>SSNS01000406.1:235439-302499 GCA_006937985.1 Aphyosemion australe | reverse complement strand
AAAAAAAAAAAAAAAAAAAAAAAAAATATATATATATATATATATATATATATATATATCATCATCATCATCATCATCAAATGTATTTATATAGCCCTTTAAATGCAAACAAAAAATAAAATTAAAAATACAATAAAATGACAACAGTCAATTAAAAACATGAAATAAAAACAAAAATAAAATCAGACATAAAAATATACAAACAGGATAAAAACAGGATCACTCAGTCAACCCAAGGTGTTAAAAGCTTTCGAATAAAAAAAGTCTTAAGTAGCTTTTTAAAAGTAGCAACAGATGATGCTTGTCTAATATTGATTGGCAACGTGTTCCAAAGAGTAGGTGCTGCTATATATATATATATATATATATATATATATATATATATATATATATATATATATATATATATATATATATATATATATATATATTATCAATGTCAATTTTTGCAAATACATTTATTGTCTTTATTGGCATGTTTCAAAATTTAGATAGCAGGCCCTTTTTAGAAGTTTGCATTAAAAAATTCTCAATAATTAATTATTTTATTGAACTGGAGCTGATTAATACTTCTGTCATCCATTCATCCATCAACTAGAGTTATAAATATACAATTGGATGTCTTGTCTGGATTCTATGAATGTTATTCTTACAAATGTTAACTTCAGCACAGACAAAATTGCGGGGATCGCGGATTGGAAACCACTGATCGGAAATATGCATCAAGACTTAGTCAGTTGCTTCACAGTTTAGGTTCTGCAAGTCAAAAAGACCTAGAAATCTGACAAATTTGAGAATTACAGTATATGAGGGTTAATGTCAGACAAATGAATTTGAAAATCATTTGAATAAAATTTGCACTAATGCTCTAAATGTGTTTGCACATGCCTCATGATCCAATCATATTCCAAATTGGTGCAAAAGGTGTCATACATTAGCCTAGAAATCTAGACAGACTGTAGCAGAAACAAAAAGGTTTTCCTCTGCATGTCGGTCTAGCCACGCTCCATTGCTCTATTGGTTTGGTGGGCAGAATGATGGGACAGAGCGGAACAACTAAGATGGCGGTGGCTTGTTTGAAACAGTTTTAGCATCAAGTTTGGACTATTCAGACTTGGGCTTTTCTTTGAGTCAAGAGCAGATAGAGGTACTTAAGTTATTTATTTAGAAAAATTTTGTATTTGAGTCTTCTTTGATAGTGTATGGCAGACTGCCTCGTTGACAGACATCCGTAGCGGTGAGTACGTCACGTTCGTTGTCCAACAGCATGTGGAGACAGTTTGAAAGACAACCATAGATTTCCCCCCATGATTGAGATCTCATATGTGAGCCAGACTATATTCACATATATGGGATGGCTTGCCAGGCTAGTCATACATGCCGTTTCATTGTAAATGTGAGTAAAAATGTGTGTATTTCGGGGTTTATTTTGTGTCTCTAACCAATTGCCAACAGCCTCTCCCAGTGAGATACCGACCTAAACAAGCTGAGGAGGTAAATCCACGTCTGTCAGTATATCATTATATTTTTTCTTTACATATTTTTCTCCTGAAAAATCACTTTTGAATGATGCATCAGTTAAATATAGAAACTATACATTCTCCAGACAGATTGGTGCACATAGGTCCAATTAAGGAGGCACAGAGAAAATAAATGTCTTTTTTTCTTTTTGTCAGATATGACTACAGACTAGTGATAAATATAGCACTATCTTTATCCAAGTGTCTCTTTGTGTGTATTGTGCATTTTTCTAGCCTTGTTGAAAGTCATTTTGGAGGATTTTTTCACAATTGCACACTTCATCTTAATCAAATTAAACCATTTCTCTGTATGAGATTAGATTAATGTTGTTCCTGTACCCTCTGATCTAACAGATCATTTTTCTTCATGTTTTATCCTGGTCACACAAAATAAAATGCAGTATTCATTAGCAGATGCTAACACGGGGTCCTCAGCCTCTTCAAACCACCGTATCCATTATTCTGCCACATTTTTTCCAAAAGCTAAATATGGAATATCATTTTTCTTGCTGAGGAAATGTCAAGGGAGCATGCCTCTCCCATTCTTTGCAAACCCCTGTCTTAATTAGAGTTCTGTAATTACTGGGACTGTGATTTCTGGGTTGAGGAGAGGGGATGTGTAATGTGGGCTGCAGAGGAAATCCGTAGAGCTTTCACGCAAAGCTATGCCAGAGACTTTCACGAGAATACGATCACATGGAGGGGCTCCCAGCTGTCTGATCGGTTAGTGAAGATAAATTGGGATTGGTTTGTCCCATTATCTTGGATTACTTAACAATTTTTATTCCATTTTAATGAAAAAAGGCCTTGATAGTCATAACTCAACAGTTTAACCTGTACATTGCCTCCATCCAGCCAGGTGGGAGCAGGTAGAGCCATATCTGATGCTTTTTAAAAGTATGTTTACAGAAGTGGGGCCAGCTCTGTTAAAATAAGCCGACTGTGCATCACGCTGTAGGGCTGAAGATGATGCAATCTCAGCCAGTGAACCCTCCCTTGGTTTTCTTAATTTCCCTCAAGCATCTGTTTCTAAATAGGGGTTTTATCCTTTCAAGCTGAGGCACGCTGTAACCCTCAGCTGTTTTATTCTTTTCTAAGCACTAAGCAGGATAGCTAAAGGGAACGAATTGCTGCCAGGACACTGTGCACTCTTCAACACGGGTAATTACCACTACAATCAGTTCATACCATTACTAACTCTGTGCTTGGGGAAAAAGGGAAGCCTCAATAAAACAAATGGATTCACTCAGTCAAACGTCAGCCATTAAACAACAATAAAAGGCCATACATACAGTATACTGTACATACTGTATGATATATGATAAATGACTCGCACTTGTATAGCGCCTTTCGGAGTCAGAGGACTCCATAGTGCTTTATACTTCAGTGAATCATTCATCCATTCACACGCTGGTGGTGATGAGCTACATTGTAGCCACAGCTGCCCTGGAGCGCACGAACAGAGGCGAGGCACCCGAGTACAGGCGCCACCGGTCCCTCGGACCACCACCAGCAGGCAAGGTGGGTTAAGTGTCTTGCCCAAGGACACAACAGCAGCATTCTCTGCCGTAGATCAAAATTTTCATGTCCTAATTTCTCCTACTAATTTCTCCAAACATGTTTTAAATGATAACATGAATGTTTATCTGGTGTTCTTCTTTTTCAAACATGTAACCCATTGATTGTTTTTGAGTTACTAAAGATGATTTTTTTTTTTGCACCAGTTCATGATTTTATCTCTTAAAGGCCCCATGTGGGATATTCATAGAAATCATGGTAAAAATTGCGACTCTTTAGCGCCATGCAGTTCAGAGTAAGTATTGCAGCTACGGTGGCCCACTCAAAAAGGCAAATACTCCAGCGTTCACTCAGCCATCTGGTTCGTTTTTTTATAAAAAGCATGAGATTGATTTATTTCCAGTCTCTGTAGCCTAACCCACACAAAGCATATAACTACTCCACCAGTTAAAAAACATTTTTAATGACTGTTCAGTCTTAATGCATAATGCCACGCGTACCCCCCTCCCCCCAACGAGACGACGAGCATGCACCCCCCCCAACCCCCCCACCCCCGCGACGAGGTGGCAGGATATTACACACTGGGGCTTTAACTCTATTCATCAAAGTTTTCAAACGTAACTATATGAAGTGAGAAAGAAGCAAGTCAGAGGCAGAACCTTACACTAAATGAATAGTGGTGTCTGGGGTAAAAGGACAAAAAGCAATAACGTAATAAGTGTCAGCGCTAGTCCATGATGCAAGATGGTCAATGTGGGCTCTGCTAATCATAATTAAGCTCAGTAATAATCTTATTATTCAGCCTGCTGCCCTCTTACGTCTTGTCCCACCAACTGCCACTCAAGATTTTATACTGATTAGAAATCAGCAAGGGCCAAGTGGCATGTGGCTCAATCATTCAATTAGCATCAGTTTTACAAACGTAACATCAGTAATGAGGTTAAAACTAGAAAAGGAACAAAGACTACAAACACCTGAAAATATGGATGCATAAAAAAAACATTATTTATGTCCTATTATCAGTTTTACCTGTTTATAAATTAAATTTGTTTTCCATATTTTTACACATTTGATTTTCCTGGTTGATCAAATGTGATTTTCAACTGGTGTTAGTGGCACCAGCTGGCTGGCAGCGCTGCTCACCAGCAGCTGGGGGTCCCACGGTGCACTGAGGATTTGATGGTGTATGATACAAGAATACAAGAACCTCAGATAAATACAAGACAACGTCAACGACTGAGCATTTGCCTGGTAAGAAGAGAGCTTATGTGGGTCTTAGGGTGAGTGTATGATCGGTGATGGAACAGGACCTGATCACTACCGCCTGACAAACATATTTAGAAATGCACAATAAAACATATTAAAGTTGTACTTACATATGCAATAGGATGATCGTTAGGTCTGCATCCAATTTGAATCCTTATTTGTCTCTGAGTTCCCGTGATTCAGAAAACTCCCGATGTTGACTCTTATTTGACCCCTATTGTGGTCGGATGTTCTTTGATTTTTTTTAGCTCCATAAGATAAATGTTTTCTTTGTTTCTTCTGAGGCTCCACCATGATAAACACGTTACCATAAATGCTAGCTCGTCTGTTCTGAAGTGTAAACGTTGATTGCCGTAAAGCGTAACTGCTTCTCGCAAGATACGTAACTTTGGGGAGCGGTCCGCATACTCTGAAGTTGCAAGTGCAGTATTCTGGCCACAGAGAGCGGAAGGGTTTGAGTGAAATTTCATTTACCCTGTAAAGGGTCATTTTAGCACATACTGGCTCAAGAAAATTATTTAAAAACAAGAAAAAGTTGCATAGGATACATTTAAATCTTTTCTGATTTTAATTATGTTAAATTTTTGACGCACTTTGTGATTTTTCTTTTTGTGATGAGTGCTATATACAGTGGGTACGGAAAGTATTCAGACCTCCGTCAATTTTTCACTCTTTGTTTTATTGCAGCCTTTTGCTAAAATCAATTACATACATTTTAGTCCTCATTAATGTACACACAGCACCCCATATTGACAGAAAAACACAGAATTTTATAAATTTATGCAGAGTTATTAAAAAAGGCAAACTGAAATATCACATGGTCCTGAGTATTCAGACCCTTTGTTCAGTATTTAGTAGAAGCACCCTTTAGAGCTAATACAGCCATGAGTCTTCTTGGTAAAGATGCAACAAGTTTCTTACACCTGGATTTGGGGACCCTTGCACATCATCTCCAGTTCTGTCAGAGTGGATGGTGAACGTTGGTGGACAGCCATTTTTAGGTCTCTCCAGAGTACCAAGCTACAAGACCACTCACATGTCAAAACTTGATTTATTATTATTATTATTATTATTATTATTATTATTATTATTATTATTATTATTATTATTATTATTATTATTATTCATCCATCCATCCATTTTCTTCCGCTTATCTGGAGTCGGGTCGCGGGGGCAGCAGCTTAAGGAGGGAGGCCCAGACCTCCCTCTCCCCAGCCACTTGGGCCAACTCCTCCGGGGAAATCCCAAGGCGTTCCCTGGCCAGCCGAGAGACATAATCTCTCCAGCGTGTCCTGGGCCTACCTTTGGGTCTCCTCCCGGTTGGACGTGCCCGGAAAACCTCACCAGGGAGGCGTCCAGGAGGCATCCTAATCAGATGCCCGAGCCACCTCAACTGGCTCCTCTCGATGTGGAGGAGCAGCAGGTCTACTCTGAGCCCCTCCCGGATGACCGAGCTTCTCACCCTATCTCTAAGGGAGAGCCCAGACACCCTGTGAAGAAAACTCATTTCGGCCGCTTGTATCCGCAATCTCGTTCTTTCGGTCACTACCCAAAGCTCGTGACCATAGGTGAGGGTAGGAACGTAGATCAACTAGTAAATTGAAAGAGTCACCTTTCGGCTCAGCTCTCTCTTCACCACAACAGACCGGTACAACGCCCCCATCACTGCAGACGCAGCACCAATCTGCCTATCGATCTCATGCTCCACCCTTCCCTCGCTCGTGAACAAGACCCCGAGATACTTAAACTCCTCCACTTGGGGCAGGACCTCATCCCTGACCTGGAGAAGGCATTCTACCCTTTTCCGACTCAAGACCATGGTCTCGGATTTAGAGGAGCTGATTCTCACCCCAGCTGCTTCACACCCGGCTGCGAACTGCTCCAGCGAAGCCGGAGATCATGTTCTGACGAAGCCAACAGGACCACATCATCTGCAAAAAGCAGAGACCTGATCCTTAGGCCACCAAAACGGATCCCCTCACCACCTTGGCTGCACCTAGAAATTCTGTCCATAAAAGTTATGAACTGAATCGGTGACAAAGGGCAGCCTTGGCGGAGTCCAACTCTCACCAGAAAACGAGCCCGACTTACTGCCGGCAATGAGGACCAAGCTCTGACACTGGTCGTACAGGGACCTAACAGCCCGTATCAAGGGGCCTGGTACCCCATACTCCCAGAGTACCCCCCACAGGGCCCCCCGAGGGATGCGGTTGAACGCCTTCTCCAGATCTACAAAACACATGATTGGTTGGGCGAACTCCCACGCACCCTCCAGGACCCCCCCAAGGGTATAGAGCTGGTCCAGTGTTCCACGGCCAGGACGAAAACCTGCTCCTCCTGAATCCGAGGTTCAACTATCCGACGGACCCTCCTCTCCAGAACCCCTGAATAGACCTTACCAGGGAGGCTCAGGAGTGTGATCCCCCTGTAGTTGGAACACACCCTGCGGTCCCCCTTTTTAAATAGGGGGACCACCACCCCGGTCTGCCAGTCCAGTGGAACTGCCCCCGATGTCCACACGATATTGCAGAGCCACGTCAACCAACACAGCCCCACAACATCCAGAGCCTTAAGGAAATCTGGGCGGATCTCATCCACCCCCGGAGCCTTGCCCCCGAGGAGTTTTTTGACCACCTCAGTGACCTCTGCTCCAGAGATTGGAGAGCCCAACCCTATCCTGGAAGACGTACCGGTGGGATTGAGAAGGTTTTCGAAGTACTCGACCCACCGATTCACAACGTCCCGAGTCGAGGTCAGCAGCACACCCTCCCCACTGTAAACAGTGTTGGTAGTGCACTGCTTTCCCCTCCTGAGACGCCGGATGGTGGACCAGAATCTCCTCGAAGCTGTACGGAAGTCTTGTTCCATGGTCTCACCGAACTCCTCCCATGCCCGGGTTTTTGCCTCCGCGACCACCCGAGCTGCATTCTGCTTGGTTTGCCGGTACCTATCAGCTGCCTCCGGAGTCCCATGGGCCAAAAGGACCCGATAGGACTCTTTCTTCAGCTTGACAGCATCCCTAACCGCTGGTGTCCTCCAGCGGGTTCGGGGACTGCCGCCACGACAGGTACCGACCACCCTGTGGCCACAGCTGTGGTCAGCCGCCTCGACAATGGAGTCACGGAACATGGCCCATTCGGACTAAATGTCCCCCACCTCCCCCGGGACATGTTCGAAGTCTGTCGGAGGTGGGAATTGACTATTTCTAGTCGGTACCTCTCAACCTCACACACCAACTCCGGCTCTTTCCCCACCAGAGAGGTGACATTCCACGTACCAAGAGCTAGCTTCTGTAGCCGAGGATCAGACCGCCAAGGTCCCCGCCTTCGGCTACCACCCTTTGCACATCGCACCCGACCCCTTTGGCCCCTCCCATGGGTGGTGGGCCCATGGGAAGGGGGACCCACATCTCCTCTTCGGGCTATGCCCAGCCGGGCTCCATGGGTGAAAGCCCGGCCACCAGGCGCTCGCCAGCGTGCCCCAACTCCAGGCCTGGCTCCAGAGGGCGGCCCTGGTGACCCACGTCCGGGCGAGGGAACACTGGTTCCATTTATTGTAATCATCATAAGGGGTCTTTGGGCTGCACTTTGTCTGATATATTATTATGATGATGATGATGATGATTATTATTATTATTATTATTATTATTATTATTATTATTATTATTATTATTATTATTATTATTATTATTTTATTATTATTATTATTATTATTATTATTATTATTATTATTATTGTTATTATTATTGTTATAACTCATTTCCTGAACTGGTAGCTAATGAAAGTTACTGAGCTGTTCTACACTTGAGCTACATTCATTATGAGGTGGTTAACATTAATAAATGAGCGTAGCGTCAATAAGCTATTGAAAAGTGCTTTGATGCTCCATTGAATAAAAAAAATCATCTTCTAAACTGCTCAATGTAATTTCCAAAAGAAATGTGTTGCATCAAAAGAAACATTTGTACGATGTGATATAAATGTGATGAAAATAGTTGTCATAATGAGGCAGTGATTATTGTAGTCACTTTCATTAGTCATCATTTCACAGCAGCATGAGCCATATGCTTGTGACTGTTTATCTATCCATCTTGCATAGGAAGACTTACTAATGTGAGAAGTTGCAATGATGACACAATCTCAGTCAGTCAGGTGATACATTAGGAACCAAGCTGATAAGAGCTAACACCTTTTCATTTGTCTGCTTTTCTTCATATTTTTGATTCCTACACAGTTTACATCATTAGTACATGAACTATGAATTATACTTTTTGAAACAATACTACAGATTGCATTCAAATATCTCACTTTAGCGTTGATGTGGGAGTAAAAAACATGTTTTCCATAGTGTGTGTTTGTGTGTGTGTCTACATGTGTAAATTACCTGTTGTGCCCTTGTTAAAGCACCTGCGTCCCTCAAGGGCCTTTTTATCTGATCCTCTCCATCTGCTATCAAGACAAGCGTCTACACCTGGGAAGAACACTCACTTTCTCCTTTTTTTGTCGCTTTCAGTCTTTTCCGTGTCTAGCTTTTTGACTCAAACACACAAAAACGCACACACGTGCATATGCTCACATACAACTGTGTTAGAATACAGAGAGCTTGTTATTGAGACATCTGCCAGAGCGTAGACTGACTGACACAATCATCAAACAGTAACAGATGATGATGAGCAACAAAGTCAACATTCTCTGTGCGGTCCTTTCTGACCGTTGAAGGCCTCTGTAGCTCTGATGCTTACGTCTACTTCAAAATGTTGCATGTTTGCAAGGCGAAAGACAGTTCTGTGTTTAACATATTGTGTCTACAAGAAATGTGAAACCAATCCTGCAGGAGGGCTGAAGTTCATGTTTTCAAAGTCTGTCAACCTTTTTTTTCCCTCCATGGTAGAATTACTGCAACATCTCACTATAGGAAGATGGACAAGTGCTGATGTACAAAGATCCAGGAGTATTAGAAATATCAGTGATGAAGAACTACAGTCCAGGTCAACTGTAACAAGGGACCCATGCATTAAATCACCCTTGTTACCATCTTATTAGCAGTTCTGTCACAATTTGTGTTTTTCATGCCCTGCAATCCTGCAAAAATCCATGCAAATTACAGAACATGCAGAAAAATGTTTGTCTTTGTTTCCTTTGATAGTATTTAACAGTTTCTCTCAATTCCCTTATGTGAGTAAAGGGTGCACACCAAAGCTTTCACAGGCATCAGTTATAGTTGAGGAGGAAGCCGATTGGACCCAAACGCAGGTGAGTGATGCTCTGAGAGGAAGCCGATAATGTTTTTAAAGTCTTTAATTTGTGAGAAACATCAGGAGAGAACAACAATGAAAATGTAAAAAGAACTGAAAAAACAAGGTTTAAAATCACAAGGAGGGTGAGTGGAGACACGGGGCAGGTGTGTGTGATTGTGTCATCTATTAACTGTGTAGGAAACCAGGGAAACACAGGGTGTGACCTCCCCAGCGAAGGCCTCGACCTGCATTGGGAGTTTGAGGGAAGAGGCCTGGTAGTCGACTGACAGAGCAGGGGGAGCTGCTGGGTTTCCTGGGGTGGTCTCTGTGATCCTCAGCTGTTCGGCTGGATGTCCCACCTTGGCTTTTGTCTGAACCAATAGCAGACCTGCATTTTTTGGGTTGTGGACGGGGAAGCAAAGATTCTGTTACCTTTCAGGAACATCTGCGGTCTGCGTGGGGATCATGTATACAGGTCTTTATGGATGGTTCACAGGACCCGGTGAGTGGCAGGGGGGCGGAGGGTTGTCGGTTTTCCAGCTGGGCTTCAGTCGAGGTTGTAGAATATCAGACCACTGTTTTGCAAGCTCTGTGCTGGGTATACGTGGTATATGTTTTACCTTATCAATTTTTGAAATGCCCATCTTCAGCGGGACTGACACAAACCAGTAGTCACACTTAAAGAATCGATGAGGTAAACGATTCTGTAGCTGCAGATGTAGAGACATTCTCTTTTAGAGACAACCCTTTTTTCGAAGTTACCTTTAAAAAATAATTAAGTGTAAATGTCAAGGTATCTCTTAGAGGAAAAATCTATTACATCATGGGTACACCGGTGAAAAGCAGTGAGAAAGAAACGGCAAGAAAGCCTGCTGGACAATGAACAGAGTCAGTGAATAACTCGAAACGCTGTGGATTGAATTCCACATTGTAAAAGCAGCAATTTAACCGTTCAACAAGTTTACCTCTAGTTTCTCTTCCTGTCTCTCTTTCCATCTCTACCAAGGACACCATCTATGGTGTCGTTACCATGGCGACAAGCCCAGAAGGGCTGTGGGCGAAACATGTGAGGGACGATGGCTGACTGTGTGTTCTTAAGGATGTTTGTGCAAATCTCTACCCTTGTTTATTTTCATTATATATAAACATATATATATATATATATATATATATATATATATATATATATATATATATATATCCTGCTAAGAAATAGAAATAATGATGGAAGAGATGGACACGAGCTTTTCTCCATCACATTCCAAAGGTTCTTGGAGGGATTAAGATCTGGTGATCAAATCCTATCTGATGCTCTCTGAACTACTCTTTCACAAGCTGAGCTGGATAAAACTCCTGTATTGTTATCTTGTAATGTGCTCATCCCATCAGGGAAGAAAGAGAAATCTTTAGATGGAAAAATAAAGTTATTCAGAGGATTCAGGTACCCAACAGCTCTGATCCTTTGGACATGGGAAAGCGCTGAACCTTGACCCGATCACCTGAAGCGACCCCAGATTATAAAAACATTCTTACGGACAGCAGGAGTATTGAGTGCTTCATTTCTCTGAAGCTTTAGTTCATGGATGTGCTTGTTGCTCTGACACAGGGCGAAGCTGAACCTATTAGAAACGAGTTGACTTAAGGAGCACATACACATGTTATTTTAATGAATCTGCTGTGGTCTCTAGTATGAATGAATGCCTTGCAAGTAATTTTCCATGGAAATAAAGCTCTGGCGCTCCTGTTTCAGAAAGTAGAAGTTAGTCAGAGGAGTGGAGGGAAGGTGGAAAATGGCAGGATTTGGAGCCTTACTCATTAATGTTCATGGTATGTGAACGTCTCACCTCTGATTGGCTAATAACCAACTGACTCTTCAGCTGCCTTTGTTCGCTCTTTGTTCTTGGGTAAAAAATGTATGTTTTAGCTCCACAAATAAAGCCAGCCTGTTCCAGCATGTTGTGGAGTTGCTATTGCTAATGGTTAGCTTCTACTAGCCGAGAGCTCTACTCTCATAGCCGCTAAATCACTGCAGCCTTCTGCAACTGCAAGCCAAGGAGGACAAGTCCATGAATGCAAATTTACACTGTGACATAGAGAATGTCCCTGTCTGTTTTCATTCAGAGGCTAATGCAAAGGAGCCGGAGTCTCCTCTCTATTCGGTCAGCTCATGGGTCCCTGGCACAAAGAAAAGATGAATGGAAGTGAACAGAGCTATAAAAGTTATTTTCTGGTCCGCTTTGCGTTACACCCTGAATCACACATATGTTGGACCTCAATTTAAATGATAAATAATTATGTGTGTTTTCACTGTCATGTAATTTGAAATGTATTAGCTTGTAAAAACTCGTATTTAAAAAGACTACAAATCAAACGTCGCATATATGACATCACCGCAGAATCTCTTCCTCCCCAGCGTAGCTGCTACTTACCTCATGGTTCTCTCCACGTTTGAAGCTCCTTCTTTCATCCTGGAAGAAGGATGCAAAGCTCGCTAAAGTCACAGCCATTTTTCTTCTCCTCTTCTCTCTGTCTGGTTCGATGGCATCAATTTGGTGAGAGGAGCATTTGTAGTCCGCTACGTCTTTTCACACAAAATCTAAAGTAACTTTTTTGAAAAATATCTATTGTCGAAAAATAAGCGCTTTCTTGGCATCAAGATGTGTCTTTAATATTCACGGACACCATATGGAAAACCACGGCACATATCAAACGGGATCAGAAAATACCTTTTATCGACTCCCATTCATTGTTTTGGTCAGTTGGGGACCCATGGTCCAGAAAGGGATGGGAGTGACTGATCATATTTAAAAAACAACAAGCATTTTATGTTTTGCAGTGAACTTCCGCTTCAAGCTTTTGTCTGACATTTACAAGAAAGTCCCCAAATACTATTGTTGGGTCAGGTTTGGACCAATGCATTAAGACAAATCCAAAACATAAACAACATGTGTGAATAGCTCTTTAATTCATCTTAGCTTAACTCACATTGCCTGTGTGGCTTTTACTCCATCAAAAGCCTGTTTATTACTGCGTTCTGCCTAACATTACCATTCAGAGCTTGATATAAAAACACTTTCATTTGCAATTCAAATTAATCAGGTGATCAACTATAAAGGCTGATGATTTCTATCTCAGATCGTTTTAGTTTGGATGTGCCGAGTTATTTTCACCCTGTGTGTTTCATCTCACATCCTGCAATGAATAAAATGTCAAGGCTCCTAAACACCATCACCATGATTTTCTTTTTTTTGTACAATGCAGATTTTACAATGCACAAAGCACAATAGGAATAGGCCGACAACAATGGAACAAAGAACTAATAGAAGAGCAATGGAGATTAATATACTGTAGTTAATTGCCCTAATTAAAAAGCCATACATTACAACTGTCAAGAGATAATTTCTAGTGTGTGTGTGTGTGCGTGTGTGTGTGTGTTTTCCTCTATGTGTATCCTGTATATTGCCTCAGCCATGACCCTCTGGCATTGATGGAGCATCATCATTATCACCTGGGCTGATGGTAAAGTGCCTCTTTGTCTAGACCCCGTCAGCTGGCGCTGTAGGGTGTCACGCTTTGTGTGTGCTTATATGAGAGAATGTGTATTTTTCTATGTGTGTGTGTGTGCACATGCCAATAAAAATATTATGCTATTGCAGTTTCAGTAATTCAGTAGCCACACTAACATGGTTTTACTGGCAGGTCCTTTATGCAAACAAATGGCCATGGCTGGCAGGTTCAGTGAAGGGTGACGGTTGTATCTGGTTGGGACTGATGGGCAAAGCAGATTCAAGGCAGAAATTGTTTTATTTCCATTGCCCACCACAGACTGTGTCAGTTTGACTTCAAACGCTGTAGTGATGAGCAGCGTATTAATTAATGTTACACTTTAAGTCATCTACTATTACCTGTCAGCATCTATTGACTTTGACGCTTACGTCTACTCTTTTTTTTTCATTTTGAAGGTCAGTTAAATAACGCGCTAGTCTACTGTATCCAGGCAACAGCTCAGCATTGATAAAACACTTATTGTCAGTTATCACGAAGGCAGAAGGAAATAAGGTAATAAGTTGCATGATTGATGCTTTTTTCCAATAACTTATTTACAGGCAACACTCAGTGGTACGGTGCTTCTCTTTGGGCTTCTACCAAAGCTAGAAGCCAAAGTAAAACATAAAGGAAAGACAGAAATGGTAATAACATTTCCCCACCTTCTGTTCTCTGACTTCTGCAATCATTTACTGCAGGGTTCATCCATTTTATTAGCTGCTTAATTCTATTCCGGTTCACAGAGAGCTGGTGTTCTCTTGCAGTCATGGGGCAAGAACCTGGTACACCATGGACAGGTCAATACTGTGCAGAAATACTCACACATATTCAAAGGCAATGTATCATACATATGTATGTATACACCAACATAACCTATACACAAACACACACACATATATTTGGGGTGTGCAAAGCAACCTGTATCTGTATTTGTATTCGAGTGAAACTTTGCTAAACGCATGCTAAATCAGACCAAACCCTAAATACTCATCCTGTTGCACATGCTATGGTTCCTGCATGGACCGCATGGGCAGCGCTCCTTCTGCGCTCCATGTTTCAGCACCATGGACAGCACCTGAGCCCAAGGAGCGTGTTTCTCCCGCTCTATGGGTTTCAGCACCATGGACAACTACTCAGCCCAAGGAGAGCATTTCTCCTGCTCTGTGAGTTTCAGCACCCTGACAAGCTTCTGTTCCTGCCTGGACTGCATGGGCTCTCCATGTTCCAGCACCATGGACAGCACCCCGACAAGCCTATTCTTCTGCTCCTCCTCCCTCTGGCTGCAGCTTGCACAGCTGATCCCAACTAGTGATCACCAGTGGAGTCTTCAAAAGGCTCAGGCTGCCAGACCTGTGTGGGACTCAGTGGTGCTCTAATGTCCCCAGATTGCTTTGTTTTAAGCCTGCCTGGAGCTAATGCTCTTGACAGCTGAGTAGTTGGTTTAGAAGACTCCCTTTTAATGTTGATGTCCCGATTTTTCTAGTGTTACCAGCTACAGAACGGTGCCGACAATATTTCAGTTAGGAACTGACTTGAAGATGCTTTTCTAGTGGTTTTCTAGTTTTTATAATGAAGTACTTTAACCCTCATAGGTTAGATTGATTAGGAATTGTTTGTTCACCTTAAAAAGTCAGAACCCATTTTAGTGTTTCTAGTCTTTCTTTTGTGGTTTCCCTCATAGATTTTTTAGATTGTGAGGTCACACCTGGATGCTGTAGTTTTATGTTGTTTACAGAGACTGTTCAGTTGTTTATGCCGTCTAAGTTTCTCTATATGAACTCATGTAAATAAATTGTTTACTTGTGGCTATTTCTCGCACAAGCTTTTCTTTGTTCTACACCCTCCTTCACTTACGGGTTATAACACATAACATTACTCTGCTTTAGAAACTGTAGACAGGGCAAAAGAGGGGGGTGGGGAGGAAGCAACAAAGACACAAACAACAATAACAGGAACAACAGGAGGGATGCTATCTACAGTTTAAAAAATAGTAATAATTCATCATTTTTTCACAGAAAATTTTCAACATGCAGAAAAAGAAATCCCTTAGATGCATGTGTGTGTGGGAATATGCTGCATTTATCTGTTAGATTGATGTTGGTTGCATTACCACCTAATGAAAGTGTATTTTAACTGTTTGTCTACTTGAGCGTATATCTGAATATTTGTCTTCTGGTATGTAATAATGTCATGCATGATAATATTATCTCTTTCCATGTTGGGCACGGCGAGTGTAATGAAATGTGCTTTATAAATAAAATTGCAATTACCATTAGAAAGGCAATGATGCTTATCACAAGACATTCTGATATTCTGGGAAACACAAGCGGGTGAAGGACTTTGAGTTCACTGATGCATTAAAAAAACTCCTGTATGAATAAGACTTTTGTTTTTGCAAAACCAACATTACCACATATCCACGGTTAAAATCTATTTGTCCAATGTTTTTGCACCCCTATGACAAATAACTGAACATATCTTAAATATTTGCATTGTGCCACTAAATCCACCTTCATATTTTTCTTGACAATTATCCACTAAACAGATAATTAGACTGCTTTGTTTTGTTTAGCGCAAAACTGTGCTTCAAAATTCTATACACCTACACATAAACAAGCATATCAAAGCAAGTATGCATTCACTCACACAAACACAGTTGGATCCACATTTACCACCAGCAACAGGTGTGATAACAGTCTGCCTAAACTCTGCAACTCTCTGTGTGAAGCCAGGGTAGGCGTTTGTGTTTTGATGCTATGATGATGAATGCATGCCAACACATTTGTCCTCATGCAGGCAAAACACACACATTAACACACTCACACATACACACCCAATGTCCCAAGTTGCATTTAGCAACTTCTCACTAGCACCCACCACCACTTTGGAACAATAGTTATATTATATACCTTTATCTGAAGAATATGTAAACTGATGAAAAAGAAGCAAAATAATCGATCCTGACAGAAAGTGAAAAACAACTATTGTTTTATATTAGAACAAAGAGGAAATAAATGTGAATTCATCCATCTTCTGAACTACTTGGATCTAAGCAGGGTCACGAGGAGTTGGAGGGTATCTCCAGCAGCCACTGGGTGAGAGGTGGGGGTCACCTTAGACAGGCTGCGAATCTATACAAACAAGACTTAAAGGTTGAATATGGAACAATTTAACTCATTCACTGCCATTGACAAATGTAGTCATCATTTGCATTTTTTTTACGGGGCGGGCGTCGGAGCGAGCCCCCGCACCGGATCTTCATCCGTGTATGTCACACGTCACGTGATCAGGAAGCGGAAAATCAATGGATTACGAGTTTGTTTTGGGACGCTGCTGTGAAAAAAGGGATGCGTCAACTGGAAATGCTTCTGCAGCTCATGGTTTGGCAACAGATTGTGAACGAACGGATAACGCTAGAAATACGGCGATTCTTCCTGATGTAAGAAGTGAGCCTACTCTTTTGGCGTTTACATGATCATAGAGCCCAATGTTCTGTGACTCTTCAAAAAACAGTAAAAACGTTCAAAAACGCTGGCAGTCATGGGCTTTCTGATCAGAAAACGGCTGGCAGTCAATGAGTTAATAAAAAGCTATATATATTTTCTTAAATATTACCTCCACAGGGCGTGTAGAGGTGTGCAGAATGAAGGTTCAGTATTTCCTTTAAAAGCTATATTTGAATTAAAACAATCAAATATCACGATGGACACGACACTAGGTTTATGTTTACATCTACCAGCCAGTAGAGGGCATCGTTGGGGGTTGCCAAATACGGTAAACAGTCCACTCAGCACAGCGAGGCTGGCACTGTGAAAAATGGCGGACTCTGTAAGTCAAGCAGCTGCGTCTGAGCCCAGAAGGTGTCGTTATCTTTCTATCCTAAATACTGTTGTAAAATAAACTTAATAGTAGAAATGAGTTTTTACCCTGTATGATTCATCACTGGACATGGTGCTGGCCAATTCACGTATCGGCAGCAAACCTGGCATCCCAAATGCTGGAAACCTTGTTCTATTGTTGCAATTACAACCTCCAAACACTAGATGTCGCTGTGGTGTTCGTGTTCCATAGTCAACCTTTAAAACCAGCAACATTCTCTCTTTTAAATAAAAAGACTTCAGAACTGTGCAAATACATTTTTTTATTTCTACAATATATTTTTGGAAGGTAGCAGACTTGTGATCTTTAAAAGTTGTTTTTCTGGGTTACTGAAGGTTTTTTAAAGTTTTTCTTGGGACTTTGACCGATGGTTTAAATGAATCCAAACACTTAAAAGATTAATCAATAGTGTGTCTACACATGGCAGACAAGTTAGCCGTAGGTCATGGAGGTAACCCGGACATTCCCTTCCTCTGGAGACACTTTCCTCCTGTGGGGATCCCAAGGTGATACCAGGCCAATGAGGATAAATAACTTTCCCAGTGAGATCTGAGACTGTCTCAGGTTCTCATCCCAGTGGGGCTTGACTGGACAATTTCTAGAAAGAAGGCAACCAGGAGGTTACGTTTATCCAGGTGTTTTAGGTCATCAAACGACTCTTGGGACTGACAGACAGAATGTTGAAGGACCACTGAGTTGAGAACTTTCCCTTTGAGCTCAGCTCTTTCTTTATCACAACAGACTGGAGCAATAAAGCTCCAATCAGTCGATCCTCTTTTTGCTCCATCCTACCATGACTTATGAGCACAATATTCAAACTAACTGACTCTTAAGACTCATGCCAACCCAGCGGGGCACCTCAGAGTTCATATTTTAAAGTACAAAGTAGCACCATGGAAGGCTTGGTTTTTCTATGACATCCAGATACGAGTTCTTCATTTTCTTGAACTCTGAGGATTTTCCAAACAATTATGATTTGTGAAGAGGAGCAATAATTTTGAATAAAGTCATCCTGCAATAATCACACGGGCAATAACAGCAGGGGTGTGAAGTACCCACAGCCTCCCGTTTCACATCACAGATAGCCATCTTCAGCGCACATAGCTGTACGGTTCTGCGGAACCACTGATGAGTCAATTTCAGACTAACTCAGCATCATCATTTAACAAAAATAATCTCTATAACACAGCGTGTATAATGTATGCTGCCTGCTGAGGAAAAGGAACTGACGCAGACAAACCCTGACAGCCCCAGGGAGTCAAATGAGTAAAGACGAAAACTTGATTATAATGCTCTTAACGACTCTGCTAATTACCACAGATGCTAATTAGCTGGAGCTTAAAGTTAACTGCACAGAGGGTAATCAGAGTCTGGAACGGAGGCAGAAGTTAAGAGTCAAAGTGTCATCTCTCAAACCGTTCATGGTACATGGGAAGTACTATACAATGAGCCGTCATGTCCCAGAAATGTTAGCACACTTATTTTTACTGACATGTTCTCAAGAGATCAGCACAAACATTATTATTATTATTATTATTAATTTATTTATTTTTATTACTATTATTATTATTATTATTATTATTATTATTATTAATAATTTTTATTATTATTGTTATTATTATTTCTTATTATTAAATTAACATAAATATTAATAACAGCAATAATAACAATATTAATAATAATAATAATAATAATAATAATAATAATAATAATAATAATAATAATAATAATGATGATGATGATGATGATGATGATCATATTTAAATGTATGAAATGCAGTTACAAAATTGAGACTGCATTATTTCAGATGTAATCAGTGGTAACCTTCAGTATCAGGGTCAAACGTTAACATTCATTTCTTTCTCAGTATGCAAATGTTGATCACACTGAACTCATAACACAACACATCCACATACAGACCCTCACACAAACATGCATGTGTTCGTTTACCTTGACCCTGGTGAACTGTGACAGTGTTATGTGCTGTAAATCCAGATTTGTCGTGATGCCAAGATTTCAGCTTAATCTCCCAGCGTGTTGACACAACAGCCACCAGGGCCAATTTATTGTGGTCAGCTTCAATTACCAACCCAGGGAGGCAAAGGTATTTCTGAGTTAAGATGGTCAAACGTTTCAAGGACAATTATTCTTAATGAGCCCGCCTCCAATCTATCTGCATGTGGGTCGAGGGAGGCTTGACAAATCCGTCCTTCAGAGAAGCCCATCTTCCCTCTGATCTATAGTTCTACTTCATTTCCTCTGCCTGTCATGCTGTGTGCAGAGCTGCTATCACTATGCTTCACCTGCAGCACCTCAGCCAGGCCCCGTGATAGGGTATCTGACTGATACACTATGGTACTTTTCTAGAAAATATTATCACAGTCCAGAATGCACACCGATTTCATTTAAACACCTACTATATTTCCTCCATTTTTTTCTGCAAAATTTTGCAGGTTTTAACTTTATATTTTGACCCGTACATTTAATTTAAAATCATCTCATTGTAAATACATGCAGGTAAAATGAATAAGATGAACATGTCAATAAACTGCATGAATTGAGTAAAAACTACATAAAAAATGAAATTCAATGAAATATTGTAGATTTTTTTAAATTGGTAATAATTCTAATTACAAGTGCAAACTCATTTAGCATATTGGCATCAAATGTGCTCATTAAAAAATCAGACAGAGTAATAATTTGGGAACCTGGTGGTGCCTCAACCATTTCAAATAACAAATTGTGCAAACCTAAATAACTCATTCTTGTAGCTTTTATTAAAAAGATGGGTTAGCTAAGGAGCTTACTGGACAATCCTGGTGACATTTTGATGAAACAAAGTGTCACAGGTCACATGATGAAGGTCCACACAGGTAGCAGGTTGTATATAGTAAAGCAATGTGATACAAGAACTGGAGAAAACATTTAATATATTATTTTTGTGTGTGTTTTAGCCAGCTCGCTCAAAACATCTGGGGAAATGTTGTTGTTAGTTTAAACAATGATTTATTAAATGACCAGATGGTTTTATTTGAATCAAAATCAAAACTGTAACAAGCTGCAAGAACCATCCCAAAAGCTGTGGGAACAGAGTTAGTAACGCTTGTCAACATCCTTGTCTCTGACCTGAACAAACAGCTTGATTTCATTAATCTGATCTATTTTAATCACTGAGCTTTGATCCTCCTCTGCTGCTGAGAGAACATCCCTAAAACAACACAGCCACTATGGGAGCACTATTGACTCGGCGGTGTGCCGGTTGTCCAGGTCTTTCATGTCTAGAGAACTTGTGTCTATTGGGAAAACTGTTTAATTCACCGGCTTGACCTTGCAAATGTGGGAGTTAATGGTAGCCTAGGTTTTTGTGCTGTTTGTGTGGAAATGTGCTTGCAGAAAGGAGAGAATCAAATCTAGTAAAGAGAGACTAAGCAGTCGTTACGTGACACGTGCATCCATCTGAGCTGAGTTAAACCAAAGCCTGAAGTTTTAGTGTTGAGTTTTTCCTTGCTGTCTCCACCTATGTGGTGATTAGACACCCTGCATGTGTCACATAGAGTTTTGTTCCCCGGTAAACTGTGTGACCAGATCGTGATTGAGTCGTAGCTCTCTTTTATCTTTTTCTTGGTGCTCTGATGAGTAGTTCTGCCCATAGGCTTGGCGCTCTGGCTTAATTTGTTATGGTAAGTGAGCCTGTACTGTTGCTCGACACGGTAATCACTCAGAGCTGCTCCAGCAGCATACCAACATCCTGTGTTGGTAAAACGTAAAATAAAATTAAATCTTGGCTTTGCCAGCATCCTTATAAAATACCATGTTGGACGTCAACCTAGTAGTTCTGTTCCCAATTGCAATGAAAATTTTTCTGATGTACTTTAAATTGTAGCAACTGTTTTTTTTTTATTTGAGCTTAACTTCAGACAACAAAGTGACTGATCATGCAGTATATTGCGATATGTGTTATGGACATGTGGGAAACTGAAAAAATAATTAATTTATGTCACTTTAATTTATTAATTTTATTATTTTATATTATATATCATATAAAACATGAAAAAAAATCTGGCTCTGAAAGATGTTATTTCTGAGTCCCAACAGAGAGCTGCCTACAGGAAACACTGTTGGCTGAGTCACTGGTTATGTTGATGAATGCTGGTTAACAGCATGATACTCTTCCAACTGCAAAAGGTATCCATCACGATTTGCAGTAAGACGTGGAACCAGAAGCTCATCAAGTGAAAAACGGCATCAAACCAACAAAACTGAAGCCATCCAAGGGCAGTAACATCCAGTGGTTGAAAACAAAAATCTAAATGCACAGAAACAAATGAAATGTTGTCAGGGTTTCCCAGAGCGGAGGTGGGAGTTGTAGGAGGGAGGGGAGGACTGTAAACAGTGGTAGTGCACTGCTTTCCCCTCCTGAGATGCCGGATGGTGGATCAGAATCTCCTCGAAGCCATAGGGAATTCTTGCTCCATGCTATTGATCGTCTACTTCAAAACTGGACATAGAAAACAGCGACTAGTATTTAGCACTCTCTCGTTTACTCTGGCTAAGTGTGTTTGGGTATCAGGCGGACTAGGAATGATAGCCAACGGGTGGGTTGAGCTAGCTTGTTTTACAGATTTGCTATTGCATCTTTAATAGTGCACAAAAAAGTTGTTTATGAACTAAATCTTGGTTTAACAAAACATGGTAAATGGCGTGTGCAACGTCTAGAGTCCTACAATCCCCCAAGGTGATTTACAACAAAACGGTCATTTGCATACACATTCACACACTCGTGGTGATAAACTACATTGCAGCCATGGCTGCCCTGGGGCTTATTGACAGAAGGAAGCCTGGCATGCACAGGTTGCCACTGGTCCTTCTGACCACCACAGGAAGGCAAGGATGGAAAAGTGTCTTGCCCAAAGAGGCAAGGCGCAAACCTGCAACCCTCTGGTTATGGAGTAGGCACTTAACTTACATAATTAATTTGTTATTATTGCCGGAATTAACCATAACCAAGATGCAAAGAGTCCCATCAAAAACAGCTAGTAAAACTACAAATTATGGTAGACTTATGTTGCTCACCTTACAGTTTTACTCTCACAGGTGGTGCGTTATACATCAACTATGATGCCCCGCCTGATACTGAGAGAGAGAGAGAGAGAGAGAGAGAGAGAGAGAGAGAGAGAGAGAGAGAGAGAGAGATACAACAGAACCAAAACATCACTGCACCAACAACATGAGGATGTATAACAGTAGCAATTTTTGCTGAAAAGCACACGGTAATAAATCAAAGTGCATATAGTGCCAACCACAGCCTTAGGTTATATGTTAAAAACACCTGATCCCATACTTGTGAGAGCAACATGTGAGCACCTGTGTGCATATCCGCGTTTGTGTATGTAAGGTTTCTTTATAGGAATGTCCAATAGTGAGTGTGAGCGGCCACAGACCTGATGGAGGAGATCCAAGCCCAGAAATCCCGAGGTCTCCCCAGGACTGTGGATGATTTTTTTCTAATAGTGGTATAGTATTGCACCATAAAAACACTTCAAACCAATCATGTGGGTTTAAAAAAATAAAAAAACAAGAAAAAAATGTTGCACAGTGGTTGAGTTTTAAAGAATAGAACTATTATTGGCACTTTGTCAGAAACCTCCAAAATGGTGAAAGACTAAATGAGAGAACATAAGTGCAAATAGCTTTCACTCTGTTGATTGACCGCTACAACAGCAGCAGCAAAAAACTATTTGTCTACTCTGTTCCCCTCTACCTCCAACAAGAAGGAATCGGTTGGTGTAAATTTAGAGTTTAAGGTGGATTTTGCACAATCCTGCCTTTCTGCTCTTCCCTTGTACAGCAGACCAAGTCTTCCCCTGGGTTGATGCTAACCAGAAAGGCTCCAGAGTACATGCAGCTGGCTCCTGTTGCTCACTGGTGAAAATGTAACAGCTTGTCAGGAGCAGATTGTCACCCCTCATGCCATCCGACATCATGACAACTCTTCCCTTAACTGACAGCCTCCATGTCAATGCTGTCAGGATTGAGTTACCTGAAAATGAAAGAAAGGGTTACTCAATAAGTCACCCTATATTTTATTTTATTATTTTATGCTGATCATTTTATAAAATGATCAGCATAAAATTGGAGGATTGTTATTATAGCATTTTAAGCTCAAATCACCTGGTAATTTGAGAAATCTACGTGTCCTTCCAAATTTTGTTTTACTTTGAACTTGCAGAGGCGGCAAGTGGCATAATTCTGAGTTTTGGCTTCCCACTTCCAAGGTATGGCAAATGCAGCATGTCAGGCTGAGGAGATAAAGTTAGAAGGGTTAAATGTTTAGAGGGCTTCTAATTTGAATCTGAGGCATCGTGTCTCGTAGAATATCGATGGAGGATTCGGAGTGCTTATTTAGTCACAACTAAATCCCACTGTTTCAGTGGGCTATGAAAATAATTATGTGTAATAATTTTGTTAGAGCAGAATTGTGTGATAAAGGGCATAAATGGAAAGTTAATCAATTTCCATCTCTCTGCATCCGCCCACAGCTGCTCAAATAAAAGAAAATATTAGAAATACAGCAAACTGAGCCAAAATCAAATATTGTGATTGTATCTAAATTGAATCCCGTCGGTTTGAGGTGACGTCTCAGTTTTCTCCCAGAGTCTCAAAATTGATCTTCCTGCTGTTTCAAATTTCAACAAATAAATTAGTTTAAATGAAAATAAAAAAAAAACTCAAAGCCACCCCATGTGTTAATAGCATACCGATGGTATGACTTAATCATGGGCTTGTTTAGTACTGCAGCAGAAACTCAACTGTTTGTGTTTCCATAAACCACTACAAGAAAATCCCTTTTAGCAACTCCTGTCTGCTCCACTCTCCTCCTCCCCGCTCGCCTGCATCCAGACGGCCCTACACGCTGACCTCAGATTACACAGTACAGCACACAGAGGCATCACTCGATTGAACTTGCCTGTTCTTGTTAGCAGCGGTTATCCAACAGTGTGTACACTTGTTGGCACAAAGCGGAACCATTTCCATTCATGCTGCTCTCTTAATGTGATAAAACATTTGCGTGGCACTGACACAGGCCCAAAGTGGAGACTGCTGTACAACCAGCTGTTTCGGAGCCCTGCTGTATGTGTACATGATCCTCAATAGCATGTTTCAAAAGAAAAGGAATCGTTTAAAGTATTGAGCCTCTGCAGCTGTAAATACCAATGCATCCTCCTTTTTGCCACTTGCTTCCTTGCATTTTTGTGTTGTGCAATCAGCAGAAAAAGCACTCTCCGTAAACAGCGCGACTAAAAATACTTAATGAAGATGTATTACCTACATCATTTGCATTTTAAAGTGTCATTGGTTCAGTTTAAATAAAAATAAAGCATCTATTTTGTTTACTTTTTACCTTTGTGCTTTAAAAATGAGCAGATGTAAAAAGTAGACGTTTCTGGATTTATTTCATCTGCTTGCAAAGTGAATGAAGAGTAATTAATTTTTACTTAGTTTTATTTTTCAGCAATGATTTTATCACAGTGTTAGTTTAAATGGGTATTTTGATACTTTCAGGGTTTAAATTTAGAGAACTCTGGGTTATAATTAGCCTGCAGTGAGACCCATTCTGCACAGCAGTAAAGAGTATTTTTGGTGTTTTTTTTTTTTAGTTTAGTTTAGTTTGGGTTTATTTAAAAAGGACAGCACAAAAGACAATGTTACATGTAAGGGGCAGTGCAACCGTCGTTTTGTACAGAGGTTTTCTAGCCAGAGACTAATTTGCAAACCTGGTCTTTAGTTGGACTTTTAGAGACAAACACTTTTATTTTTTATTTTACTTAAATTTGTTTCTTGCTTATAAAAACTCTGCCTCCACATTATTCTGACAAAAACAACAAGAAAAAATAAATAAAAAACACCGGATAAACCGGTGGGAAGAGACAGAAAAACATAAAAATCAAATGCAAAAACACTTTTAGTTTTGCTGACAATTCTCCAAATAACTCACTTTCTTTTGATGCAATCTACAATTTCCTTTTCTATTAACCATTTCCAATTCTTTAATGGTGAAAGAATCAGAATACAGCAGGACAGTTGTAGAAAGGATTGTAAAAAAAAAAAAGAAAATATTTTTGTTGTTTTGCTTTCAGACACAAATTAATTGTTGATATGTGCAAAATCATTGTTTCTAACTCCTATTAACATGGAATCATCAAACCAGAATTCTAGAAAATAACATTTTAAAATATATCCAGAGTAGTGTGAGCAGGGTCTGTGACACCTATAATCTAAAGACACAACTCTAAATTCTGCTTTGTGCATATTGATGTGGATGTTAGTAATTTATTAACCGTTGAAGAATGACAAACCTAACACACATCACTTGATTGAGTTATTTTGATTTTAAAAATCTGGAGTTTTTTGTCCTTATTCCTCTCAAAACTCAAGTACCGCTGGGGTTTTGGTGAAATATTCTTCTGTTTGTGTAGTGGAAGTCCACCACTCACGCTCAAATTGGACTTGTTCAGAGTGCAGAAAGCCCAGGGAGGGCGGTCTGCTCTGAACTCATGTCTGATAGCAGAAATCCATTTGTGCTCTGACTGGGCAGTTTGATTTGTGATTGAATTGTCACCATCCAGTCAGATTCAGGTGAAAAGGCACCAACAGAAATTGCACTTGTAAGTTCAGAGTCAAACATGGAGTGCCATTTTGGAGCACTCAGTCAGTTTAGTACATGTGGACTCTTGCTTTGAACAGAGGTGTGTAGTTTTAGTTCTCCGTTTACAAATACAAATCATTTGCATACAGGCATGCTCAGGTAGACTTCACAGTTTAACAAAGCTTTATTGACACCTCCAGATGCAAGATCAAATAATAATGATTATAATTGAGCCCATAGTGTTTGTTTATAGACACTAAACTATTCAATGCTTTCCAGGACTGATTTAAGATTCTTAGTGTGATCACAAAGTTTCTGTGCATGATGATGCATTCCACTAATTTTTATTCTCCAGAAAACTCGCATCGTTCTATTTTTTTTTTCTGAATGGTAAACGTCTGTCCACTCTGCCCTCAGCTCTTCAAGTTAAAGTGAATAAAACTCACATTTTGAAGAGATAAAAAATGAATGCACATCACGTGTCATTTCCAGGACAACACTGACACATGTCCCCAGTGAAATGGCCTCCGAGTATCCCTCCCTGTCAGTGTGTGCAAGTGATAAGAGACTGCATGTCCTGCCTGTCAGTCATTCAGTCAGTTGGGAACAAGCTGGTAGCAGCAAGTCATAATTTAGCTATGAATTCATCAGCTGAAGAGATATCACATCATTTCATTACATCCTTTCATTAAACAGACAGCTCTTCAGATATGCTGCTGCTATTTTGGATTGATCACCGAGACGGCAGCCATAAGGAATGCTAATGATTCAAGAAGTCTTTAAGTCAAAAAATTCTGACCGAAATGTGACATTTTTCCTGTAATTTAGTGAAAAATGTTATAAAAAAGGACTTTGAAACAACTTTCTACAGTGATCGATCTTACCATTTCTATGCTGATGACATTCAGTTGTATTGTTCTGTAAATGGCCTGTATTTGTATAGCACCTTCTAGGGTTCTACAACCCCCCAAGGCACTTTGCAACACAATCAGTCATTCACACATTCACATGCTGGTGGGGATGAGCTACAACGTAGCCACAGCTGCCCTGGGGCGCACTGACAGAGGCGAGGCTGCCGAGCACAGGGGCCACCGGTCCCTCCGACCACCACCAGCAGGCAAGGTGGGTTAAGTGTCTTGCCCAAGGACACAACAGCCGCATTCTCTGCCGGGATCGATCCTACAACCCTCCGATAGCTGAACAACTCACTCTACCTCCTGAGCTACTGCTGCCCGTAGGTTCAAATGAGCTCCATATAATATCTGCACTGATCGCCTGCTTGTTTGAAATCAAGCAAAAGTTACATGAAAACTACTTGAGTTTAAATGCAGACAGGTTCTCATAGATGCACCAGATAAAGAAATCCCTGGTTTAAAGCGACCCTAAGTTCCCTAAACTCTTTTGTTCCAACCATTTGTGCAGAAGCTAGGTGTTACATTTGATTCTGCAATGTCTTTTGAACAGTACTGCTTTATTCATCTCCAGAACATCTCTACATTGAAACATCTCATTTCCAAGTCCGATCTGGAAATGATCATTCATGCTTTTATTTTCATCACACCTGGATTACTGCAACAGCCTTTTAGCTGGTCTTCATTTTAAGCAGCAAAAATGCTGAGAACTGGTGCAAAATTCTGCTCCAAGACTGTTATCTGGAGCTCATAAACAATCCCACATTAGTCCTGCCCTGGCCTCACTCCACTGGCTTCCTGTGAATTTTAAGAGTCCTTTTTAAAATCTTATCCTTAACTTTTAAAGCCTTGTGGACAAGATCCCTCCTACTTAACTGATCTGGAGCAGATCTACACTCCTGAATGCTGCCTGAGATCGGAACGCTCATAAGTTCCTGGTGTTCCCGCCTAAAGTCCCGTGGAGATCGCTCCTTAAAGGTCATGGTTTCGAGGCTGTGGAACGCCCTTCCTCTCTCCCTTTGTTGCGTTGATTCCTTCTGCGTGTTTAAAAAGCTTTTAAAAATTAGATTTTTAAACTTGCTTTTACCTAATTGTCTTCTCAATCCCCAGTGAGTCATGGCTGATGGCTGCTCATGCTGAGCCAGGATCCTCTGGAGGTTTCTTCCTGTTAAAAGGGAGTTTTCCTCTCCACTTTCGCTACATGCTTGCTTAGTATGAGGATTGTTGAAAAGACACTGACCCTGACTTGATGCAATCTGCTGGGGTCCTTATATAGGAAACGTTTTACCGATTGGCTTAATGAACTATACTGTATTGGAATGTTTACTTTGTGAAGCGCCTTGAGACGACTCTCATCGTGATTTGGCGCTATAGAAATAAACTGAATTGATTGAATTAATTGTATTGCTTGTCTTATTCTCATGTTTTTTTAGTTTTTTGTACTTTATGCTGTTTTACTCTGAAGCACTTTGGTCTGTTTGGCCTGTATATGTATAGCGCCTTCTTAGGGTTCTACAACCCCCCAAGGCACTTCACAACACGACCAGTCATCCACCCATTCACAATCTGGTGTTGATGAGCTACAATGATGATGAGCTCTGTCAGTGTCTGTCGGTGCGCCCCAGGGCAGCTGGGGCGCACTGGCAGAGGTGAGGCCTGCCATACACTGGTGCCACTGGTCCCTCCAACCACCACCAGCAGGCAAGCAGGTTGAGTATCTTGCCCAAGGACACAACAGCAGCATTCTCTGCAACTTTCTGATTACTGGACAACCCGCTCTACCTCCTGAGCTACCGCTGCCCCCACTTTGTGATTTTTATCTGTAAAAAAAGTGCTATACAAATAAAAGTAATTTATTTACATCATCTTTTGATGTAGAATTTACATTTATTTCAATTTTCAGTGACATGAGTACAAAAACCATGAATTCAGTTGAAGTTTACTTTACATTCCTATGCAAACACACAAAAATGTATTTTAGTTCATTAAAGTTCATTTGCAAGATGAAAGAAAATGATACATGTTCATGCATGCAATGATGGTAATTTCAGTTAATGGAGAAAAAAGCCTGAAAGGCGTATTTCAACATCTCTTCCACATACATAAAAACAACCAACATCTGTAGTAAGGAAGAAAAATCACAGTCTCTGTGTGTGTGTGTGCATGTGTGTGTGTTTTTCCTATTAGAGAACAGAGTGAAGTCAATAAGCCGGCTTATCGGACAAATATGTAACTCACTGCTTGTCTGGAGGTTCAGAGAGCTGGAGTTACATCAAAAACTGCCACCAGCTGCCACAGATAGCATCACGCTGAAATGCATGGAACCGGAATATGTGAGTTGATTCATAAACTTCACACAAACATGCACATCAGAGTAAGTAAATACCTGCTTTCATTCCAGTGGTTTGGATGTAAATGCATTTAAAGATCAGTGTGTGATGTGAGCCAGAAGGAGGAGAGTGCAGATATAACGTGTTAGAGTCATTACAGTAAACGCTCTGAGGATGTCTGCTAAGACAACAAATACTTGCAGCCTTAAAGGAAAATGCAGAACTAAAATGGATTTTCTTCAAGGGCAACAAGAAGAGAACAAAAAAAAAGAAAATGACTAAACCTTCAAAAGAATCTGTCATTTATATTTTAAATCAGAGGTATCTGCAGAGCGCGTTTTAAAGCTTGTCCAGAATCACAATCCATCTCAACCGCATTCAGTTGGTGGCATAAGCTCAAAAACATAAATAAAACCCTCCAACACATAAACACATTATGAATTGTGCCTTCTGGTTCAAGGAAACGTGTGTTTATTTGTGAGTCAGAGACCTATTATGGTTAACTGCACCTGCAGGAAATTTCCTGTATTCAGAGCTTGATAAATGATGAGATATTTGACCAACCAGCTGTTTAGGAGAGAATGAGAAGCAGAAAGAAAGATGATGGGGAGGAGAAAGAGAATGAACGCGAGAGAGGGGATGGGTGAAGTAGCAAAGGGTGGAGGATGAATAGGGAAATGGGCTGCCGATGATTTGTAAAGTGACTACCTTCTATTAATCTCCTCTGATGTAAGGTTCTGCTGCGGGAGGAAAAGATGGCGGATAAAGGGATAAAATGAAGAACAAGTCATGCACTTGATTTTTCAGGAAAGGAAGTGATGGCGATCTGATTTTGAATTACATTACTCCAAATCAATTTGCTAAAACACAGTTAATGAACAGAAAGTGTGTTTCTCATGCTTTGATTGTTACCAACAAGCTTTTCCATATACTGACAGTATTTATGATCTATATTGTTTGATTTTCTGCAACCACAGTCCATTTCAAACCTAAGTGATAATGTGTAGTTTGACCATTAATCTCTGGAAATATCCATCAAAATGTTGTTGAAAATGACTAGAATGATGTCCAGTCGTTGAAAAATATTGGCGACTTTGTCACATATAACCATAAAGATCTGGTCTAAAATACATAAGGTGTGGGTCTAAGTCTCATAGGTCGCCATATTAAATTTCCTTCTGCATGAGCTGGCTCAGGGTCCTGCGCCTGCCGATGACATCACACTAGATGATTGGCTGGACGTACGACTTACGGACGTTACGTTACCACATTCAAACACATTTAGGTGGTAAGAAACATGAGTTTAATAACAAAACTGCTAAACTCTTTCCAAAACCTATGTGAAAGAACAGAATCAAAAAGAGATGCAATATATTTTGGCTGAGAGGTATTGCCATAGTTTGACTTCATCGGCAGGCGCAGGACTGCGAGCAGATCCAGAACCTACCCCGCCAGAAAACTAGCATCAGCGTTGCATTCTCTCAGTGGAATTAACTGAAGGACTCGACAGGTAACATTTACCGTAATGTTTTTTTAAACTAGCGACAGTCACGGCGATATGGTGTAAAACTACCCTGAAATGTGTACTGCCCCCTATTGCCAGGAAACTACGCACTGTCACTTTAAGATGGACCCGCATAACACATTGATTACCTTAGAGGTGCAGAGACTTACGTGTCCTCTCACAGATGCATCCCACAGAGCCTTATGGTGCAGGCCCCATCCTCCAAAAGTATTTATGTACTTACATTTGCATCATTGAAGATTGATTATACACCCCTAATAACAAAAAATATCCTTTCATGTCCCCATTCAAAAATGTTCCAATTAGCTTCAACTTGCACATTCATACACAATCATTGGAGAACTGCCAGAAACTTGTACGATTTTCGTTCGAGCCAAACATTTGAGGACTGCAAAGGGAGAGAAATTCTGCACTCATCAATAAGAATACACATCTAAACCTTTACATAGCAAGCTGTTTATAATAACTATTTGTTTAAAAGTTAAGATTGTCCTAAAGCTGAGCTCTGGAACTCATTAGGTCAATAGTGAACATGATCATAGCTCAGTCAACATTTATAGGAACGTCTCTCCAGAACCTTAATGAGTGTTGATTTGACGCGACACATAAAAGTCTTGAAACAATGCATGTTGGCCAGAAATTATATCCGACTTTCGGATCCTCTATGTTTAAAGCACAGTAGATTAAACCATCTTTAGGGAAATATTTAACAGGAGAAGGAAAGTGTGACGCTGCAGTTGTTTTCCTCCCATCGCGCCAGCTGTGAACCACCGCTGTGACAGTGAAACTGTCCCTGATTTGGTAAAAGCTTCGCTGACAAGCATTTCTTACGATAACTCTCAAATCATTAGATCCTTTGAGTTCTGCATTTATCTCTTACAAAGTGGATGTAATGAATCTAATTTCCTTTTCTGACAGCTCATTTCCTTTTCAGAAGGGCACCTAACCTTCATTTACAGCATAAAACAAACCTGCAAGAGCAGCTTAAAGTCACTGCACTGTTATTGGGAAAGATGTCATGCCTTTTTGAGTCACACATCTGCTTTTTAACCTTTCTGACATATTCTGTTCTCACTGTCCTGGAGATGTTTTGATAAAATTCTGAATAATGAGAAAACTAAACTGTTCTCTCTGTGTTGCTCTGGCTGGGATTCTTGCAAGATGCCCCACCACCCTCTGTGAACTCTCATCATAGCAAACTGTTATTATTCTAATCCAGCTCTTACACTGTCTGCGCTTCTGGTGGAGAACAGTGAAACACTGTCAGCCAAAGTCAAACATGCCTGATGGCAGAGAGCAACAGTAAGTGCAAAATAAATTTAAAACTACGATCTAACATAATCTTGCAAACATTTAAAGCTCTTTTTAAGCCCTTTGATTGAATGCACATGAAAGTATTTTAATTAGGGGTGGGAATTAAAAGCGTTAATTATGATTCATTAATTAGAAAAAAATAACGCGTTAAAAAATTTACTCTTTAAGCCAGAAGGTCCCCCAATTGGGGGACGTTGCCCTAAATATCAATAATTATAGTCAAGCTGCACCTCTAAAGAAACCTCAGAACCATGGCTAAATAAAACCATGCAAAACTTTTTTATGTGCTCCAAACAACTAAAACTACAATCAAATGCGTGATCGGAAATCCCTCTTCATGTGTTGTTGCCTTCATTTCTGTCTCTAGCTGCTAAATCAAATCAAATTGTACTTACTTTGTATCCACCTATTATGAATATTATTATTATTATTATTATTATTATTATTATTATTATTATTATTATTATTATTATTTTAAAGACAATACCATTATCAAAGTGTACTTAAAATAGTATCGTAGCTTTAGGTCTGTCCTATTTTTGCCAGTGATATATATATATTTTTGTTTGTTTAGTTTTTTTTCCTCCTGTTTTGAATAAAAATACAATTTAAAAGCATTTTTTTTTAGAAATTAAAAAAGCTTGTGTTTACAATAATAATGTCCATGTCTATTGTTTGATTCTCTGTCTCATTATTTTTCATTTTAAAAAATAGTTTTCGGGGCAAATTTTCTCGAACGATTAAAATGCGATTAATCAAGATTAATTAACTACAAACCCTCTAATTAATTATATTAATTTTTTAATCGAGTCCCTCCCCTAATTTTAATATTAAATGGTGCTTGATTGAATTACTTACTTTACTTTTACCACACCAACCAATATGAAAAAAAACTTGTACTTTTGGTATTTTAGCAGGTAGAAAACACCTAAAGGTGAATATGAATGTGTCTGGTGATATGAAACCCCAGATTCCTCTGATTTAATAAAAGAAAACAAGACAAAATACAGTAAACAACCAACAATCAAACAGCTACTTACAATTATGAAAGTGTTTCAAGGATCACAGGGAAATAATTATGAGTGAATTTATCACAGAACATGTCATGTTTGGAATGTGATTCTATTTGAGGCAGACATGCTTTTTTTCTTTTTTTTTGATAATTTGTTGTGCTTCTCTTCTGCATCTGCTTCACGTCTGACAGCAGAACGCGTCCTCCATCATTAAGTGTGTGGTTGCAAAAATCATCTTAATGATGACTGACATCAAATAGCCCAAAAAATTAAAAATAAACAAAGATAAAATAATAAAACCCTTAGTCATACTTCAGGATAATTGTTCACCAAGATGAGGGTGTTACCGTTCCAATGAGGCAGAGATCAAGCATTCAGCACCAGCCTCCATTTTGCTCCCTTTTTCAGCTTTTGATGATCAGCACTTCTCTAATATGCTCGTGACAAGCTCAGTAACTGACAAGCCTGCCAACAAGCCGATTGGAGCAAAACACAGCACTGAAGGTGGCATTATTAATTCATTACAAATAGATACAGTATCGGTGAAGCTACTGCATTTGGACACCCTTTCAGACGAGGAAATAATCAGTCTAAGATGTGCGCCGCATTCACTTCGCTTTACATAAACGTAACGTTGATGATAGGAGGCGGTATATCTTTGGAGCAGCCTACTTTAATGTTGTTCCAATGCTCCAAACAGCATTTTCTCCAGGGACTCCGTTTCCAGGCCAGATACACACTGCTGATTAAGAAACCAATCTTCTTGATGTGGCCATAAAACACACCATACTTTAACACATTTTGATGTAGGACCCGTCCACACACCAGCCACTCACACACACATGCACGTTTCAGTCTCTGCCTTAAAAGAGAAACAGAGAAAAAAACGATGCAACATTGCCTCACACATCACACACAGATACAAATATCCACTATATTGATCTGGGATGTTTCCCACATGGGTCTCCAGCTGCAGATCGATGGGAGAGGAGGCTGAAAGTGACACTTGCGAGTGAGAGGTTTGAAGGAGAGCGCTGTAATGGTGGAGTCTCCTGTCACAGCCTTTGCTCTGAGGGCACTGCATTTATATTGCATGCATATCGAGGAAATATTTCATGATAAAAAAAATATGCACATTTAATTTGAAAATCCATTCTCGTCTCAATATGAGGTTTTATGTACAGCATATTAAGCGGATGATGTTTAGGTTTTTATCATGGCTGTGAGGTCTCTGACTTACTAGTCCTCCCTTTCTTCTTCCTTTCATCCTGTGATTCTGTAATTAGTTGATTGACCCCTGCTGTCAGGACCTAATTAGACATAGTAATTAAGGATTAGATGGGTCAGGAGGGAGGTGTGTGTGCATATATGTGTGTGTGTGTGTGTCAAAAAGAGGGAGGGGGTCAGTATGTGTGCATGTAGTAGGCTTATAAAAGATGCAAAGGTCGATATGTCACTTTTGTTTTTAGTCGACAGGCGCTTGTCTGCTTTTCTTTGCAAGCAGCTGCTTCGTCTGCAGGACTCGTACAAGACAGATGCAAGATGAATGTAAACAAGTTTAATTAAAAAGTACCACTGTAGTAAAGCGGGACTATTAACATTATTGAGCCGACTAATGCATCAAATTGCTGCAGTGTACTTCTGAAGTGGTAACACCCCATGATTGGGAAGTGCTCTGCTGGCAAAATAGGTAAAGAGGGAATTATGGCTCTCCGAGGAAATGTCACAAATCCTTTTCTGTTTAGCACCGGCACATAACGGGCGAAACAGAAGAATCTTGTATGTGCATGACTCCTAAGAGCGCTGTTGCAATTTAAAAGAGCCACACAACTGTCTTGTTGTGCTATTTTAATGAAATGAATTAAACTCTGTTTAAAAATTAAAGGACTGGGTCACACAGATGCGGCAAAACATTTTGGTAGGAAATAAATTCAAGCAACACCAATTATTGATTCACAAAAGAATCCAGGAAATAAGCTGGTCTGCACGCATGTTTCAAATTACTTAATGAATTAAAGTGCTGGGTTCCAATTCAACTGACGGGAACTCCCCAAAAATATCAACTGACTTAAAAAAAAATCTGCAAAAATATAATATAAAAAAAAAATTATTTGAGAGTTTGAGGTTTAGCAGAACAAAGATGAACTGTTTTATCATCAGCATGTGGCCAACATAGTCATTCATGCTAAGACACGATTTAGAGTCTCTTGCATGCTTTTGGCTTGTGGGAGGAAGTCTGAGTACCAGGAGGGAACAACACATGCCTGGGGAGAACGTGCCAACTCCGTGCACAAAGGTCACAACTGGGATTTGAACCTGCAATCTTCTTTCAGTTACCAATCAGCCCAGAGAGAAAGGCTACATTTGTTTGTTGTCCTCGAACAAAACCAGCAATGCTGCAGTGCAGCTCATCAAAATGAGACCATCGAAGACTGTTTATGACCCGTGTTTTGTTTTCCTAAAGTTTTAACCGTTTTGAAATTAAGATTTTGAAGGATACCTTCAGAAATATTTGCTTTCATCACCGCTACTGTCTCAAAAAATGTAATTGAAGAAGTTTTCCAATTCCGTAAAGTCTAAAACACACATTTTTAGGAGACAGCAGCGATCATTTTTCTTCCAACTTGAACCGTCTAGATGTAAAAAAAACACACACACAGGTAAATTCAGAACATTGAATAAAACAGAAAATCTGCAATGGCATTTGGATCTCCAAGCAGAGACTGAGTGCACATAAAGAAGTGGTTTTCTAGGAATATTCATGCTTGGAAACAAAAAGCAAACAATAAAGAGACACACCAGAATATGATGAAATAAACTTGGTAGTAGTCATTTTTGTTAAGATTTTTGTGAATGTTAGGAGCCAAAATTCTAATTGCACATCATTATTGTGAGGAAATAATTTGTCTGTGTGCTCCTCCGTGTTGCAAATAAAATATTTGGCCTCAAAAAGCAGATTAAAATCTTCAGAAATTGTGATGAAACATTATTATGTTGTGGAATTTGATCAACAAATCACAGCCAGGAGGGTTGTGTCGGTAAAATCTTGTCCTTCCTCCAGTTGTGTGAATATTCAAATGCAGATATATTCAGAAACATAATCTGAAACCTCTTGTTTTTCCACAATGGCGAAAGAGCTGAAAGTTTTGTTGAGAAGAAAGAAATACGCTGACAGACAAAACAACCCTGCACAACAATCTTAAAGTATGCATCCCTGTAACAAAGAAAGGTTAGATTTGTTTCTTGAAGGACTCACCCGACATGAATTGTCTGATTTATGTGTCAAAAGCAGCACTCTGATCCAGCATCACAATGAAAACTGTGCATCGGTTTTTAAAATAACCAAGGCTGTTTTTGTTTTGTTTTTTTAAGTTCTGCCCCTCGTTGCTTGTAGCGGTCACACTGAAGCTGATCAAAGCAACTGCTTTTATTTACATTTCTAATGAGTTTATGTGCAAATTCACTGTTTTACAATCAGGGTAAGCTGTGATTATTCTTGCTTTGTGTTCTGGTCTTTAATCATCAGGACATAATAAAAATGACCAGGTCTTAAAATCAGATTAAGTACACTTATTTATTTTATTTATTTATATTTATTTATAACTTCAAAAAAAGATTTCTAAGAAAGTAAAAAAAGGCCTAATTTTTAGATATTTTATCTTTTTTTTAGTCTAAAAAGAAAATAAATTCTTCTCCAGAAAAATATCATTACTTAAAATAGGCTAAATATTCTTAAATATTATCCACATTTTCTTGTTTTGAGTAAAAAAAAAAAATCTGCCAATGGGGTAAGTAAAGGTTGCTTGGCTAGAAATCTTAAAACTAGCAAAACAATCTAATTTTAGGTTTATTAGCTAGTAGGGGTGTAACAATATCCAAATCTAACGATATGATATTGTCACGATATGAACCTCACAATTTGATATTTATTGCGATATTGTGTGGATATTATGGCTACGCTCACAATAATACAACTCACAACATAAAATACTTTGACTGGTATCCTCCGTGCTGCGTTCACCGCTGTAGCCTCTATCCTCCAGGGTTGTTTATCTTTGCTGTGTGGGCTGCACGCACTCCCATTGACAAACTGGCTGATGACAAAGAAGCAAAGGATCATGGTCTATGTAGTTTACTTTGCTAAGCTCCGGTGGAGCGGTCTGAAAAGTGTTATTTTTACCTCAAGACGTACTGTACGATATTGTGACAATACCACGACGATATTGTGGCCATTTTACTACAACGATATTGCCAATATTGTTACAGCCCTATTAGCTTTAAACCTTCTTAAACATCATGTTTTGCAGTGTACAACCTTAGGTGAACTACTGCTGTGGGTCTTTCAACAAAATCAAACCTAAAATCCAGAAGCAGTGTCTGAAAATTGCACCTCATGATTAAATAGCTTATACAACCACCTTTAGCAGCAATGACTTGAAGCAATTGACTTCTGCATGCCCATATCAGTCTCTCAAACACCTGTGGAGAAATTAAGGCTCACTTTTCTTTCGGTTTTCTTTGGTTCTTTGAGATTTGAAAACATTCATGCATGTTCTTTTAAGGATGCACCAAAGCATTTAAGTCAGTTGGGAGGTCTGGATTTTGACTGAGCCGATTGAACGCTTTAATTCTTTATTTACACCCATGTTATTGTGTTTCCACCAGTGTCAGCCCAAAGGTAAAGTTTGCAATATTTATTTATTTATTGACATGCTCAGAGAGTTTGACACATTTTGTCAACTTTAATTTGCAAGCAGAAAAATCTTAAATGCTAAATCTATTATTATCTATTATGCATCTATTATTATCTATTATGCAAAGAAGAGACTGACGATCACTTTTTGATGACAAAAACAGAGCTTGCACCAGTTAGAATTTTAAATTAATGGATGAACGTGCAAAGCATTAGCTTCGAATTTTCCCATTTACATGTGGCCATGTTCTCAACTGGGATTTCATTGGCTGATTACCTTCTTCAGACAGCCAAATGTGTAAAATGCAGGAAGACTTTGTAGAATTTGAGCTTGAGGTGCTTATGCATACAGAGTACAGAGGGGGTTTGCAGCTTATAGAGTGAGGGAGTGAGAGTGTTGGCACCAGATAGGGTGCAGTGACAGGCAATCCCAGAGCCAACCTCAGAGGGGGAGCCTATCACTCACTGCTACCCTATGGGGGGTTGATACGCTTTCTTCTCTTCTCCTGCACTTTTTTTCTGTCTCTTGCTGCTTTATTGCGTTGTTTTGAAAGAAACTCTGCTCTGGTGTCGTTTGACACATTGCAGGAGACATCACATGAAAGAGTGGTATAAGAAGAACAGAGAGAGAGGTAGAGGAGCAAGAGAGAGAGAGAGAGAGAAAGGGTTAAGAAAGAAGGAGTCTCCATACAGTGACCGATATGAGTGCAGAGAAGGTTAACTGGAAGGCAGGTATGATACATTCAAAGCTAACCTGGATTTTAACATAACAGAATAGTGCAGAAATGTTTCTGCTGGATCTTTCTGCGTAAAATGCAACACCGTGAAGCAGATTTGAGAACTAAATCATTTTCTAACAAAACACAGCAGAAATGCAAATTTGAAATTAAAAAGCAGGCTATGTTTCGTATGTATTAATGTGAGATGAGGGCAGGATGACCTAGTTGGAAACAAATCACAAATAAAACAAAGAAAACGGACAAAATGAGTAAAGAGTAAAAACGTGATGAATGATAAAGTACCAACTGCGTTTATATTTATAAGACTGAAGTGATGTGTGTGAGTATTTGCTGTGCATGTGAAAATATTCTGGTTTCAGAAAAGCACCTGGATGCAGGTCTGATTGCAACAATTGTTCCGTTATCACTCCCTCCAGGTTACTAACTTTAATGAAATCAAGAGTCAGGAAGAAAATTTGTGTGCATGTTTAAATGCTAGTTGTGACGTTTGTTATATTATGCATAAAATCTCCATACTTGATATTTATGAGGGTTCCCCAACCACAGGTCAGGTCAAAGACCACAGTGGTTAATAGATTGTTCTTGGCTGCACAGCTAATAATCTTCATAAATCTGTTCTGTACAAAGCTCTGTGGGGTATTTTATTTTGAAAATGAATTATTAAATGCATATTATTCTTATATTCGCATTACAATATGCCTGCAAGAGAGATACAGTGCAGAATAAATACGTATGCTTTAGTTGTGCAATTAAATTTAATGTAATGCACTTTAATAAATTCAGTTATCAGTGTGATTACAGACACCCCACACTTAAATTGATCTTTTATGTATTTTTTTATGTTACTTATGTGATCCAGTCATAAGTATCAGATCAGATCATGTTTAAATACTTTAAGGCTTTCCAAACTGGGGAGTTGCAAATAATATAATGACTGAAACAAAACAATGTAAAACTATTCTTCACATGTCTGCAAACAACTTGAGAGTCACATCCAGAATGGAATCATTTGAAAATAATTTAGATCCTGTCCACACTGACTGTTTGCAAAACAAACTTTTTTTTTCCCAGCTGCATTTGCACCTGTCACCCAAATACAATTTCTATTACGGGTGGGAAAAACTTCAGAAATTTCTAAAAATGTGTATCCATGTGTCAAAGACAAATGGTCATTTTAGGGATAAGATTCTGCAGTCAACTTTGCAAATGCCTGTTGCTGTTTGTTTGCTTTTTTCATAATGAGCACTGGAAACCACAACAACAATGTCACCATTTTTAAAATGTTTTTCTACATTTGGCTTGAATTTTCACAAGCCTGTCACCATTATATTTAGTGCACTGGGAAAAAAAAGTGTCACATAATAAACAAGCTGCTGTTATTTTAAGTGAATATGTATCTATGCTAAGAGTGATCTAGTGTTGTGTTGTCATTATCAGCGTTGTTGCCAATTAGTGGCCTGGCATTCTCATGTTGGCATTTATTTCAATCTGTGTTCTTGGATAGAAATATTGTTTTCCACAAAAGAGAAAACAAATATATATGTATTTATGTAATTATGCAAGGCAATGTAGTCAAGGTTTTCTTTTATAAATCTCTGAATTAGTTCAATATTACCAACAGTTTTGAAGGGTTTTTCATTTGTAGAAGACAGTTTTATTAAAGTAACAATAGATAGTGTTTTAAACTTAAGCTAGAGCTTTAACGTTGATCTCAGTGATTGTTGAGTTATAAACTTGACCAGCTTCATATTTGATACCACTCTGCAGCCCTCTGCTGACCAAAAACCGCACTAGATAGTTTTGAGGAGCGGGTTCTAGGGGGTGCTCTTATACCTGCTTTATGGCTGTTAGCTGTAATGCTAGCTGTTAGCATTTTCAGTTTGCCGATCGTCAATAAAAAGCACAAGAAGAAAAAAACAGAAGTATGATTATTCTGTTGGCATCATGGCAGAACCTGGAAGTAAAAATAAGAGTAATGTCTTTGGAGGTGAAGCAAAGAGCTAAAACCGGAGTAAAAGTAGGCGTGGCCTACACTAGTTTGAGGGAGCTAAAGGAGGCTACAAAATCACGGACTGATGGTGACCTGGCTTTGATGCTACTGGACTTGTAAGTAATAATATTTTTGTCCAACAGTGTGGATATTTTTACTTTGTGCTTTATTTTAATATTAGTTGGCTCATGTTAGTGTTAGCTCGTTGTTAGCGCTAGCTACAGTAGGCTGCAGCAGGGTTGTTTAAAGTTAAAGTCCCAAGTATTCATCATCGCACACTGGTGAAATTACATCTCCGCATTTGACCCATCCCCATGGTGAGGAGCGGTGAGCTGCAGCTGTGGCCGCGCTCGGGAACTATTTGGTGGTTTAACCCCCCAATCCAACCCCTTAGTGCTGAGTGTCAAGCGAGGAGGCATTGGGTCCCATTTTTTTCAAAGTCTTTGGTATGACCCGACCGGGAATCGAACCCTGATCTCCCAGTCCCGTGGCGGACACTCTACCACTAGGCCCGGAGATAGTAACTTTTTACAGTTGGTAGATTTAAAAGAAGGAAAACAACAGCAGCTCTTTAGGAGTGAGTGAAAAAGAGAAAAGCTCTCATTCAGAGAGAGCCATTGGTGGGGCTCTTATGTAACTCGTTATCATACTCCACCACTCGTCAGTACTCTCTAAAAGCAAGAGAATTTTATTTTTTAGGACATGAAGTTGACCTCATGATGTAAGTCCAACAAACTCACTCTGCACTCTACAGTTCCAGTTTTATAACTCACCGATGTCCTGACCACTGACATCTTTGTGACAAAGTCAAAACCTGCTAATAGTAACAAGAGGAAAGAAGTACACTTAAATCTGAACATGTGCACTTGTGGGAAGCTACTTACACTGGGAAAAAAATATTCAAGTTGCTAGCCTTACCTCAGGCTGCTTGCATGACCACAGTAAGGTGCAGGCAGAATACTAACTAGTAGGATTCTGACACCTCAACACTCGGTGTCACTTTGCCATTAGGCACATCGTAGTTCATTAACTGTTTGTGATGATAACTTTCATCAACAGAGCGGGGCGTATGGTGACAAAGACCCCAGCAGCATGTTTAGAATTGATGTGGACACCGTGCAATGACCTCAGGAAATATATGTATGTCATGCAGAGCAGAACAGTGACTAAAAGCATTTCGTCTCTTCAAGGGCAACCTGATACAGAACCATGAAATAAACATGTTTAAATCATAGGAGGCTTTGGTGGTCACAAAGACCTAGTGCTCTGCTTTAAGGCAGTGTAGAATAAGCCACTATTATGTTGTTGCAGTCTAGATTAGCCATGAGCTTCAGACAGTCTGTATTAATGAGTCCAGGTTGGAACAAGTACCTTCGGGGCTTAACAGCTTTTGCTATAAATTCACATCTTTCCTGTAAGGTCAGAAGGGTACTTGTTACTGTCACTTCACTGAGTTATTCCCAAGCACACACCTTTAATTTAACCGACCGCTGCCAAAAGGCAAATGGTAGAGGATGATATTTTTGCCTTTGTGTCTGTGCATATGGGTGTTAGCAAAGTATCTCAACCACTAATCTAAATTCAGTAAACTGTCAGAAAGTAATCATTAGATGCAACCAATTGATCAAAATCTGCCAATTTTACAGATATCTGGCTAATTTTTGGTGCCGTAGTAGTTAAAGTTACAATCCGAAGTAATTTTTTTATCTGGAGGCACCATCTGGAGGCTGACAAATGTATCGTACCTTAAGACCTTCTCACCACTTGCATATTTACAACAGAAATCAGCGCCTCTTATTAGTGAATGTACACCTGCAGCTGGTCAGCAGAGCTAAAACACATTGTGTTACAATTATTATTCTCACGTTGTACTTTTGTATTCGTATACGTATTTTGTAAAAACTTACTTGTCCATGAGAAAGGGTGCCAACTCTGCCTCTGTCTATGTACGTCTAACGCTATTGGCTAAGAGAGGCCCAGACTTCCCTCTGCCCAGCCAGTTGGGCCAGCTTTTCCGGGGGAATCACCAGACAAGAAACATAGTCCCTCCAGCGTGTCCTGGATCTTCCCTTGGGTCTCCTCCCGGTTGGACGTGCTTGGAAAACAGGGAGGTGTCCAGGAGGCATCCTAACCAAATGCCCAAGCCACCTCAACTGGCTACTCTTGATGTGGAGGAGCAGCGGATCTATGCCGAGCCCAGACACCCTGTGGAGAAAACTCATTTTGGTCACTTGATCTTGTTCTGTCACTGCCCAAAGTTCATGACCATAGATAAGGGAAAGAATGAAGATCGACCGGTAAATCGAGAGCAGACCGGTACAACGCTCGCATCACTGCAGACGCAGCACCAATCCGCCAATCAATCCCACGCACCATCTTTCCCTCACTCGTGAACAAGACCCCAAGATACTCAAAATCCCCCACTTGGGGCAAGACCTTGATTTTAATCAACTAAACAAGACTTCATTAGATGTGCAGCTGCAACTATACAATATTTGAAGTCATTCCAAGTTAAAATGGCTGCCACAGCTAATCTAAGGTAATCCAAGAGTGACAAACTGTTGACCCTCATTAGCCCAAAGGTGTTTGCAGTACTTCTTTGAATAAATGTGCAGTATATCATACTTTTAGTGCTTTTGCATTAATTTCCTCAAACTGTAGATTACAACTACCAATTTTTATTTTTCTTCCCTTATTTTGGCATTAATCATTTTGGTCAATAAAAGGCCTCGTTGAAGACAACCACAATAGTTGCTCAATCAATGCTCCAGCTACAGTGCTCTAAAGCAAACATCTCTCTAATCAATTAGCTCTATACCCACCTCAGGCATCCCCTCATCTGTGTTACAGCCCAGTTTGTTTTGAAAGAATCAGGGTAAGATAACAGCTTGTTGGAACAAGTGAGAAATTCATTCGCAAAACAGATCAAAGTCTTTTTTTTTATTCAAAATCACCAAATCTTATTTTGATAAATTATTTAAAAAATGAGTTGTCTGTATTTGGAGATTAACTCTTCGTGTGTACAAATGAACATTAATTTGTTAAATAGTCAATATGTTAAGTTATAAGTGATCACCATCACTCTAAGATATTATAATATAACCAGGAATCCCATTACCATAAGTATAGTACTTTGAGTTTGAGTTTAAGTATCACTTTTCTTTTGTGTGAACAAAAGCATAATGCATGTTTTCAGTTGTCTTGAAGAAACCCTTTCTTACACTGATTCTAAAACACACACTACCTCCAGACACAGACATTAATAACATGCTACTCTTCACGGAAACACCAGACCTGTCTTTGGACTGAGTATATTATAACACACTTTAGAAATGAAGTGTTCCTTGTGTGACAGTGAACTTGCATGTAAAATCTTGGCATTCACATTCTGAGCAGTACTTGACTAATATGGCTCACACTGTTTTCTGTTCTATCTTTAGAGATAAGCGCTGAAGTCGCTTTGTTTGAGGATACACAATGCATGCTGATTTGGAGAATAGTGTTGGCTCAGCAGGGGGAGAAGAAAAACTATGTTTTAATACACACACAAATGGTGATGTACAAAAATGCATTTACATCTATGCAGTATGAGGGAGGCTTAAAAATGAAAGTTGAACTTTAATAAAGAAAAGCTCTCTAATTTTCTAAATCTGGTAGCAAGCCTTCTGACACGTTTAAGCGTTCACATTGCACCCTCTTTTGCCCGCGTTCCCTGCTGTGCATAGATGAGTGGAGCTGTCTAATGCTAGATATTTTCCCCTTAAGGCTGTTTCCATTTAGGATGCTAGGAATAATGTTACACACTCCATTATTTTTACAGGCCTTGGGCATCTCACTCAGGTCCATTCAAGAACATTATGGCTTTGCTTTGTTGCATGATTGAGGCTTGTTTGCCTTTTTTTTTTTTTGTCCGTAGACGACTTAAACAAACAGACTGTAAAGTATAAATTGAGAAAGAAATAAAACATTTTATGAAAAAGCACTTTCTGAGTAATTCTTTGATAGCCTGTTTTAAAAAAACAAGGAGTTTCCCTTATCTCTTCCACCCTACTGGTTGAAAGTGGAATTACAACTACTTTAAACAACCCTGCTGCAGCTTTCAGTAGCTAGCGCTAACAACGAGCTAACAATAACATGAGCCAACTAATACTAAAATAAACCGCAAAGTAAAAAAGATCCACCCTGTTGTACAAAAAATATTATTACTTACAAGTCCAGTAGAAACAAAGCCAGGTCACCATTAGTCCTTGATTTTGTAGCCTCCTTTAGCGCCCTCAAACTAGTGTAGGCCACACCTACTTTTACTCCAGTTTTAGCATTTTGCTTCACCTCCAAAGACTCTCTTACTCTCTTACTTTTACTTCCAGGCTTCACCATGATGCCAACAGAAAAAGCTAATTTCTTCTTTTTCTTCTTTTTGTACATTTTATTGGTGAACTGAAAATGCTAACCGCTAACATTACAGCTAACAGCCGTAAAGCAGGTATAAGAGTGTCCCCTAGAACAGGGGTTCCCAAAATCTTTTCTTTGAGGACCCCCTTGCCTATGTCCAAGACAAGCCAGGACCCCCCAACCCCAACTCCTACACACATAAACACATTAAATGTGATCATTTACAAACTTTTTACAGACATACAGAGTTACAACTTTTATATGGAGCTCTGATTATACTGTAAAGCAGGGGTCCCCAATCCTGGTCCTGGAGGGCCGCTATCCAGCAGGTTTTGTGGTTTCTCTGCTCAAACACACTTGATTCAGTGGTTGAATCACCTGTGCAGCAGCTCATCAAGCTCTGCTGAAGCCTGCTAATCACTTGCTAATTGAAATCAGGTGTGTTGAAGCAGAGTTACAACTAAAACCTGCTGGATACCGGCCCTTGAGGACCAGGATTGGGGACCCCTGCTGTAGAGTGTGTTATTGGGATTTTATAAATGTAATTTTTACAAATAAAATCTTGCTAACCTCACAACCTCAGCAAAGATAAAATTGCGGGGACCCCCTGCAATCTTATGGGGACCCCCTTGGGGGTCCCGACCCCCAATTTGGGAACCCCTGCCCTAGAACACCTACCCGCTCCTCAAAACTATCTAGTGATGTTTTTGGTCAGCAGAGGGCGGCAGAGTGGTGTCAAATATGAAACTGGTCAAGTTTCTAACCCAACAATCACTGAGATCAATGTTAATGCTTTAGCTTAAAGTTTAAAAAAATAATCTGTTGTTACTTTAATTGTGTATCCATTTGTGTTTTACTGCATGGATTTCCTAAATGTAAAGTATTTTCTTTGCATTCCTACAAGTTCCTCAGAATGTGTCTGAGAGAATGAGAAAAGACACCATCATAACCACTGAATCCAGTCTGGTTTCTGGTTGCAGTAGCAGAAATTGAAGCCACAAGCTGAAACTCCTCAGAGGGAATCTCCACCTGAAGGGTTAGGACATCCTGCTAGTGTGTCTGATTGGTCTGGGATTTCTCCCTACAGACATGGACAGACATTTTCAGAATGATTAAAATGTTAGCAAAGTTTAACGCTTCAGTTATGAGAAAAGATCAGATGAATTACAAGAAATTACAAATTCCCTTGTTGACACGAAAATGTGTTTTATCCCGAAATGAATCTTATCTCAAAATATCCAAACACATTGTTAAGAAGGAGTCAAGGCATCAAATACGTTATACAGGTCCTTCTCAAAAAATTAGCATATTGTGATAAAGTTCATTATTTTCTGTAATGTACCGATAAACATTGGACTTTCATATATTTTAGATTCATTACACACAACTGAAGTAGTTCAAGCCGTTTATTGTTTTAATATTGATGATTTTGGCATACAGCTCATGAAAACTTTTCAGCACGACCTGGCACCTGCTCACAGTGCCAAAACCACTGGTAAATGGTTTACTGACCATGGTATTACTGTGCTCAATTGGCCTGCCAACTCTCCTGACCTGAACCCCATAGAGATTCTGTGGGATATTGTGAAGAGAAAGTTGAGAGACGCAAGACCCAACACTCTGGATGAGCTTAAGGCCGCTATCGAAGCATCCTGGGCCTCCATAACCTCAGCAGTGCCACAGGCTGATTGCCTCCATGCCACGCCGCATTGAAGCAGTCATTTCTGCAAAAGGATTCCCGACCAAGTATTGAGTGCATAACTGAAAAAAATTATTTGAATGTTGACCTTTTTTGTATTAAAAACAATTTTCTTTTATTGGTCGGTTGGAATATGCTATTTTTTTGAGATATGAATTTTGGGTTTTCATGAGCTGTATGCCACAATCATCAATATTAAAACCAAAAAAACGGCTTGAACTACTTCAGTTGTGTGTAATGAATCTAAAATATATGAAAGTCTAATGTTTATCAGTACATTACAGAAAATAATGAACTTTATCACAATATGCAAATTTTTTGAGGACCTGTAGTTAGCATGAGGACATCTTCTAAAATAGATCTATAGAAGCACCACCAGTGCTGAGCTTGGCTTATTGTGCTATTGGCACAATGAGGAGAAGTAGTTTTCTTTGTAAATTGAATTATCTCTCTTGGGACATGATGAATAAAGGCCCTGAGACACTTTTGTGTAGTTTTTCTTCTCAGGCAAACAAAAGCAGCTTTACTCACAATTTAGTCTCAAAGCACAGCTTGGAAAAAAGAATGGTGCCCAAACATCCTCCAAGAGGAACTTCATCCAAGAATAGTTTGCTGATGAACAATGGATTTCAGTATGCTGGAACATCATGATATAAGGCTAAGGTCTGTTTCATACGGCAGGAAAATCATCAAGTTTGCAATATTTAGTCTTGGGCTTTTCTTTGAGTCAAGATAGAGTTACTTAAGTTTTGTATTTAGAAAAAGGATGTATTTGCATCTTCTTCAACGATGTATGGCAGACTGCCCCGTTGACTGACAACCGTAGCAGTGAGTAAGTCATGTTGTTCGTTGTCCAATAGCATGTGGAGACAGTTTGAAAGACAACCATAGGTTCCACCCTTGACTGAGATCTGTTTATGGGTTGTGGCCAGACTATATTTCCATATATGGCTTGCCAGGATAATCTTGCCCCTGATCATGACTGATTATTCCTCAGGGTGCATTTGAGACCATCAGTAGCCTAATGACATATCAGTAAACAACAAAAGATTCAAATGAAAATGTTTAAGTGAGCAAATACATTTTATTAGAAGACATTAAAATCATTTTGAACCATGAGCCACTTGGTTTGTGAGGTCCAGAAGAACCAACTTTCTTCTAGCAACAAACGAAGCAGCACGCATTAAATCCCTCTAAATGGCATCAGATTAAAGGAGAATCCAACCTGAGTGGTGAGACTATTTAATTAACAAGATTGAAAGACATTTTTTAAACCAACATTCAACATTAGTAAAGTTATAGGACAGATAATTAAAGAAAACTCATTAAAACAAGCAAGTACTATCACTTGCCTTTATTTAGTCAAAGGTGCATTTTCACTACATGATCAGACATTGCTGCTTTTGTCTGTTGGTATTCGTGCATGGCAGCTAATTAATATCACTGACATAGATTAATGATAGGAATACATTAACATTCTGACATGTTCTAGAGTAAATGTAGAAGAAACGTGTGGCAGATTCATTTTCTTGATTGACATCATTTCATATAAAAAATATTTAGGCTCAGACGGCTTTTGTTATTTAGGATGTGCTTATGACCATCTCTACAACTTTTAAAAAGAAAAAGGTAGTAGACCAAAAGTGTAAGTTATCCCTGTTCAATATTTTCACCAAGAAAATGTCAAATAAAAACAGAGATGGCTACAATAAATTAACTGATATTCAAAATCATGCTTTTATGTGAACCCATTCAAGAGCATGCCAGAACTGAATTGGTGTCAGTTTTCTGGTTTAAAAAATCTGTTTAATTTACAAACTTGTTATTAACAGAAAACTCCTAAAATTTCAAGGCAAGTGGCTAAATGCAGACACAGAGGCACAAATCAATAATTACTCAAATAATCGTTTAAACTCAAATTACTATAAAAATGAAAGGGACACTAAGCAACTTTTTCATATTTTTAAATAATTTTCTTGAGCCATTATGTGCCAAAATGAACCTTTACAGGGTTAACCCTTTACGCTAACTTAAGTTAATGAAAAGTCACACAGCCCCCTCTGCCCCTTGTTGCTGGAATACCACGCTTGCAACTTCAGAGTCTCCAGCCCACTCTCCTGAAGTCAGAAGCAGAATGCTTTAAGTCAATTTATGTTTACACCTCAGAACAGACACACTATAGCATTTATTGTAACGTGTTTATCATGGTGGAGCCTCAAAAGAGACAAAAAAAGCATTTGTCTTATGGAGCTAAAAATAGAAAAAGATCATCCGACCACAATAGGAGTCAAATAAGAGTCAACATTGGGAGTTTTTTTTTGAATCAGAGACAAATAAGGGTTCTAATTGGATGAAAATGTAACGATTATCCTATTGCGCTTGTAAGAACAACTTTAATATGTTTTGTTTGTGCATGTTTTTTTTTTGCCTGGGTTTGTAATTATTTTTGAATATGTTTGTCAGGCAGTAGTGATCACAGCCCGTTCCGTCACCGATCATACACTCACCCAAGACCCACATAAGCCATTGAATCCTCAGCGTGCTACGCGGACCTGAGCTACAGTTGATCAGCGCTGCCAGCAAGCAGCGCTCCCGGCCCAGTCCTGTCGGCTAGCCACTCGTAGCTTGTAGTGTAACTTCCTTGTCTGATCAGTGCTCTGAATCCACATTTGGGTTTGCCAACACACTACAGCCTTTCCCTGTGGTCACATGATGCATCCTCTCAGAAGTCATATTATTTACCAGAAACTCCTGTTTGACCTAGAAAAAGGAGCTGACATACCTGGCACTGCAGTCTGCTTCCATCATGTTCCCTGCATGTTTTAGATGAACACAGCTGATTTGTTTGATTTAGTGATGAACCGCTCCTGTAGACACTAATGAAGCCTGAGAAACACTAGGGGGTGCTAAAAGCAATCCAAAACTCTCAAGTGTTCCTTTAAAGGTGTCCTAGAATGCAATTAATCAACAATCTAAAACAGAGCTTTGAGCCTCCAATAAGCATAAGAAAAAGATTTTTGGCTTTCATCTGTCCCAGGAGCCCTGATACAGGCCATTCTAAACCCCCTTACTCAGGCCTTCAGTGAAAAGAGCTGTTGACCCCTCCCACTCGGCCAGGACATGCTGATTGGTTGGTTTCCCCAGAAGGCCTCAGACACATGCAGGTTTGAGGAGGCGTGGCTCCCCCTTATGACGTGTTAAGGAAGGCTTTCTCAGAACAGGAGGTTTTCTCTCGCCTTTTTCAACTTTCTAATTTACATAAAAAGTAGGTCACACACGGCTTTGACTTTTTGGCATGCTACTGTTGACCACCCAAGCTGTCTTATTCAACAACAACGAAAATGTTGGTTTACATTCTAGGTCCCCAAACACAAAGTATTAGAATTTTGATTTTAATATTAGAACAGGCTTGGATCACAATATTAAGAGCAATTACTGTTATCACAAAAGGTTAAAACTGACACACTGCACACAGCAGTGTTTGTTAGCAACGTTTAGTGCTGAGCTTCTTTTTTGGGTCTGGGTCCAGTCTAGCATTTCAGATCCATGTTGTTGTACTAAGAGGACAATTTGATTCAGTGCTGCCAGGCTAAAATTTGCAAGGATGTCTACAAATAAAATAAGCTTTCTGGATGTTAACATATGCTGCTGCCCATGCCATCTGTAGCAATAAACCCAGAGAAGCACAAGCTTTTAATTACAGTTTTTCAGTTGGATGGTCCCTCTCATAAAATTCTGCAATGACATCTGAAAAAAAAAAGAAATGCATGTATGTATATACAGTATATATATATATATATATATATATATATATATATATATATATATATATATATTCACACATTGACTGTATCATCACTGCGTTATTTCAGAAACATTTGAATTACTAAATTACAAAATACAACTGCTTTTGTAATAATTTAATTTGGTTTTTTTTTTGAGTAAAATAAACAGATTATATCATGATTTGGCATTAACAAGCAACTTTTGCATTCATACACACAGAGGCATGGTGTACATAACGTTTACAATTGAATTGGCTCCAGTATTAAGTGGTAATTTGCACAATCAAGATGTTTTAACTCACAGAGGCGGTTGTTCTCCTGTTGCATGAGCATGGCGCGCCGGAAATCAGCTCGTAATGAGCATGCACATTTTTTGCCGTTCTAGCAGTGTGGAGCAGTTAGGGAAACGCATTTTAAAGACTGAACCGGCTACCGAACCGAGCCGAATACTTATGTAACACCGATGTGCAAAGGTGCAGGTTTCAATGTGGAACAAATGCAACTTACAAGGCATTCATTCTTACTAGAGACCACTGCAAATGTATTAAAAATATTAGCCCCACTTTAAACTGCTTTACTTAACATTTGCAGTTTGTTTTCTTTACTGCAGCTACAATAGTCTGGGGCGGGGTAACTGGCAGACATTTTGGTCAGATGTGATGGGTCTACAGCACAAAATAGTGCACCGTCATTTAGGTTCAGGCTGAGGAGTGCTGGTTCATCGGTCATAATCTGTTAGCTGATCAATGTTTAATAGATATTTGTTATTCTAGTATCAGTTAGCCCATGGTGTGAAATGACCACTTCCTGCATGCTATGCACACAGTTAAACAACAAATGTTGTCATTTTTACAGTTCACCTCATGACCTAATCAGAATCCTTCTGTGTGTAACGTAACACAGCTTCCTTGCTTTACTGCAGGGCCCCTTATTCATAGCAGCCACTCCCTGAGGATAACAGGCAAACGGAGCATGAAGGGAAGGCAAGGTCTGGACCAGGGGAAGATACCATGACTGTCTGACAGGATGCGTTTAGTTACACACGCTTTGTTCCTACCAGCACAGATAACCCAACAAGGCCACACATGGGAGAAGAGGATGGAGGGAGATGGAAGACGTATATGTATGCATGTGTGTCTGATGCAAAAAGAGATATATTGTCCCTCTCTTTTGCCTAGAGAGACTCTGGGACACATCCAAGACGCCAGCAGCACTGACAGCATCATCAACAAAATGTAGCTGTGGTACACGCACACACACACATTCTCACAGATTGCTGCGGAGCCACTTGAGAAAAACACTCCAAATGTGTTTAGGAAACTGCTCTGCCCCCGGAGAGGAAAAATAACTTTTTTTCACAAACAAACAGCTACACGCTTTCCCTCCCCACCCCGTGATGTTGAGATTTCCCTCTCAGCCAAGCAGCAATTCCTGAAAGGATGAGCTTATTTTTAGCAGAAAAGTTTTCCTGTTTGTTCTTAAGCTAATTAATGCCAAATGAACTTAAGTGGGGCAGGTTTAACAGACTCCCAAATAGCTCCTGAAGGTCAGACAATACTTGCAGTGAATGCCCTCTGTCTATAAATCCCTCAGGTCTGATGGATTGCCTATTGGGATTCTACTTCAGCACACCTGTTTATCTGATTAAGCTATTTCCTTGTAAAGGGAGGCTTTAAATACCTGGCCATTTGCCCAGTTTACCTTTATAGACCATCTCTTGCTCTCATCTCTCTTTCTCTATCATCTCCTTTTCATTTCCCAAGTGGGTGATTCAGTACTTCAAAGCAGCAGAAATTCTTCACTCCTGGAGCCGTCTGAAAATAACAAGGTAGAAAGGATGAGGACTTTCAAAAAAAAAGTAAAGAAAGGAAACCTGAGAACAAAGGTGTAAGATTCTGGTGAGAAGAATGGCAAGATGGGCTAATTGCACAAAAAGTTTGCAATATCTCTGGAACTCTAATTGCTATATTTGCTTTGGGGTTTTCAATAGCACATTAGAGCAGAAAACATCTACTGTATTTCTTGCACAAAGTAATTAGTAACAGCTATTAGAATAAACACAGGCACATATACAGTTTGCCAGTGAGGGGGTGGTATTGCTGAATAGGCCAAACGCTTAATGGTGCCAAATAGATCTCAGGGGAATAAGGCCACTCATGTAAACCAGTGCTTCGTCAGAGGAAGAGGCAAAGAGCCATTTAAGGTGAGGGGGTTCATTTCAGGTCCTCAACTTGAATGAATGAGTGAATATTTGAATGAATGAGGGGAATGTGAAGGAGAGAAACTTTGTCACATTGAGTTGGAGGAGCTGCTAAAAAATGGGGTAGGGGTGGGTGGGTTAGCGAAGCAGAGATGAGAGCGACATATGCTGATGATGAGGACACCCAGAGAAGGATTTCAATTTTTCATGTGTCCTAGATTCTAACCCCTCACTTGCCCCCACTTACACACACACACACACACACACTACAGTATTAAAATTGGCTTAGTCAAGAACAGAGAGAATATATCACAAAAAAAGGAGGAAGATGTTTAAGACTAGGGATCCTAAAGCTTGATTTATGCTTGACGCATCCGCGAGGTCCACACAGCTCCACGCAGCCAAATTACATAATTTCAGCAACCACGCCCCTCCGCACGGCTCAAAGTTTCTGCACCGTGCACCTATAAATTTTCAAACTACGCAGACGCAGAAAAACATGGCGGACTGGCTGTTGTGTGTTGTATGCATGCCATAGAGCGCAATGCTGCCCCCTACAGTCTGGGAGAATACTGGCTCACAGCGGGGACGAACCACGGAAGGTATAAACACTGCCAAGGTCGTCTTGGCCTGATTCCGTGCATCTCATTTCCACGCGGAATGTACATGCGTCAAGCATAAACCAAGCTTAAGTCACGCCCATCTACTTCTGGACCCCAACTGCCAAAAAAATTAAACGGAGTCTATGAGAGGATAAAAGTTATTTTCTGATCCCGTTTGATATGTGCCATAGATTCCACAAATTATGTCTGTGAATTTTAAAGACACATTTTGATGAAAGCGCTTATTTTGGACAGGCAGCAAATGTTATAGAAGGACTACAATTGCTCGTCTCACCAAATTGACATCATCAAACCAGACACGAAGAAGAAGAGAAGAAAAGTGGCTGTGAGTTTAGCGAGCTTTGTATCCTTTCAGGATAAAAGAAGGAACATTAAACGTGGAAAAAACCACTATAAATCTGGCCATGAGGTAAGTAGCAACTACGCTGGGGAAGAACAGATTCTGCATTGATGTCAGACATGCGACATCTGATTTGTAGTCATTTTAATAACAAGCTAATAAATCTCAGATTACGTGACAGACATAGTCAAAACACACAAGTATTTTTCATTTAAATTGAAGTACAACATATGTGTGATTCAGGGCGTATGGCAAAGTGGATTAAAAATAACTTTTATAGCTCCATTCACTTGCATTCATTTTTTCTCTGTGCAGGAACCATGAGTCGACTGGAAGGGGAGGAGACTTAGACTCCCTATAAACATTGTCAGATTTCTTTTGCAAATGTGTGAAGACATTAAACACATTTAGGTTTTATTGTGATGCTTTCTACTTAAAGTAGAGGTAACAAGTGGCTTTTTTAGAGATACCCATTTACACATTTTCACACTGTCAACACAAAGAACACAAAGAATTTGTCTCGACTGAAATCTGAAAACACTCTAGGCCTCTAAGACTAAACTGTGCCCACATTTAGCTTGATCTATTGCTGTGTGTCAGCTTCACATTCACAAACCACATTGTCCTAATGAGATCATGGTGCAACACCTGCATCAGGCTGAACAGGTGTGAGCTATTTGCACCCTTTTTGCATCAGACTGCTGTTGTGCTAGTAGAACAATCTAAACATTCACTCCTGCCACAGACAGCAAGCACAGAAATGACAGAGAAAAATGAAGCACAACGCGCTCCAAGTCCTAACAGAGGAGCTACAGGAACACCCGAAACAACTGCAGCAACATTGTTCAGGATTAAAATGATGCAAAATTGTAAAATTACACTTGACAGCATGTAGGAGTTCAGCTGTTAAAAGTGTTTGTGTGGTTCTAAAGCTTCACATTCAGGATTGATAATACATTTAAGCTGCTATAGTGAGTTTACAGAACAAGCTAGGTTTTTAATGCAAACATGGTCACGGAACACTCACCCTTCCCCTCAGGTATCATGTCTGACACTTCTGTCAGAACCAGAAACCCATGTTGCCAGAGGAAACGAGATAGCGCTAAACACCAGTGCCAGTTTTCTAGGCCCAAACGTCTTTTGTTGTCCGTGACTTCAAATGGTGATTTTCTTTTTGGGACTCTGGTAGTTTGTCCTAAAGTTGAAGTGGTAGCAGCCGGCTGTTTCTTCTTCTCTGATATTATTGAGCCGGGAACCTCCCCACTGTGCAAAGACCTAGTTAGGACGTCCTAGAGATGTGGTCTAGACCGACGGACTCAATATAGACTTACTCTGCACGTCCATGCAACGTTGAATGTTTGCAGGATCTCACACCAGTGGTGTTCTGTTGCTAAATACGCAAGTGCGTAATAAGCGGAGGACCCAGGAAAGTGCAGAAGTGCGACGATTCGGCGAGACCGGCAACCGGATGGTCCAATGGTTGTTTTTCCGAAATGTGTTATTGGCAGAGGTTTTTAGACAAATGCAAGAGAACCACTTTATTACTTTTTTTCATTTTTTAATCCCCACAATATATTTATAGCTATACTATGCTAGAACGTTGTTAAGAAGCATTAAAAAAATTGTTTCAAGCTAATTTATTTTCCAAATTTGCTATAGCAGCTTTAAACAACAATTATTATTATTATTTTGTTACTATTTGGTTATTTGTAGATGGTTTAATTTAACAAAGATCTAAAAACTGTTTTTTCTATTTTTTTCCCAGACTGCTTAGGTGACAAAAACAATCTTCACTTATGCAAATTCTGTCTTTTCTGGTTTTCTTATGGTTGTAAGAGCTTTTGTTTAGGTTTAATAAATTAAACGTGGACACACAATTTTGTTCTAATTAGGTTACATCTGAAAAGTGGTAGCCTATGGTTAGGGTATAAACCAGGTGATTAAAATTTAATTTAGATTATGTTTAGGGCAAAAATACACATTTTAGACCAATGAAAATTATTGTTTTTTGCAGCTATAACAACCATTAGAGGCTGTAGATTCTGGAAGCTTAACTGCAGGTTATAAACAACCCACTGGGCTAATTCTGGAAGGTCTCCCAAACCTGGTCCACCTTTCTCCCTGGACATGGCAGAACAATATCCATGTTCTGAAAAAAAGATTTGGACAAAAACATTCTAGACTGCCTATGTTCAGCAAAGAAATGTAAACTAATAGAAGAAAAACATTTCTGCTGAATACCACAGAGCTACCAGTACTCTGTCACTCCTGTTTGTCTCAGCCACTTGATCAGACAGCTAATTACCATGACAAGTCGTTTCTGCCTCTCCTGAAGTCCATTTATACATCTGCCAGCCTGTCTGTCCAAACAGTTGTCCACCTGTGTTTCTATCTCAGCTTCTCTGACTCTGCTTATAGCATTGTGTGTGTGTGTGTGTGTGTGTGTGTGTGTGTGTGTGTGTGTGTGTGTGTGTGTGTGTGTGTGTGTGTGTGTGTGTGTGTGTGTGTGTGTGTGTGTGTGTGTGTGTGTGCGTCATTGCTTCATTATGTGTCTGCTCTTCTGATGCTTTGCTGTGAGTGTCTGGTTCAGTAGAGCAGCAGCATCCTGAAGCCTCTGACCTTGCTAATCAGCTCAAACCACGATAACCGTCCAACTGGCATCTCAATTAATCATGTAACATTTGTAGCAAGCAGCCTTGCATCTCAATGGGCTGTGCTACAATCATATGGAAATGTTATTAAAATAATTATCAAGTCTGCACTGCTCTGGTATATAAATTAGTAGCTTTTCCTATGATGTTTGTGGGTAATATATTAGAAACCTGTGCTCATGTTAGAAGATGACAGTAAATAAGTAAGTGATTTACCACTGACTAAAGGAATGCATATCACCAGCTGCTATTCATGCAAGAGTTTTAAAGGAGGCCTATTGTGACTTTTTGTAAAAAAAGATATAATAGTATATGGTCTATACAAAACACGTTTATGAAGTTCTTTGCATAAAATCTCTGTTCCAATAAGCAATTTAAGCGGTTTTATTCTAGAAAGTTTCAGTACCTTCCAGATTGAGTAATTTCTGGGCTCTGTCACTTTAAGAAAACAATCAGTTTCTAGCCCCGCCCACTCACCCCCTCATTGGCTGCTGTGAGGAGAGGAGTGATTTGTAATAGAGCACCCAGGGATCGGCACCCTTGGCCTGGGTACATGGTTCAGGGAGTCTATGGAGTTCTGGAACTCCAAGGGGGACTTGGCTACCAGTTATTACCCAGGGATCAGCACACTTGACCTGGGTACAAGGTTCAGGAATGTCCTTGGAGCTCTGGAGCCCCAGGGGGGAACTTGGCTATCAGTTGTTACCCAGGGATCAGCACCCTGGACCTGGGTACCAGGTTCAGGGGAGTCCTTGAAGCTCTGGAGCTCCAGGAAGGGACTTCGCTACCAGTTGTCACTCAGGGATCAACACCCTTTGCCTGGGTACCAGGTTCAGGGGAGTCAATGGAGCTCTGGAGCCCAACACTGTGCACGTATTGTAATTGTCACGCAGAAATGGTAAATGGCCTGTATTTGATATAGCACCTTCTTAGAGTTCTGCAACCCCTTCAAGGCACTCCACTTCACAATCAGTCAACCCATGCACACGCTGGTGGGGATGAGCTACATTGTAGCTACAGCAGCCCTGGAGCGCACTGACAGAGGCGAGGCTGCCGAGCTGGCGCTACCAGTCCCGGGTTAAGTGTCTTGCCCAAGGACACAACGACAGCAAAAGACTGAGCGGGATGCGAACCTGCGACCTTCCAATTGCAAGGCGGCCACTTACCTTCTCTGCCACCATCACCCGTAAGTCCAAATTGCGCAGGACAAATATGTTTAGGTGGATAAACATTTTTCTAAATACCATTTCTTTTTTAACTGATTTTGCTTCTGCAACTGAAGTGAAATTCATGTTATTTTTTAAATTAATTAAACTTAAAATAACCACTGAAAAAGACATTCACTCACAATCATCACTGCTACACCAAACTGTATTTCAGCTGAAATAATGAAAACCATTTATATTAATGCTGACTGCAATCATTAAAAATGTATAACTATGACATCAGGAGCTACTCCATTATTCCTTCACAGTGGATTCTTTATAAAGCTGTTGACAAAACTGTTATTTTCCCAATGAAGTCCACATTTTTCAACCGTTATCTTCCCGTAATGGGACAGCATAATGAGGAAGATACCATTTATGTATTCCTTTATCCAAGTCAAAGCTCTGTTTGTAGACAAGTTATGGCTCTTTTCACTGTCCAGAGACTGACATTATCAGTGTTTTTTTCTCTTTCTGTCACTGGACAATTACAATATTTATGAGAGGGACTCCCGTAGCGGAAAGACATTGTTTCACTCTCTAGCTATTCCTTTTAGCCACTTGTATAATCTTTTTCTTCCTTTTTCTGATAAACCACCAGCAAGAAAATCACTCAAGCATTTGTCAGTGTAATTGTACAACACAATGCCATGAATGGTTACGCGCCTGCTGTTTCAAACTGCTGACAGGCAAAAGAATAAAATGTCTCACACTGAACAAGGGATTAGAGAAGTGAAATAAAATGACTTATAAAGTAGAATGACAGCCTGAAGGAGATGATGAATATGTGTGTGTGTGATTTTAGTTTCTTTATTGTTTTTGTTTGTTTTATGTGAATAAATAGGTAATGATTTGGATTTTTAGTAAAAAAAAAAAAAGCTTAATTGTCAAAATAATAGTCACCTTTAAAAAAACTTCTTTTAAATTTAAATTCATCGTTGTCATTTTTTTTCCTTTTACCTGTTTTTTTGTTTTTGTTTTAACTTGGATGTCTTGGATTATAATCTTTGATAAAAATCTTTTCTTACTTTTTCTGTTTGAGGTTTTTTCTTTTTATTATTTTTTAAATGATAATTTAGTCTTATGTCACAAGGAAGGGTCAAATTTTGTATTTTTATGTGTTTTTAATAAATTTGTTTGAAAGTTAAAAATTGTACATTTAAAAATGTAGTTTATTTTTGTGTTGAAGCATTATTTTCTCTTGTTCTCTTTCATTTTGGGAATGTGTCCTAAATCAAACTCGTCAACAAACTCTATATTTTTTTTAATTGTCTAAAGAAGAAATTTTAAGCTTATTCTGTGTGTAACTTGTTCTTAATGAGATGTTTCAGCTCATTTTAAGCTTTATTTATTTGGTTTGGTTGAAATTCCAGAATAAGAATACGATTATTGTTCTTATTTCAACAGCAATGCCACTTAAATAACTTCTTAGTTTAGACTTTGTGTGTAAAACTGTATTCTGGAGTGAAATCATTGAGATAATCAGCAAATGTCAGCGACATGTTTGGAATTTTCACAAGCCAAGTTTGTCTACATACTGAAGTGCTTTAGACAGCAGAAACTGACTAAAGTGCTTAACATGTGGTAAAATAAAACACACATTTAGTACAGTGCAAAATCAACATACTCATAAAACACTCCAGCAAGAACCACTTTAAGAACAGTTAGGTTCATTTAATTCAGCACCCCAGTCTCTGCACACCTGCTTGTCATCAGTTAATCTGTTCACCTGTTGTCACTTTGTAATCACCATCCCAGGTTAAAAGCTCCCTGTTCATTTGGTAGCTTTTCCTGTTTTTACTGCTGCGTTAGCTGCCATTTATCTTGGTTCACCAACACATTGCGACAAAATGATCTTGATTTAAGATTAAATAGCTTATTTTTAGGATGCTCTTTGAACAAATGGTGTCTTAGTCTCATCTACTTTTGCTTATTATTCTTAAGTTGTTTCACAAGAAAGAAACAATTAAGTTTTGAGAATGTTTGTCCTGACGAGCATTTTATTTTGTTTATGTGAAAATCTAAATTACCTGTAAAGTAACCAACTTATTCTTGAAGTCTGTTTGCTCAAGCATGTATAACACACTTTCTATGAAAGTATTTCTTAAGAAAAGACATGTTTGCTTGTAGGAAGTAAAATTTTCTTTGATTTTGGACAATTGTGTGTAGTTTAAAGGCACAAAGCAGTTAGATTCATTTGCTAGTTTTAAAAATTCTGGTTAGGGTTAGGTAAGATGTTCCAGAATACCTCCTGGGAACTTCTCATTTGAAAAATGCTCTAGCATTTAAACAGGGAGTAGAACCAAAGTAACATTTTAGAGGCTTAAACATTCTCCTCTTGCCTTGCCTCCGGATACCAAGAAAGAAAACACTTTGAGGAGGCCAGTTGAAATAATCTTGATCGCTCTAACATTCTTACTATATTTTTATTCCCACCAAACTTATAAAAATGTCTTCTGCCCTTGTTGCTCAAACAGCATCTTATCGTTTCCAGAGAAGTGATGCGAGCGTTTCACATGACTCTGTCCACAGTGACAGATGTTCTGCCTCCCCAAGGACACGAGAGGCTTAAGAGCCGGAGGAAATCTGTGAGAATAAAGGACAGAGTGGCTGTTAATCAGACCTAGCAACTAAACGCCACAGAAGACGTCTCTTCCTTTATATCCATTAATAACGAAAAGAGTTTAGCATTATTTGAAATTTTAAAGAACTGACGTCAACGTGCATTAAAACAGAAGATGATTTTCAGAGTGAGCTATTTATGTTCAAAGCAACTGAATTTTCTTTTTTTTAATCAAACCTGTTTACAAGCTGAATTTGGTCAAGAAACCCTTCAGTCAATTTAATTAAGTTGAAAGTGGGTTACATGTTGCTGATCACACCTTTGTTATATTCTATCAACCCACATTTTATTTGTATCTTAAGCTGTGAGTTCCAAGGTCCATCTACATTTGACTAATAGGCATTTACTTTGTGTAATGAATGTGTGGCACTAAATTAATCACCTTCTTTAATTTCATCCCCGTCCAATCAAGGTTCCCAAAAGCAGGCTGCCATTTCCTTTTGATCACTTGTCTGTGACACCACACATCCGTGCATGAGAGTGTGGGTACACCTTTGCAGGCTGCATGTGTTTTTGTTGTGGGCAGGCTGCCATCTCAGGAACAAGTTATGACAGCGTCATGCAGACTATCTTCATTTATTCATTCATTTTCTACACTCATCTTCCTCGGGGCTGCAGGGTGAGGCGGCGGTAGGGGGGTAAGTGGGGGCTGGATTCTACTCTAGCTGTCAGTCGAGAAAGAGGTGTTGTGCACCCTGGACAGGTTGGTATTCCGTGGCGCTAACCACCACACCTCCTCACAGCCTGTCCATCACCATCATTATCCCATTAATAGAAAGGCATATCACTCACACTTCATATTCACTAGTCCATACCTGAGATGATGGATTGCACCTGTGTGAAGTCATTGAAGTAAAAATGAACAAAAAGCTCTCTGCTTGTTGTACATGCACAACCACCAATTACCTCAACCTGTCATCCAGATAATCTAATTCTGTGCCTGTCAACAATGGTCAAAAGCAAAAATGTACAACTTTATATGCAGTTTTGGTTCAGCTTTTACAAAACAAATATTTAGTTCTACCTTTTTAGTACATACCTAGCTATTTCACCAAACTCTTTTTAAACTACTCCTTTAAGTAACTTCCTCCCTAAACCATTAAAGCTGCTGTAGCGAATACGCAAACACGGTCACAGAACACTCACCCCTCCCCTCGGGTATCTTCATGGTTCCCCGTCCGCCGGAACAGGAAACCCACATTGCCAGAGGAAACGAGAGAGCGCTAAACACCAGTTGTGGTTTTCTAGGTCCAAATGGTGTTTTTCTTTTTGGGACTCTGGTAGTTTGTCCTCAAGTAGAAGTGATAGCAGCCGGCTGTTTCTCCTTCTCTGCTATAATTGAGCCTCGAACCTCTCACTCCAGTGGTGTTCTGTTGCAAAATACACAAGTGCGTAATGAATGGAAGACGCAGGGAAATGCGGAAGTGAGGCGGTTTTGGCGAAGCCGACCATCGGATGGTCCAATAGTTGGTTTTGATCCAAGCCGTGTTATGGGTGGAGGTTTTTAGACAAATGCAAAAGAACCACCTTATTATTTTTTGTAATCTTCACAATATATTTACAGCTATACTATGTTAGAATGTTGTTAAGAGGCATGAAAAAGGTGTTTTAAGCTAACCTGTTTTCCAAATTTGCTACAGCAGCTTTAAACTTCAGCATTAAAACTGGTAGCAGTAATAAGTACAGGGCCATAGTTCACACAGGACAGTGGAGCTATGATCTCGTTTTAAACAATAGAATTAATCAATTCATAAAAATGTCTTTCTTAGTTTTATTGATGTCAGATATTTTATTAGCCTTGGAAAGTGAGATCAGTTAGTCATTATGGTCTGGAAACAATCAGCAGCCATTTTCAAAGGGCAGACAGTTGAGAATGATGGCATGTTCAAAAGTTTCATGGAATGACTTCGGCTATATAACCGCTCTGCTTGATAATGTTCCCTTTGGAGTTAAAGTTAGTGGGCCGGTGAGTGCTGAACACAAGCCTGGCTTTAGTCGGTTTACTCTGGAAAACTCATGAAAAAGATGGATGGCATTTCAGGTATGTCAGTAATATAGATGAATAACAAACATCTTGGCACGAATCAAACATTCCTTTGTGTTGGTTGGAAAGACATCAGAGTTCCACACTGAATAAACAAAACCTAATGTCTCATGGCGTTCCTATATAGTATTTTAAAAGTTCTATTTGTTTATACAGCAAACACCAATAAATTAAGAATTCTAGTTAATGCTTTTTAAGTTTAATTGCACATAACGTTCATATCTGATGAGACGACTGTAATTTCAGGTTCTGCCAAACAGAAACATTTAAAAAATGAACTCTGTGAACCTGAGAACTTGCTTGTTGAAATATTAAAAGTGCTGGTGGACAGAATGTTAAAGATAAGTCTGGACAGTGATGTGGGTTTTAAACATTATGTTTATGGTGGAATCAGCCAGAAGCAAATTCTTCCATTCAATATGTTGGTTTAACAAAATAGCTCTGGGAATTTTTATTTTTTTAATGTTCTGAAAAACAAAATGAAAAGAGTAGCACATAGTGATGAATTAACTGGTTCAATGATCTCCTCATATGAGCAAGAGATGAGAACTAGCTCTCGTCTAACAAGCAATCCCCCATGTTTCCTACTTTTTTGTATTTTTCTTGCAACCATGCAGGGGGAATAAAATACAAGAATAATACCTCACCTGACTAGTTACAAGCAGTATGGCCAATCTCAAGCACTGGTTGAGTAAGAAGAAAATTCCCAGATAGCAGCTGACTTTTGACACAGCTGATTTTTGTTTGCCAATGACTCGTCACTAGTTTTAAACGAACTGTTTGAGAGCTCTTTTAGGTGAGCGGAAAAGGAACAATTGAACAAATCAATGGGTTAGAAAAGTGATTCAAAAAAGGCCTTCAAATGAGGACTTTTTACAGAAGAGATCCTTGAAATAAATGTTTATCATACCAACACGAAGGACATGAGAAGAATATACGCCAGATGGACAGAGGTGGATGTGGTGGACCTCCATGTTTTCTTAGACGGCTCCTCCCAGCTGGAGATCACCGCTCCTGGGACATGATTTTTGTATCAGAGAGGAAGATGTTTTTTTTTTTTCAGAAAACCAGACCCTACACTAAAAATACAAAGTAAACGAAAAATGTTTATTCACATTTGTGATATTCCAAGGCTCTGACAAGTCACCCCTGAAAAAAGGTCCTATGGAAAATTATTTACATTTTTCTGATTTTTTATTATTATTTTACAGTCCAGGTATTAATGATACACCTGGGGTTAAAGGGGTTAAATATCAGAAACACATATATTTATTTTGTTTTATAAGGGATTGAAGCTAAGGATGAAATTCATGTAAATATATTGGGATTTGTGAAATATTATATAATTTTAATAGGGCTTTGGTCTCTGTTCGCGTTTTTGTTCACCAGAGAGAAAGATGTGACTTTTTCAGAAAATCTGACAATAATAATAGATTGGATATTTATAACGCTTTTTCTAGGCACTCAAAGCGCTCACCAGTATTAATGCACTCTCACAACCACACCCATTTTTTGCCATTGGCCACTCAGACCACCACCAAAAAGTCGGGTGAAGTGTCTTGCCCAAGGTCACAACAGCAGAATGCCCCTGGCAGAAGCAGAATGCCCCCACAATCCTCAGATCACGACCTGCTCTAACTCCTGAGCTACTGCTGCCCCAGGGCTTTAATAGGGCTTTGGTCTCTATGCATGATTTTGTGCACCAGGGAGAAAGGTGTGACTTTTTCAGAAAATCTGACAATACACAAAAAATAAATTATCCATCAAAGCAAGGGCTCTCTTACAGGCAAGCAGGCAAGGACGAACTGAGTAAAGCCCAAATTTTTAACCATCCACTGAACAACACGGAGATTGCACGTCTGTGATTGGTCGGCCCAACAACAGCAGTGTTGGTGAACGTACATCCTACCAACGCTGTTGTCTTATTCACTCCTGTTAAATTCCTTGTTATAAAGGTTTTTGTTCGTCAAGATCAAACAGCCCCTGCTCCATGAAAACTTGCTCTCTGTCAGCCATTGCTCCTTGAGTTGATTGGCGTTTACAAGCTTTTTTTCAAGCTTTATTTAATAAAAATAATTCCAATATCAACACAAGAATGTAAAAATTCAAGATATTTGCATTTACAAGCTGAAGTAAATAAACTCGTTGACCAGAAATGTCACTGCAATGGCAGGCAGACCCGTCATATAAAGTCTACGCCCCCTGTTGTCCTGGTGGAGCATTGCTTTGCAAAACCGACACACCAACAGAGAAGTATAAAAAAGAAAACGTCTCCTGTCATTATGTGTGCATGTGAGTTTAAACTTGCTGATGAAGAATAAACTAGGGTTAATACTAACTTGTACATAAAACAAACAAGTGAAAATGTAGTTTTTCCTGTGTTATTTAAATGTTTTGTGCTCTGCTTTGCTAACAATGGTCTTGTTGCATTAGGCTGCACTATTGTAACCAAGTAGAAATGTGTGGATTTTAATTGTATCACAACCAAAGTTTCTTTGCTTTAAACTAAATGTAGCTTGATAGCCTTAATCACTTTTATAACCTGATATACAATACTATATCTTTATATATTTAAATATTTTAAACTATAAAAAATGATATCCAAAATTGAATACAAACTGAAAATAAATAAAAACAATGTCAGCATCACTCTAATATTTTCTAAATAGTATTTTTCCATTTTTACAGGATTTAGTGACTCAGAAGTTTGAGGGATGGGTTCAAATCTCCTAACCCCCTCACAAAGACTGTCACCCTGCATGTACATGCCAAATTGGTATTGTAAGTGTAAAAATTAAAATTACACAGTGAGTTAATAATGTGTTTCAAGAGCTTCAGCATCCAGTGCACATTTGACATTTGACACAGCTTGCGTTAATCACAGCCCTCATCACCAGCTTTGCAAAAGTTGGAGTCGTATTAATTATATTTGATGAAGATGCTATCCTGTTGGAACGCTCTTTGTAATCCCTCACTGCTAAGTCTCTAGCTGTCGACAATAATGGGATGCCATCTTGAATCATGGGGCTCTGAGCACAAGTTTGACTGCTGAGGAGAGAAACTGAGCTTCCATGGGATTTTGGGGGGAGGCTGGTAAGCCGCTAAACATCCCACAAGTCTGAGCGCGGGGAAGACTGCCAACGAGTTAGCGTTTAGACCTGATTTGCTTGGTTTCTGGCACAGAAATGAGTTTAAACATGCTATACAATTATTTATTTGTGGTTTAAAGCTGCTACAAATGTTAGTAAAGCTTTTTCTGGGAGTAATCGGGGTGCAAGCAATGTAAGCTTGTTTGAACTAATTTAGCAATTTATGTTAATTCAGTCTGCACCTTAATTAGATTTTTTTTTTTTTCATTAAAAGTTCAGTCTCAATTTACACTGCACATTAGCTCAAAAAGGGTTTCGAGTGTTTACTGCCATTAACCTTAATAGGTAAATAGACCCAGATATCATCAGCAAAGCAATAGAATAAAATTTTATATTATCTAAAGATTAAGCCCAAATGCAACAGCTTCAAAATGTATAATCCCAATACAGGTCCTTGGGGAACTCCACAAGCCAAAAGAAGATTCCCCTGACTAAAATGAGAATTTCCTGTTTACCAGATAGATCATAAACCATGTCAAAACTATACCTTTGATACCAACAACATGTTCAGCTGTGGAAACAAAATTATATGATTCACTGTATCAAAGCAAACAGGTGGGTACAAAAGTAATAAAACAGCAGAATTGCCTGAGTCTACAGTTATAACAAGGTAATTCAGTGATGTGACATGAATTAAAATGAGACTGGAGTTTTTCCACATATGCCTTGGGTGTCTCTGAAGTAAAAACTCTCTGAAGTAGAAAAACAGTACTTTCTCTAAAACCTTAAAAAGAAACTTTGATATTATTGACCTTTTAACTTGAAGGGATTCAGCTGATGGCTCAAAGTTTTTTAACTGTCTGGAATGATTTTTTTGTTTTCACTTTTCTCATGAAAAGTTTTATTTTTAATTTGGTCATATGTTGTCATTTGTGTCTCTTTGCACACATCCATGCAGAAAAAACACATTAATTTATTTACACTTCATCTTCCTTCGATCTATTCAAGCCTAAATTTGATGTAAAGTAAACAACAATGCTGCCCTGTGGAGGGCAGAAGAAAACCTACAGCTACAATTTCTATACTTGTTATTGATGGTCAAAATGCATCTTGTTGTTTCCCACACACAGACCTTGAGCGGGCCGCTTAACATTACCTCATGAATCTATTTGTGCCAAAAACAATGAGATTCACTGTTAAAACGGTCACCACTTTTGCTTCAGGTAATTAGCATGCTGCGTGTTTAGCATACTCAGTTTACTATTTAATATTTATGATTTAGGTGTCAGCTGTCAAGGCTGCAGGTGTTTTCCATTACATGCCCTCAGTTTGTGCACGTTTTAGTGTGCACGTGTGGCCGAAGCACATCATCATGCGCCACCTGTTATGGCGAGAGGCAGCCGTGTGTGGCCTGTCACTCATCACTGAGCCATTTGGAGGACAGGAATGGATCCAAAATGAAGTGAAAATGTCTTGACAGTCACGACCTCTGTGATAAATGCTTGAAGAATGACGATATGAATGGTTTCACAGAACAGCCTCCATTCAACCTATTTAGGAATGAAACCGTATTCTGCGTTTATTTCCTCTTTTTTCCTCAAGGACAAAAACATATTTATCCTTTAAGGATAGCTTCAAGACGGAGATTGCTTCATGCGCACTCTGTCTTGCCTCGATGCGTTTCCTAACCCTATTTCCATCTCTTCAAGCAAAACATGCCCATCAATCAAGCACACACACATTAGTCCCCACTCACAAAGGTGTCACAAGCAGCTTTTGCCTGTTGGTGTAGGATGAAATCTCTTTGTTTCATACAAGACAGGGATTTATAACAACTCCCAGTGCTTCACCATGCACATACTTTATGCACCATCTGCGCTTGTTTGAAATGAAGTGACTTGACGAGCCAGTGATCTGTTGTGTCCATTCTAAATCTGTGCCCAACATGTTGGCCCTAGTGAGTGTCTCACTGGGAGCGTCAGTGTGTGTGTCTGTGGTGTAGGTGTGTGTGAGCATGTGTGTGTGTGTGTGTGCAAGCCTTCATGTGTGTCAGGGATGCGGCAGTGTGTGTCATGAAGGAATAGAGGGCTGTATCTCTTCTGCCTCACACAGGACAAAGACTGCAACTGCAGGCAGCCTCATCTCTTCCATCACATCCAACACATGTAAGAGTGAATCTCACACAAGCACATCTCAAGCGTTCCCTCCCCATCCCCCGAGAAGGCTGATCACAGCGGTGGGACAACAGCTGTGTTTTCACTTATGCTTGCCATGCATGGAC
>SSNS01000406.1:218949-235413 GCA_006937985.1 Aphyosemion australe | reverse complement strand
ACTACTGTGCACACACACACACACACCAACAGACCCCAGACTCCCTGCTGAGAAGGTGGGGAATGAGAGGATTGCACTGACCATTTCTCTCTTGGCAGTCTCAGTTAGGTCGCTGCTGCAATTCTCCTCTTGAGGAGAAAAAAACATTGCTGTGTAAAATGAAGTGAGGATAGCAAAAGTGTTTGGAGAAGAACACATCAGGACAGATCTTTAAGGTTTTTAGTCATGAGAGCATTTAAAACTGTTAGGGCGTGAATCTGTCAAAGGTGAGTTCCTTTTGCTATAAATCCTAAGTATAGCCAAGGCTGTGAGCCTAAAAGAGTGCTGCAGTGAGCGGCAGCCTATCATAAAGCTTAAAATTCTGCTGCTCATGCCTCTTGTGGTGGGCTGACAGAAGAGGCTTAGCTTTATAGACTTGGGTAAATATATACAGCAGCTACAAATTATTTTGGGATTCTGAATTGATTCCAGATTCAGCATCTATAGTGAGATGTTTTGTTCCCCAGTGCAATGATGAAATGTTGTAAATAAGCTACTCTCTGGCCCGTTACTGTAGTTTGAGCTTGGGAAGGCTCAAACTGGTTGTTTAGAGTCATTCTGCTGTAAAGAAACATCTTTTCCCGGCGGGGAAGTTAAAATAATTTGCGAAAGTTTATTTATTTTTTCATTTCACGGCAGACTTATCTCAGGGTTTAAAACAAAGGTGACATTTACAGCGGCTTTCCCTCGCTAATCAACGCTGCAAATCCAAATCAGCTAAGCAGAGTTCTCATTTATATTTAAAGCACATTTTTTCCCAAGTATGGCTAATTCACAAATGTGTGGAAGTACTTTTTGTATCAGTTACTATATTTTATCAAAGTAACTAACTCATCACGTGTCTGTGTAGTCAAGAGACTGACCAACTCCAGCTCTGTTGGGCAACCATATTTCAGATTTTAGCTGTTTCCTTGCTCCAACACACCTGAATGAAAGGAATGAATTATTAAAAAGCTTCTGCAGAGCTCCACCACAGTAAGGAGGTGGAGCAGGAAACATGTAAACCTGCAGGATGGTAGCCCTTGAGGATTGGAGTTGATCCCTGTCTGAGCCCATCTGGTCTAACATGATCAGTCCTCACCCACTGAAGCCTATCCCAGCAGTCTTTCAGGTTATGTGGCATACAATGGGACAACAATGAGGTCCATATTATTTAGCTTCAACTAAATAATAAACTTTTAGAATGAAATCTAAAACATAAAAAGGTAAAGCAGAATATTAAACATATCATAAATGTAAAGGTTTTCAACTAAACGTTTAGCTAACTTGCAGTAGTAATGGTCCAGCAATGTTTTAAAAGCAAGGTGAAGAGATCTAACATCTCTAAAACTCCATTTGATGGTAAAATTCTGTGAATCTCTTTAAAAAAATAAATCAACATCCAGGAAGAACTCAGACAAGAACATTGATAAATGAGTTACAGACATTTGACCCTGTGTTGTGTTTGTACCTGACTGGATGTTTGGATCTTGGGTCAGAAAAGGGTAGAATGCCTTCTCCAGGTCAGGGACGAGGTCCTGCCTCAAGTGGAGGAGTTTTATTTCAGGGTCTTGTTCATGAGTGAGGGAAAGATGGAGTGTGAGATCGATAGATGGATTGGTGCTGCTTCTGCAGTGATGTGAGTGTTGTACCGGTCTGTTGCGGTGAAGAGAGCTGAGCCGGAAGGCAAAGGTCTCGGTTTACCGGTCATTCCTACCCTCACCTATGGTCACGAGCTTTGGATAGTGACTGAAATAATGAGATCACAGATACAAGCGGCTGAAATGAGTTTTCTCCACAGAGTGTCTGGGCTCTCTCTTACAGATAGGGTGAGAAGCCCGGTCATCCGGGAGGGGCTCGGAGGAGATCTGCTGCTCCTCCACATCAAGAGGAGCCAGTTGAGGTGGCTCGGGCATCTGGTTAGGATGCCTCTCTGGTGAGGTTTTCCAGGCATGTCTAACCAGGAGGAGACCCAAAGGAAGACCCAGGACACGCTATAGGGACTGTGTCTCTCGACTGGCCAGGGAACGCCTTGAGATTCCCCCGGAGAAGCTGGACCAAATGGCTGGTGATAGGTAGGTCTGGGCCTCCCTGCTTAGGCTGCTGCCCCCACGACCCAACTCCAGATAAGCAGAAGAGGATGGATGGATGGATGGATGGATGGATGGATGGATGGATGGATGGATGGATGGATGGATGGATGGATGGATGGATGGGTTACAGTCACATGACCCTGTGTTGTGTTTGCACCTGACTGTTCTGTTCTGATCAGTACCTCCACTGGCCAATGGCTTGTTCCTGCTTCTTATTTACGTCAGACTATGGAGCGCGAGGAGGGCCAAAACAAAACTACGGAAGCCTGCGCATTAATTGCACGTTAAAAAAATTAATGCCGTTAAGGGGGCTTTGCATTAACGCATTAAAAACGCGCAAATTTTGACAGCCCTAATATATATATATATAAATATTTATATATATATGTGTGTGTATATATATATAAATATTTTTTTTTTCACCAACAGCAATTTCCTAATGTTGTGAACCTGTTCCCCACATATGGCAATAAAACCCTTCTGGTTCTGATTCTTATCACTGAAGGACCTGAGAGATTTGCATGTTAACTAATTATTTGATTGTCACATTTATAAATAGATTTTAACATTTAAATATAATTCCATGTATTTAAATTTGCACAAATGCCTACGCTAAGTTCATCATTTAACGTAACATGTTTTTGGATAGTGAGAGGAAGCTAGGGTACCCAAAAAAGAAAACCCACACATTCACTAGGAAATCATGGATGCTCTGCCAAGATTTGAAACAGGAAGCTTCTTCTTGTTGCCACTTTTAATGTCTATTTTAGCTTTTTGTTTCTAAGAAATAAAACCTAACCTATTTTCGAAAACCGAAAATGTCTTGCATGAATTCATTGGACGTAAATAAAGAAGCACATACCAACAGGAAGTGTGTTAAGTCAGAGATGTGGAGAAATAGACAGGAAATTTTCTGCCCCATTTAGATCAGTGTTTCCTAATCCGAGTCCTCGGGGCACATCTGTCCTGCCTGTTTCAGATGTGTCCCTCCTCCAACTCTCCTGATTCCAAAGAAGCAATTACTCCAACGGCATGTCATCGAGTTCCGCTGAAGCCTGTCAGTGACACATCAAATTAAACCAGGTGTGTTGAACAAAAAATAAATTAGATAAAACATGCAGAACAACGTCCCTCGAGGACCAGGGTGAGAATCAGGGAGTTAATGTGGGACAAAATAGGAAGAAGACTAAATGCACAACCCCATCGATTCCTCCCTTAATGGTAAGGTGGGCAGGCATGTTGCATTTATGAAAGGACAAATAACAGGTCAATGAGCGAGTATCTCACTTGGCTTTGATTCCAGAATGCCTTAAAACGTCTGTGAACTGATTTTTCTTAGTTTTCTTGCATAAATCAAAATTATTCTTGTGGATGGAATTTTTAACCATTTCAGGAAATTCAGAAGGCAAATATCTTCCCAAAATAGCAGCTTTTTTGTATTTACCCAGAAGTGATGTAAACTAGTGTGGTTTTAAGTGAAAAGTTGCTTTTTTTATTTTTTACAATTAACATTTGCATTAACAGAAGAAAGACGACATCCTGTTAATCATCTCACAAAGACAAGCCAGGATTGAAACATGAACACAAGATAAGATGAAAAATGAGACAATAATGCACAGAGCACCACCTAAAATTCCTGATTTCTTCAGGAAATTTCTACTTGTTCTTGAGTATGAAGGAAAACGTTCTGATGACTGAGGGATGACATCCAGCTGACAATTATTGTAGTTTATCCAAAACACATGGTCTTGAGTCGGAAAAGAGTAGAATGCCTTCTCCAGGTCAGGGACGAGGTCCTGCCTCAAGTGGAGGAGTTTGAGTATCTCGGGGTCTTGTTCACGAGTGAGGGAAAGCTGGATCGGGAGATCGATAGGATTGGTGCTGCGTCTGCAGTGATGCAAGCATTGTACCGGTCTGTCGTGGTGAAGAGAGAGCTGACCTGGAAGGCAACGCTCTCGATTTACCGGTCGATCTACGTTCCTACCCTCATCTATGGTCACAAGCTTTGGGTAGTGACCGAAATAATAAGATCGTGGATACAAGCAGCTGCAGTTTTCTCTGCAGGGTGTCTGAGCTCTCCCTTAGAGATAGGGTGAGAAGTTCGATCATCTGGGAGGGACTCAGAGTAGATCCACTGCTCCTCCACATTGAGAGGAGCCAGTTGAGGTGGCTCGNGGATGGATGGATGGATGGATGGATGGATGGATGGATGGATGGATGGATGGATGGATGGATGGATGGATGGATGGATGGGTTACAGTCACATGACCCTGTGTTGTGTTTGCACCTGACTGTTCTGCTCTGATCAGTACCTACACTGGCCACTGGCTTGTTCCTGCTTCTTATTTACGTCACACTATGGAGCGCGAGGAGGGCCAAAACAAAACTACGGAAGCCTGCGCGTTAATCGCACGTTAAAAAAATTAATGCCGTTAAGGGGGCTTTGCATTAACGCATTAAAAACGCGCAAATTTTGACAGCCCTAATATATATATATATAAATATTTATATATATATATATGTGTATATATATATATATAAATATTTATATATATATGTGTATATATATATATATATATTTTTTTTTGCACCAACAGCAATTTCCTAATGTTGTGAACCTGTTCCCCACATATGGCAATAAAACCCTTCTGGTTCTGATTCTTATCACTGAAGGACCTGAGAGATTTGCATGTTAACTAATTATTTGATTGTCACATTTAGAAATAGATTTTAACATTTAAATATAATTCCATGTATTTAAATTTGCACAAATGCCTACGCTAAGTTCATCATTTAACGTAACATGTTTTTGGATAGTGAGAGGAAGCTAGGGTACCCAAAAAAGAAAACCCACACATTCACTAGGAAATCATGGATGCTCTGCCAAGATTTGAAACAGGAAGCTTCTTCTTGTTGCCACTTTTAATGTCTATTTTAGCTTTTTGTTTCTAAGAAATAAAACCTAACCTATTTTCGAAAACCGAAAATGTCTTGCATGAATTCATTGGACGTAAATAAAGAAGCACATACCAACAGGAAGTGTGTTAAGTCAGAGATGTGGAGAAATAGACAGGAAATTTTCTGCCCCATTTAGATCAGTGTTTCCTAATCCGAGTCCTCGGGGCACATCTGTCCTGCCTGTTTCAGATGTGTCCCTCCTCCAACTCTCCTGATTCCAAAGAAGCAATTACTCCAACGGCATGTCATCGAGTTCCGCTGAAGCCTGTCAGTGACACATCAAATTAAACCAGGTGTGTTGAACAAAAAATAAATTAGATAAAACATGCAGAACAACGTCCCTCGAGGACCAGGGTGAGAATCAGAGAGTTAATGTGGGACAAAATAGGAAGAAGACTAAATGCACAACCCCATCGATTCCTCCCTTAATGGTAAGGTGAGCAGGCATGTTGCATTTATGAAAGGACAAATAACAGGTCAATGAGCGAGTATCTCACTTGGCTTTGATTCCAGAATGCCTTAAAACGTTTGTGAACAGATTTTTCTTAGTTTTCTTGCATAAATCAAAATTATTCTTGTGGATGGAATTTTTAACCATTTCAGGAAATTCAGAAGGCAAATATCTTCCCAAAATAGCAGCTTTTTTGTATTTACCCAGAGGTGATGTAGGTACTAAACTAGTGTGGTTTTAAGTGAAAAGTTGCTTTTTTTATTTTTTACAATTAACATTTGCATTAACAGAAGAAAGACGACATCCTGTTAATCATCTCACAAAGACAAGCCAGGATTGAAACATGAACACAAGATAAGATGAAAAATGAGACAATAATGCACAGAGCACCACCTAAAATTCCTGATTTCTTCAGGAAATTTCTACTTGTTCTTGAGTATGAATGAAAAAGTTCTGATGACTGAGGGATGACATCCAGCTGACAATTATTGTAGTTTATCCAAAACACATGGTCTTGAGTCGGAAAAGAGTAGAATGCCTTCTCCAGGTCAGGGATGAGGTCCTGCCTCAAGTGGAGGAGTTTAAGTATCTCGGGGTCTTGTTCGCGAGTGAGGGAAAGCTGGATCGGGATATCGATAGGATTGGTGCTGCGTCTGCAGTGATGCGAGCATTGTACCGGTCTGTCGTGGTGAAGAGAGAGCTGACCTGGAAGGCAACGCTCTCGATTTACCGGTCGATCTACGTTCCTACCCTCATCTATGGTCACAAGTTTTGGGTAGTGACCGAAAGAATAAGATCGTGGATACAAGCAGCTGCAGTTTTCTCTGCAGGGTGTCTGAGCTCTCCCTTAGAGATAGGGTGAGAAGCTTGGTCATCTGGGGGGGACTCAGAGTAGACCCACTGCTCCTCCACATTGAGAGGAGCCAGTTGAGGTGGCTCGGGCATCTAGTTAGGATGCCTCCTGGACGCCTCCCTGGTGAGGTTTTCCAGGCACGTCCAAGCAGGAGGAGACCCAAGGGAAGACCCAGGACACACTGCAGGGATTATGTCTCTTGGCTGGCCAGGGAATGCCTTGGAATTCCCCCGGAGGAGCTGGCCCAAGTGGCTGGGGAGAGGGAAGTCTGGGCCTCTCTGCTTAGGCTGCTGCCCCCACGACTCGACCTCGGATAAGCAGATAATAATGATGGATGGATGGATCCAAAACCTACCATTAGTGTTGAAAATGGACTAAATGAAAACAAAATGTTTGTTTTATGATGTGGGAAAGAAAAGGTGCATTTGCAAAGTATTTTTTCTGTCATTGTTTTAGCTGTAAAGTCACAGAAAAACTTAAATGTGTGTTTAGTCATTAAGAACTCAATGAAGTGAATCAATCTGTGAATAATTTAATAACACTGAGGGAGAATCCCTCTGCTGCTGTGCAATAAAGGCAAAAGCTAAAAGAAAAAAGTCATTTTGACAGAAGAAGTCCCCCTCCTGAGGCACAGAGTCAGCGTAAAGGCTTGTTGTTATGGGCAGGAACGAGCCCCTGTTATGCTTCTAATTGCCTCGCTGCTGAAAAAGTGCCTAACTGAGGATGCTTCATCGTTCCTTCAGAGAGTTCATGGTGCAGTCCTGTGTACTGAGCTGCTTGTGCAGCAGTCTGTTTTCTACTATCAACTCCAGGAGCTTCAGATCAGCCCTCAGCAAAGAGCCGCAGCGTTCTTTATCAGTTTGTTCAGTTTATTTGTGCCGGTGGCTCTGATACGTTCTAACCACGGCAATAGCTGAAAGGAAAATTGCACCTTTCACCAGAAATCTGAATGGAATATGCAAGACCTTACTGAAAATGCTAAAAGACATGAATTTCCTCAAACTTCTTCTGGAACGATTCAGGTGATTTCAGTCAAATCTGTGTCCGGGTTGTTTATTTGATAACATTTGATGTTCACAGACCTGGTGGCACGACAATGAAACAGACATGCCTGAACTCTGTGATGAAGTCAGAACCTGCATCAGCAAAAAGAAACCCTCCCTGCTGCTGAAAAGAGGAATTGTAGACATTTGAGAATAAACCCTCTATATCATGGGCTCTGATTCACTTGTTAACAGTAACACATCCTGGATTACACTATCAGCTGTCACCAAGTGTTGCAATTCCTTCCCCTGAACTCGTGCCACTCTCTCTATACTTTCCATATGGTCTGAAAGTGAGGAGGAATTGATTCCAGTCTCCTCCAGCAGATGTCCAAGTGGCCGAGACACTGGATCTCCTCCAGTTTGCTGATATCTTTGTGAATGAGGCTTGTGGAAGCACTTTATGTTCAAGAAGATGTGAAAAGTATTAAATTATTGCATCCATTCATCACATAAAGTCAGAAAAATGTTCTCCCAGCTATGTAAAATAAAAAATACATTGCATGGATCCCATTCCGCTTATTTTCCTGTGAGTTTACGATGTTTCCTCTTCCACGTGGATATCTGAGTCCCACCTGATGTAGTTGTATATCCATCCATCTATTTTCTTCCGCTTATCCGGAGTCGTGTCAAGGGGGCAGCAGCTTAAGGAGGGAGGCCCAGACCTCCCTCTCCCCAGCCACTTGGGCCAGCTCCTCCGGGGGAATCCCAAGGCGTTCCCTGGCCAGCCGAGAGACATAGTCCCTCCAGCGTGTCCTGGGTCTTCCTTTGGGTCTCCTCCCGGTTGGACGTGCCCAGAAAACCTCACCAGGGAGGCGTCCAGGAGGCATCCTAACCTGATGCCCGAGCCACCTCAACTGGCTCCTCTCGATGTGGAGGAGCAGCGGGTCTACTCCGAGCCCCTCCCGGATGACCGAGCTTCTCACCCTATCTCTAAGGGAGAGCCCAGACACCCTGCAGAGAAAACTCATTTCAGCCGCTTGTATCCGCGATCTCATTCTTTCGGTCACGACCCAAAGCTCGTGACCATAGGTGAGGGTAGGAATGTAGATTGACCGGTAAATTGAGAGCTTCGCCTTTCGGCTCAGCTCTCTCTTCACCACGACAGACCGGTACAACGCCCGCATCACTGCAGACGCAGCACCAATCCGCCTATCGATCTCACGCTCCACCCTTCCCTCACTCGTATAGTTTTCAGAAAATTCCATCAGCTGTTCCTGTGTGTAAACAAATCTCTGGTCGTCGTAGAAACCCATCACCACCAATATAAATTAGCCCCGACAGCATCAGCACCACTGTAGAAAGTAAGACTCTGCCTCATGTATTCCCACACATAAAAGCAAGGGCAAAATAAAAGCAAACATCTGATCTGCAACATAAATAAAGCACATAGAGGTGGTTTCTAGGGAGCAATGCACTGACAGTTATATAGGCTTTTCCTTCTATTAATACAAGCAGGCATATTCTCAATAGATTTGAAGAAAAACAAACAGTTTTGAGAGAATATCAATTTCCTTTTTTTTTTCCTTCTACAGTTATCATCCTTTGGGTATTCTAGCCAAGTTTGCTGTTTTCCGTTTGCTCACTTTTGTTTTTGAGGCCAGGATTTTATCATTCATCAAGCTGCTGGGGAGAATATAAAATCATTCCATCCTCTGTTTGACTCAGAACTTCCTTTTTTCTGAGTGATGCAACTTTATCCATATTTGTAGAACAGCGGGACAGCGGATGCTTGCATGGGGTGATATATGATATTGCCACAATGTTGCTGAGAAGTGATTTATGCTTCATAAGTGGGTGCTGCTTTTATTTTTTTATTTCTTCCTCAGCAGGTAGAAAATGCAGATAATTCAGACAGAATCAAGCTCCTGCAAGTCGTTTTTTGAGTAAATTACTAGATTAGTTCCAGCACATTTGTACATTCAGCAATGCAATCTCCTAATTCACTCACTAATATTTTTCACATTTTCCCAGGGCGGTTTTGTGCACTAGAAGGATCGGTTATGTTTTTGCTTCATCAAAAAAATAAAAGGAATAATTGGATCACATCGCAAAAAAATTGCCACTTTGGCATCTCTACATAACTGTGTTTAAAAAAGAAGATTGCTTTGACACATCAAATGATCTGCAACATTAATTATGCTCCTTATCCGCCTCGAGCACCATGTTGGAAACGGGATTTTCTATTACCTGTCTATCAACATGTAGTATTGCCCGGCATTGTTTATGAGATTCATTTAGAATTTAATATTGGAAACCTTTTTCTCGTTGACCCCAATCACTAATTGTATAATGAATTTTTATATGAGTCTATTAAAAGGTCTATTAAACTGCCACAATCTCCTCCCTGCTTACAGCCGTTATCTACAAAAGCATATTTGTGATTAACCTCGTATTTAAATATCATGCTGCATCATGGTAAACTAGAGCGTTTTAATCAAATTTGGGGTTAGATTTAGGCGAAATCTGGGTAAACTTTCGTAAATGGCATTTCTCATTTTTTCTGAGACAAAAACAGTGTGAAGATGATTAGATGTCATTGTTTCCTGCAGCTTTTACCGCCTCTACTGGCTGAGCTGCTTTAAAACAATCCAGTTACGTTGTTTTTGTTGCTGGTCTACATTGTAGGACTGTAGGTCTCTGAAGAGTTGTCTTTTGAGTTCATATTTTCAGTAGCTCATATGTGAGTCTGCAGGGAGGGCGTCCTGCCTGTGTGCTGTGGATGTTAGATTGTGTTCCCCATTGAATCTGCAACGTGCTGCTTGGAAACCCAAAGAGAGAAACACGGAAAAGCAAAACAAAGACCCGTCAAATGCAATTATTAAGCCATTTTGGCAATTGTGTCCCTCACTCAACATGCATCAGGGATTGTGTGTGTGTGTGTGTGTGTGTGTGTGTGTGTGTGTGTGTGTGTGTGTGTGTGTGTGTGTGTGTGTGTGTGTGTGTGTGTGTGTGAGAGACGATGCTAACTCAGCAGATCCAAGCCTTCACAGACTATTGGTTTGTACAACAGCATTACACTCCTCTTTAATATCCTCAGTTAATGTGAGTCTCAGGCTAATTGAAAATGAACCAGAGTATGCCTCCCTGCAGAGCCTTTACAAAGCTGTTTAAAGACACACACACATGCACACTTTTTTGAAGAGGGACAAACATCAGACACCTCCAGCTTCATGCACAGAAAGTGTTCTTTAGTGAATGAATGCTGTCCTTTATTTTTATTTTTTGCACGGACCATGAGGTGAACTTGTGACGCTGCTGTTTCTCACCAAAAAAAGCGAGTAGCAGCTGATAAATCAGGGATGTGTGGAGATGAAACCGTACGTAAAGCTGATGCAGAGCCCACATCTCTGGTGGCAGTGATTTACAGCAGGCTGAGCTAAACTGCTTACCGTCAGGAGCTGTAATGGATGCCAGCGTCTGCTCTTAATTTCTGAGACCGGGGATAGATATTGCGGCTGTTATTTTCTCCCACGGTGAGTTCACTGATGCCTCAAGGTCCCCTGCTGTGTTCTATCTGAACCATATGGAAGCAAAATAGTGCAATTAAAATGCAAAGTCCTGAAATTGATTACCAAGACGGGCAATTTGAGGGACATAAACACTGCAAAATACGCAATGTTCACCGTTTCTACTGTAGGGGTTTATGATGAGTCTGCAGAGGTGGGATGAGAGGGGACAAACACAAGAGAGTATTAATGTGGAAGAATCTTTAAGAGACCTGGTGGAGGTTGTAATTGGGACATTAAAATCTGAAGATTCTTGAGGTAAAATTGTAGGTCTCATAAGGACAGTGTGGCTTATAAAACATTTGGAAATGCACCAGCATCTTTTTTCTGTACTGAAGAGATATGAATGTGTTCTTTTCCAGATTGCTAATAAAAATAACCAAATTGGTCACATTTGCAGGACTCAAGCTTTGGCAGCACATCAGTTAAAAGTCTCAACATGAGTCACATTATAATTTATAGATGTGCTTCAACAGGTTGACCTCGGACTGTGTTCCCTTCTGCCACCTGCTGTTCAGGAAGCACACTGCACACACTTCTGCAGAAATCCACCCCAAAATAATCCCAATCTCTTCTGATTTTATTATTTGCTGCACTTTGTGAAAATTAATCTGATTTTCTTTCTGACTGCATGAAGCAATCTGCAAAATAAATGAGGTGAGGGTGTAATTTTACCAAATGCTTATTTGTGTTTTTGTTTGGACAATAGGAACCGGTGAATTTACTTCACACAATCCCAGTGTGATCCCGAACGGCACCAGCAGATTTCAAGCTGAGAAAGGCCTCTCTACCTGTTTTGATGCAAGAATGACGCAACCTTGTTTAAATGCAGATCTGTTAAATAACCAGTAGATGGCATCAGTTGTTTAAGATAAACATTTCTGGGCTTCCAGTGAAAGAATCTCACATGTGATAGAAGACATAAAATAAAATGATGCTGTTGCATGTTCAAATTAAATGCATCCAGGTCTAAAACTGTTACATTTATCTGATTATCACCTTACTAATGAAATGCACTGATTGAAAAGAGTAGCAGAAGTTAGAAGGGGACATTTGAAAAATAACACTTTGTGGAAGTCATCTGTCTGGATTAGCAAAGAAACTTTTTAAAGGTGTATTTTGTAAAAAATAAAAATGTTAACAAAGTACAAGGAAAAAAACAGCAACATGTTGGAGGTGTGTTGAGAGGGTTTGTGTCTCTCCTCAGTCACCTGTGGATCAAAAAAGAGGCTGATGATGATGATGATGATGATGATGATGATGATGATGATGATGATGATGATGATGAAGATGATGATGATGAAGATGATTAAGAGAAGAGAGAGATTAATCATGAAAACTTTGGAGCCAAAATTCCCTCTAATGTGCAGAAAAAGACCAAATAGGACTGATAAATTATTACTATTATGGTAACGCTTTACAACAGGGGTAAGGAACCCTGGTCCTGGAGAGCTGCTATCCAGCATGTTTTAGTTGTTTCCCTGCTTCAACACACCTGATTCACCTGTTCAGCAGCTCATCAGGCTCTGCAGAATCCGACTAATCACCTGCTATTAAAATCAGGTGTGTTGAAGCAGGGAAACCTCTAAAACATGCTGGATAGCGGCTCTCTAGGACTGGAGTTTCTACCCCTGCTTTATAATAAGGGTCCATTTATTAACATTACTTAGTGCATTATTAAGCATTAATAAATATTACTGTTCACAGTATTGTTAACTATTAAGTGTCCTTAAGGTTAGGACGAAGGGCTGGGGGAGGGTCTGCTTAGTAATGCATTTAATACTTTGTTAATGCGTAATAATGCACTAAGTAACGCTAATAAAGGGACCCTTATTGTAAAGTGCTACCATTATTATTATTATTATTATTATTATTATTATTATTATTAACAAATGCTCACAGCTGAGCTCTGAGTGACAAACTGATCCACCACAGTAAAAGTCAGTCAGCTTTTTTTTTTTCCTTTTTGGTCCGTGTCCGTTAACTAGGTTCAGGGTCTTGCCTCTCCTCCCACACCCCCACTGCTGGCTGACCGCTCTTTTTGCTATTTTTATCCCCGTGGTGCTGTTTCTGTTTCCCAGAGAGGAGAGCAGAGGTGCGGGCGTCTCTCATCACACCCACCTCTCTCTCTCTCTCTCTCTCTCTCTCTCTCTCTCTCTCTCTCTCTCTTTCCAAAAATAGCCGTGAGTCGTGATCGGCTCGTCCTTGAGAGTGAAGCAGTGAGAGGGAGGACTGTATTATTGCTAAGAATCAGAGGAGGGGTTATGGATTGATACAAATAGTCGCCCCCGCCAAGCCAACCCCAGCGCAGGCTAAATTAATGTGTTGCTATTTTTGGGAGCCCCGTGTTTCCAGGGGAGACCTAATGACGCAATGACGTCAATGCGGGTCAATCGCAGACTGGAGGAATTGAGTGGCTTCCATTTGGAGCTTTTGCGGTGTTTCCTACAGAATGGATGGCAACGAGTGCAAAATTGAAGCATGTTTTCCTGAACAAATGCATCGAAAAAAGACGTGAACGTTTGAAAATTCAGACGTGAAAATGATCCCGGTGCCATCACGTCGCCCCAACCCTTCGAGCATCAGCGGTAGTAAGGGAGGTGTGTATGTATGGAGCTTTTTTTCCCTACTCAACCACAGCGCATCTGTGGGATGTTACCTGCCGGTGATTAGCCTCGTGGAATAACGTTTCTGTGTTTATTTGGCATGATCGAGCCTCATTTCAGAACACCGGCTGTTTGTTCTTCGTGTGATCTTTGCGTATTTTTCCATGCGTAACGCTACTCTCTATACCATCAACATGCTCTGTTTCATTTCCCATTTTCTCTTTTATGTTATTTTCCCTCCCAAGGGTTTTACAAAATCCCAACCAGTTCCAAGTCCTCGCATCCAGACGCGCAGCGGGAACGACCACCTTCGCCCTCATCTCGTTAAATTACGCCTCTTTTTGGGGATATTTGCGCTTATTTTTACTCCGTTTTTCTCCGTGTTTTTTCTGCTAATTGTTGATCGGTGTTTGTGCGGTGGATATTATAAAAAAAATGTGCGCGTCATGGTTGCTCGCAGCTTGGCGACCTGCCGACGCGCACAATCAAACCCGCTCGTGGTGAGTAGAGATTTTGTACGATTTTACTAAACTTCCACAAGTTTGTCTGTGTCAGGTGTTCGTTTGGTAATTTCCGTGCGTTTGTTCCAGCGGGGACTTGTTTTTCGGAGGATGTAGTAAAGTAGGCTTCTAGCCAGGTGACGTGGGTGTAGGCAGCAGGAATTGACAGTGCAACCCCATGGCTACAATAAAACCCTCCAGAGAAAACGCGCTCTTAAAGAAGCAATTGATTTATTTCCGACTTAAACAGATGCACACGTCTGAGTTGTGAGAGGGTGTGGGTTTGTGGAGGCGCTTAGGGCGTTTACCGGGAGGCTTTCAGCACCACGGACAGCTCACGTGGATCGCAGCCGGTGTGGTCTGCTCTCTTCTGCAGCAGCAACACAGAAAACCTCCCAAAACGGCCTAAATCCACCCAGCTGTCACTGAGAAACACAACATCTACTCCATCATTTCATCTTTCACCTTTGGTTCGTTTACGGGCCCAAGAAGAATATCTTGTTTGACCTTTTCCAGCAGACGTCACGTTTTTCACCAAACGTTAGATGATGTGGATTTTTTTATGTTTACTGTGAAGACCTTTATCTCAAACATCAGGTTACACTGGAATTGATGTTTTTACCACTTTTAAATGTGTTCATGCTTTATTTTCTATCGTCTGGTGTCCACAATTCCATCCAGCTTTGCTCTCATTTATAATTTAACATATAATTTCAGGGTTTTTTTTTTGTTTTTCAGTGTTATAGTCAGAAAATATAGTTTTTTCTTTATACATGGAAATAGTTCAAAATATTAGGTGGTTTTCACAAGAAAACAGAAGTGGGTTCTTATAGTTTTGTTTTTGCTTGTGTGGAATAGAAGGTGTACTGGAAAATAATTACAGAAGAAAATATTTTAAGGTTTACTGGTTGACTGAATGCTTTGTTGGTCAATCAGACAATATTCATCTGTTTTGTTTCTTTCTTTTCATTTATTTATTTATTATTTTATTTTTTGGAGAAGGTTTTTAAACTGAGGGTGATGTGCTTCTCAGTCCAGACATTCTTCAAATATGGATTTCTGTTTGAGTCACAGTAAATACAAATATTTTTATTAGGTCTTAAAAGGCTCCTTTTCATTAGAACTACAATTGGTTTTGGTCCAATTAGGGAAAAATCAGCATCAAGTAACGACCGATAGAAGCACATTGTAAATCATCCAAGAACTGTTTTGATGGATTTGTCTCCAACAATACAGTAAAAATGTTACATGATTAGTTTTACTGGCGTACTTAATTTCAACATTTCATAAATAACTGATGATGTACCATCATATATTGACTGTAGGACACATAGGAATAAATACACTGTGTCATCACCAGCAACTTTATTGTTTTGTTTCTTTTCCAGGGTGGATTTCATAAATAAATTTAGATTCATCTTTTATTTTTTTATTCTAAACTTAACATTATGCTTTACTTTGCCTTCTCATTTTATTTTTTATTCCATCCATCCATTATCGTCCGCTTAGCCGGGGTCGGGTCGCGGGGCATAAGCAGACAGGCCCAGACTTCCCTCTCCCTAGCCACTTGGGCCAGCTCTCCTGGGGGGATCCTAAGGCGTTCCCTGGCCGGCCAAGAGACATAGTCCATCCAGAGTGTCCTGGGTCTTCCCTTGGGTCTCCTCCCGGTTGGGTGTGCCCAGAAAACCTCACCAGGGAGGCGTCCAGTAGGCATCCTAACCAGATGCCTGAGCCACCTCAACTGGCTCCTCTCGATGTGGAGGAGCAGCGGGTCTACTCCGAGCCCCTCCCAGATGACTGAGCTTCTCACCCTATCTCTAAGGGAGAGCCCAGACACAACCTCATTCTATTCCTTAAAAAAAAGAAAAGAAAAAACAAGCAGAGTAACGTAAATTGAAATGTACACAAACTGCTTTGATCCCAAGTTTTCACCCAGACTCATGCAAGTGTAAATGTTTGTTTCAGATGCTAGACCATTAAAGATGTCGGTCATGACTTCATGAGAAGAATCTTGTCCTTTTCAGGCCTTTTTGCGGTCTGGGCTTGCTGTCAAGTGAACATCCAGGAAGCCCTTACCCCAAAAAGCATCTGCAAGGGATCCTTACAACAGGAGCGATTTGGAGAAAGTTCACATCTAACCTTTAAACTCATGAACTGCAAGTGAAGATTGTGAAACTGTGCATTGTCTTTTGTCTTATTGGACAGTGTGTGAGGCATAAAACAGTCATTTTATAGTTGTGCAATACATAAAATTTATCATAACTATAGTTGGAACTGAATCAGAAATTTTCCCCTGTAAAGAATAAGCTTCTGTTTTCCCCCTAAAAACAAACACAATTTAAATGTTTATCTGATATCTAAATCAGTACCTGATGTGCAAATATGAATAAAAATCTGTATTTTNTGTGTGTGTGTGTGCCTGCTCTGTCTTCT
>SSNS01000406.1:179063-218936 GCA_006937985.1 Aphyosemion australe | reverse complement strand
GGGGGGGGTGTGCGGGTCTCTCTCCCCACCCCTCTCTCTCTCTCTCTCTCTCTCTCTCTCTCTCTCTCTCTCTCTCTCTCTCTCTCTCTCTCTCTCTCTCTCTCTCTCTCTCTCTCTCTCTCTTTCCAAAAATAGCCGTGAGTCGTGATCGGCTCGTCCTTGAGAGTGAAGCAGTGAGAGGGAGGACTGTATTATTGCTAAGAATCAGAGGAGGGGTTATGGATTGATACAAATAGTCGCCCCCGCCAAGCCAACCCCAGCGCAGGCTAAATTAATGTGTTGCTATTTTTGGGAGCCCCGTGTTTCCAGGGGAGACCTAATGACGCAATGACGTCAATGCGGGTCAATCGCAGACTGGAGGAATTGAGTGGCTTCCATTTGGAGCTTTTGCGGTGTTTCCTACAGAATGGATGGCAACGAGTGCAAAATTGAAGCATGTTTTCCTGAACAAATGCATCGAAAAAAGACGTGAACGTTTGAAAATTCAGACGTGAAAATGATCCCGGTGCCATCACGTCGCCCCAACCCTTCGAGCATCAGCGGTAGTAAGGGAGGTGTGTATGTATGGAGCTTTTTTTCCCTACTCAACCACAGCGCATCTGTGGGATGTTACCTGCCGGTGATTAGCCTCGTGGAATAACGTTTCTGTGTTTATTTGGCATGATCGAGCCTCATTTCAGAACACCGGCTGTTTGTTCTTCGTGTGATCTTTGCGTATTTTTCCATGCGTAACGCTACTCTCTATACCATCAACATGCTCTGTTTCATTTCCCATTTTCTCTTTTATGTTATTTTCCCTCCCAAGGGTTTTACAAAATCCCAACCAGTTCCAAGTCCTCGCATCCAGACGCGCAGCGGGAACGACCACCTTCGCCCTCATCTCGTTAAATTACGCCTCTTTTTGGGGATATTTGCGCTTATTTTTACTCCGTTTTTCTCCGTGTTTTTTCTGCTAATTGTTGATCGGTGTTTGTGCGGTGGATATTATAAAAAAAATGTGCGCGTCATGGTTGCTCGCAGCTTGGCGACCTGCCGACGCGCACAATCAAACCCGCTCGTGGTGAGTAGAGATTTTGTACGATTTTACTAAACTTCCACAAGTTTGTCTGTGTCAGGTGTTCGTTTGGTAATTTCCGTGCGTTTGTTCCAGCGGGGACTTGTTTTTCGGAGGATGTAGTAAAGTAGGCTTCTAGCCAGGTGACGTGGGTGTAGGCAGCAGGAATTGACAGTGCAACCCCATGGCTACAATAAAACCCTCCAGAGAAAACGCGCTCTTAAAGAAGCAATTGATTTATTTCCGACTTAAACAGATGCACACGTCTGAGTTGTGAGAGGGTGTGGGTTTGTGGAGGCGCTTAGGGCGTTTACCGGGAGGCTTTCAGCACCACGGACAGCTCACGTGGATCGCAGCCGGTGTGGTCTGCTCTCTTCTGCAGCAGCAACACAGAAAACCTCCAAAACGGCCTAAATCCACCCAGCTGTCACTGAGAAACACAACATCTACTCCATCATTTCATCTTCACCTTTGGTTCGTTTACAGGCCCAAGCAGAATATCTTGTTTGACCTTTTCCAGCAGACGTCACGTTTTTCACCAAACGTTAGATGATGTGGATTCTTTTATGTTTACTGTGAAGACCTTTATCTCAAATCAGGTTACACTGGAATTGATGTTTTTACCACTTTTAAATGTGTTCATGCTTTATTTTCTATCGTCTGGTGTCCACAATTCCATCCAGCTTTGCTCTCATTTATAATTTAACATATAATTTCAGGGTTTTTTCTTGTTTTTCAGTGTTATAGTCAGAAAATATTGTTTTTTCTTTATACATGGGAATAGTTCAAAAGATTAGGTGGTTTTCACAAGAAAACAGAAGTGGGTTCTTATAGTTTTGTTTTTGCTTGTGTGGAATAGAAGGTGTACTGGAAAATAATTACAGAAGAAAATATTTGAAAGATTACTGGTTGACTGAATGGTTTGTTGGTCAATCAGACAATATTCATCTGTTTTGTTTCTTTCTTTTCATTTATTTATTTATTTATTTATTATTTTAATTTTTAGAGAAGGTTTTTAAACTGAGGGTGATGTGCTTCTCAGTCCAGACATTCTTCAAATATGGATTTCTGTTTGAGTCACAGTAAATACAAATATTTTTATTAGGTCTTAAAAGGCTCCTTTTCATTAGAACTACAATTGGTTTTGGTCCAATTAGGGAAAAATCAGCATCAAGTAACGACCGATAGAAGCACATTGTAAATCATCCAAGAACTGTTTTGATGGATTTGTCTCCAACAATACAGTAAAAATGTTACATGATTAGTTTTACTGGCGTACTTAATTTCAACATTTCATAAATAACTGATGATGTACCATCATATATTGACTGTAGGACACATAGGAATAAATACACTGTGTCATCACCAGCAACTTTAGTGTTTTGTTTCTTTTCCAGGGTGGATTTCATAAATAAATTTAGATTCATCTTTTATTTTTTTATTCTAAACTTAACATTATGCTTTACTTTGCCTTCTCATTTTATTTTTTATTCCATCCATCCATTATCGTCCGCTTAGCCGGGGTCGGGTCGCGGGGCATAAGCAGACAGGCCCAGACTTCCCTCTCCCTAGCCACTTGGGCCAGCTCTCCTGGGGGGATCCTAAGGCGTTCCCTGGCCGGCCAAGAGACATAGTCCATCCAGAGTGTCCTGGGTCTTCCCTTGGGTCTCCTCCCGGTTGGGTGTGCCCAGAAAACCTCACCAGGGAGGCGTCCAGTAGGCATCCTAACCAGATGCCTGAGCCACCTCAACTGGCTCCTCTCGATGTGGAGGAGCAGCGGGTCTACTCCGAGCCCCTCCCAGATGACTGAGCTTCTCACCCTATCTCTAAGGGAGAGCCCAGACACAACCTCATTCTATTCCTTAAAAAAAAGAAAAGAAAAAACAAGCAGAGTAACGTAAATTGAAATGTACACAAACTGCTTTGATCCCAAGTTTTCACCCAGACTCATGCAAGTGTAAATGTTTGTTTCAGATGCTAGACCATTAAAGATGTCGGTCATGACTTCATGAGAAGAATCTTGTCCTTTTCAGGCCTTTTTGCGGTCTGGGCTTGCTGTCAAGTGAACATCCAGGAAGCCCTTACCCCAAAAAGCATCTGCAAGGGATCCTTACAACAGGAGCGATTTGGAGAAAGTTCACATCTAACCTTTAAACTCATGAACTGCAAGTGAAGATTGTGAAACTGTGCATTGTCTTTTGTCTTATTGGACAGTGTGTGAGGCATAAAACAGTCATTTTATAGTTGTGCAATACATAAAATTTATCATAACTATAGTTGGAACTGAATCAGAAATTTTCCCCTGTAAAGAATAAGCTTCTGTTTTCCCCCTAAAAACAAACACAATTTAAATGTTTATCTGATATCTAAATCAGTACCTGATGTGCAAATATGAATAAAAATCTGTATTTTTTTACCTCAAAAGACCAAATATTCCAGTTGTAAATGTTCTTGCAGTAGTACGTATTTTTTTCCAGTAGGTGGCGGCAATCCTAAGTATTTTGATTTGCCACTTTTATTAACACACAGATTATTATTAGGTGTGTTGGAAGTCACATTACACCCGTTTATTGTTTTTCTATTGCTCATTTGATGTTTATTAGTTTTAGAAGAATATGCATGCAACACTGAGGAAATCTGCAAACCTTTTCACGGGAAGTCGTTGTAGGTTGTTTTCTCTACAAGTTCAACTTTGCATCAGAATAAAGGTGAAAAATGACATCTGGTAAAAATTTCCAAGTCAATAAAATTGTTTCTGGAGAAAGTCATGGGCTGCTGCATTACTCATTTCTTCTTTCATAGGAAATTTACTTAATGCTTTCAATCCTGTACAGGTTCGAAGCATAAACACATGTTGTCTGGTAGCTGCTGGACTCCTTTGACGCACTTTTGCTTCGAGTGACACACTAGTAGTTTTTATTTTTAATCTTTGGTGTCTATTAAAAACAATCTTTCATTTTCTGATGCTTTTATTTTGAATTATGTTTTTCCTTTTCTTGATTTTCCCAATCTGGTAGTTTAATGGTTTTCTAAAGGGAAAGTGTAAAATTAAGATCCTTGCATGTTTTTTTCTATAATACTATTTTATTTAATCTATTTTTCAAAATATATAAAGTCTCCACTTAGAAATGTGATCATGCATCATAAATCCCCTCGATGTGCTCAAATTGTACATGGATGAGCCAGAAAACAAGAAAGGTGCCTGACGGGCACTAATCCACTTTCCTGCGTGACAACGATCCAAAACAGACAACCAGACTCCCACAGAACCATCTCTGACCACCAGAACAGCAAGTTGTCTTGAAATAGATTTCTTTTTTCTTTTCCTGCCTCGACAACAACTTAAGGTCACATCAGGAGATGAAAAACAACTGGGACAGAGCAAATTGTTTTTAACACGTGAGATTCTTGGTGCTTTATAATCTGTGTGCTACTATAATTTAGAGATTTGTGTTTGTTTTTAAGGTAAAGTGTGACCGTATGTGTATACCGTAATGCAGCAAAGCCACAGAAAATTCACAGTCCAGCTACGTGTTGAGGTTTCAACATATTACTAATGTAACGTGAGTCATAATGATGAAAAGTGAGTAAAACAAAAGACAAAACAGTTCTTGTATTTTAATGGGACTGCATTTCCTTCCTGTCTAGACGTCATCATGGAAAACCTTTTAAAAAATAAGAAGAAAACAGTTTATTGCTTATATTTAGGTCCTTTCTGTTTTTATGTATTGAAACTGATCAAAATCAAACACAGAAGCGGGATGTGAAGGTCATAGGTAGACTTGTATTGTTTCCACAGAACTGAGGGGATAACTAGCAGATGGGTGGTGCAGTTTCAACTTTTCCCTGATGTGTAAATCTCAGCAAAGGTCAAAGTCACTGCAAAAGCCCAGTAGTTACATGTCATATTCCTCAGTTAGCAGATTAACGACGTTGAAGTTTCTTGCAGGAAAACTAAAAGGAAATAAATAAATAAGTAAATCTGAAAAAACCACAAGAGCTTCTAATGGCAAAGTATAGAAACATGTCTAGTTTATTTAAGATTGTGTCTAGATGTGTGTGTGTGTGTGTGTGTGTGTGTGTGTGTGTGTGTGTGTGTGTGTGTGTGTGTGTGTGCCTGCTCTGTCTTCTTAACCCCCAGTGTGTCGTGGCTGATGGCTGCTCATACTGAGCCAGGATCCTCTGGAGGTTTCTTCCTGTTAAAAGGGAGTTTTCCTCTCCACTGTCGCTACATGCTTGCTTAGTATGAGGATTGTTGAAAAGACACTGACACTAGTCAGTGACTCGATGCAATCTGCTGGGTTCCTTATACAGGAAACTTTTTACTGATTAGCTTAATGATCTGAACTGTATTGGAATGTTTACTTTGTGAAGTGCGTTGAGACAAAATTTGTCGTGATTTGGCGCTATATAAAGAAACTGAACTGAATTGAATTGCTATAAAAAAACATTTGACCTTGAAAAAGGAGGTGTTACCAGATAAAATGTGTAAAAAATAGAAATAAGCGATGCAAATTCAAAAACATAGTCCTGCATGATGATAGATAATGGACAGTGATTTGTGGCATGAAAAGAAGTGATCCCAGGACAGCTCCCTGTGGAATTCAGAAACCCAGAAATCTGTCTACACACAACTTTAAAAGAACACACATCAATTATTTAATGTAGTAAAATCTTTGTGTTTTGTTTTGAAGTGAGAGATGGACAGATGGGTTTGCTTTTTTGAGTTACAAAAGAAGCTGAGCCAAAAAGATAAGCTGTGATTGGTCTACTTACATGTGAGAAATTGCAATTTCTACATGAAGTGGTCTGAAGGTTTTCCAAGTACTTGACACTGAAAGGAGAACTGGAAGACACAGACCTGCTGGAGAGATCCTGTCTGGTCATGTATCATATTGTGATCGTATCTCTCAGGTAAAGCTGAGGGTGTTGCTGAGAAGAATAAGACTTAAGTTTCCCTTTTAGAAATGAAACACACGTAACCCAGTCGTTCATAAGCAGAAGAAAACAGACAAATATATAGTTGATTTTTTTTTCCTGTTTAAAAAATGCTGTTTTTATAATCAAGTCTTATTTGACTTTTCTTTTCTTTTGAGGGGCTTGCATCTTAGTCAAACCTGTTTATTTGTGAAAGAATATAACGTAATTCAACTGGATACTTTTATTTTAACTCAATAAACCGAGAAACAAACACATTTATTAAAACCAGACTAAGTTTTACAACCATGCTGTTTTTTCTGTTTATTCAGAGTTTTATTCCATGACAGATTCAGGTTTTTGACAGAAACTAGCAGGTTTTCTAGACGGGTCTTCTCCAAAAAGTGCTCCAAATCTTTAATTCAACCCCCTAAAACATGGCTGTAAAAATGCTGATGCAAAAGCCCATCAGAAACGGGTAAGCTTCAAGTCATTTTGGATATTGCACAACATGTCCCAAGTTTTATCTTTCATGAGTAAAATCATATGTTCACCTCCTAATCACTTGCTCCTGTTGATCTCAGAGTCACGCAGAAGCCGTCTTGTGTGTGCTGATTCAGGACTTTTCAGTCCAGTTTCCAAGTCTTGACGCCATACGAGGGTCTGGATGGAAAAACGGCGCGCTGTCCTGAATGGCAGCCTCTGCCAGATCAGTGAATTAGAATTCCCATCATTCCTGTGACTCACCCAGACCAATCCCGTCGAGTGAAATTCCTGGCTTCAGCGCCGCACATGTGATATGAAATTGCGTAAGAGCCGTAATGGCTCAGTCGACCGCTGCAACGGATCAGTAAAAGCTGGTCAACCCCTCAGCCTGCTTGTTTAACTGTCATTTACTGGTAATAGAATTCTTTATTTCCCCTAACTTTAATGTCTTATTTTTTACAGTGTGCAGAAGTGCATGGAGTTTATTATTGAGACAGACCATACACCTCTGAGAATATGACTCACGGGCTCCAATAAGTCATGTGACACAAAGTGCTCATGGAATAATAATGAGGCCTTGCTGTGTCCTGTCTCGACAAACTTCTGGACCAGCAGATTATGTTTCCTGAAAAAAATAAAGCTCCCGCAGAGGTGGATCACAGCTGTATGTGTCGTTGCTCGGAACTAGTTAAGACGAACTAAAAAAAAAAACTCGTTACCAAAGTAAAAGAATGAATGAATCATTGGGAATCTTTTGATTTGCAACCACGAAGATGCATACAGACGCTAATGCCATTAAGACCAATGAAAACACACCTGCATCGTTACGTGTGGTTGTTGTTTCTGTATTTGTCTCAGTCAACCTGCAGGTAAAATTCATTCCAGATGTGAGGAAAAATCCTGAAATGTGCTTCTTTTCTGACGAGAATTCTCTAGAATTATGGCAGAGCTGCAGTGAGAAAACATTCAACACATCCCCGAGAGCCAAGAAAACGTGTAGCACTTGTTTAATTTCAGTGATTTATGATCTGTTTTAATGATAAATAATTGTCAAGACCAACTGTTCCTCTCCTTTACAAAAACACGTCAGTTTAATATCTTTCCACACGTTTTATTTTACTGCGTTTGATTGTTTTCTGAAGCTTCATGCATGAAGTGTTAACAGGAGTTACTGTAAGTTACCTTGAGAGGGAAGTGGCTTTCCCAGATTTCCTCTCTGCTGTCACGTTGGGACGCTATGCCCTCTGTGATTCTTGGCCACTCTGGCCCGGTGCTGCTTCTGAGAAACAGAAACTTGCTCTTCATCGTCACTGCTGCTCATCTAGAGCTTAAAATAGAAGAATGTAGTCTGTTTGTATCCTTTCTGCAGTAAATGTGACCCTGCTGCTAGCAATCAGTCTTAGGGGCTTTGGGATCTTTATTTATTGTTTTCTCAGGAAAAGAGGGATCTGGGACATTTTTCACCCCTTCAAATTTTAAAGTTTCAAACAATCGAGGAGCAGCAGAGCTTCTGTGGAAGTGATGCAGGAGAAATGTACCGTTTTGTTTACTTGATAATGTTTTTGCTCAGATCAAACATGAGTTATTATGTAGCTAGAGCGATGCATCACTGCCGTGTGAGGACTTTTAAGTTCAGTGGGAAAAAATCTCTTATCTCCAAATATTAAATAATATTCTATTTCAATTTGGGGTAACACTTTACAATAAGGGTCCCTTTATTAACGTTACTTAGTGCATTAATAAATTATTAATGTATTAACAACTGCTTAACCATATTACGCAATGCATAAGCAGACCCAACTTCAAAATCTGGGTGGTTGTGAATGCATCATTGACGAGAATCAATAAGTGGTAAATGACCTATATTCTGTATAGTGCCCTCCAGGGTTCTACAACCCCCCAAGGCGCTTTACAACAAAAACAGTAATTCACCCATTCACACGCTGGTGGAGATGAGCTACACTGCTGCCCAGGGGTGCACTGACGGAAGAAGTGTCTTGCCCAAAGACACGACTGCGACAGATGGGGCTCAAACCTGCAACCCTCTGGGTACGGGGCGAGCACTTTGACCCTCTTCCACCACTGCTCTAAATAAATGTTATTGGTCTGTGAACACACCATCGCTAAGTAATTTGTCATAGCAAATGCTTTACTTTTAGAATCTTAATTATCAAGTTAATAAGAATTATGAAAAAAATCTGTTTTTTATAGTTCACTGAGATTAATTCAAATTGGAGAAAATTTGTATGAGCTGTACAAAAACTGGGTATTGATAATAAGCCCTCTAAAGCCTAAGTTTGTTTTCTGTTTTCAAGAAAAATACCAAGTGTCGTGTATTTATTTTATCTCCATAAAAAAAACATTTGTATTTATTAAGCAATAAAATCACAATCCAATTGTCTTAAAGGGACACTAGTCCGTTTTGGCTTGTTTTTAGCACCCCCTAGTGTTCGTTGGTGAAAGGGAAAGTAAAACATATTTCTCCTCGCTGTGCGTTCGTCTTTTTAACACCTTAATCTAACTGCTGAAATGTCTCCTCAGCCTTCATTAGTGTCTACAGGAGCGGTTCATCACTAAATCAAGCAAATCAGCTGTGTTCATGATCTAAAACATGCAGGAAACATGCTGGAAGCAGACTGCAGCACCAGGTAGGTCAAGCTGAATTTTTTCTAAGTCCCAACAGACCGGACCGGCAACTGTGAAGTTGCAAGTGGAATATTCTGGCCACAGGGGGCAACAGGGGCTGGGTGGCCTTTCATTCACCCTGTAAAGGGTCATTTTAGCACATACTGGCTCAAGAACATGATTTTAAAATATGAAAAAGTGTCCATTTAAAGGTGGAATATGGAACACGAACACCAAAGCGACATCTAGTGTGTGGAGGTTGTAGTTGCAACAATAGAACAAGGTTTCCAGGATGCCAGAATTGCTGCTGATCCGTGAAGTGACCAGCCAGGACCATGTCCAGTGACGACCTAAACTCACTCTGGTTTTAGATCTTTTATGGTCGCTCCTCTTCTGAGAAGGATAACGACATCTTCTGGGCTCAGAAGCAGCTGCTTGACTTGCAGAGTCTGACTTTTTCCACACTGCCAGCCTCGCTGTGCGAGCGGACTGTTTATCGTATTTGGAAACCCGCAACAGTGCCCTCTATTGGCTGGTAGATGTAAACATAAACCCAGTCTGCCTGTCATTTTATTATGATGCTTATATATTTTCCTAATATGGTAAGAAATGAAATTCCCCACCAATCAAGAGTTTTGTTTATCCACTCCCCTTCATCTATTAACAAAAACTAAAAAGCTCATCAGTTCTTAAATGAGGCAGCATGATAAAACACATCTCTGCCTTATAAATAAAATATATCAGGTTATTTACTAACAGCGTGTCTCCTGCAGCTCCATCGGAGGACTCGGGGATATGAGATGGGACAGCAGTGTAGAGGGTGGGTGGGAGGCTTTGGGGGGGTCAGGGTGAGTAAGAGATGACTCAACAGCTCTCTACTATAAGATATCCTGATGGAGCCTAACAGTGTCATACATCCAGACACCATCCACGGTAAGGTCAACTCTTCATCTCCTTGTTCCTCTTGTTTTCATGAGTTCACGTCCACATTTAATCTGATTTAATAACACAGATTGTCTTTTATCAGTTAGTTTTGTTGATTGTGTGAATTGGTCTAGTTTATTTTTTTACTTTTACCAATAGGAATTAAAGAGTAAAGAATGTAACACGTCTGTGATCTTTTATCTTTGTACAGTTACAGGTGCGTCTATCACAAATATTTGCTGGTTTAATCAAACAAAATGAGTAAATAACTAGTGGGAGGTTTGTTTAACTGCACCTGAGTACATTCAGACATGAATGTCTGGCTCTTTTTAATCAAACGGGAAAAAAAAGTGTATCATTACACGCATTTATATCTGATTTTGTCTTTTCTGAATTACTTTTCTTGTTCTTTAGTAAATCCAGGAGAATCCTCTGATCATGGACCACACTCTGGTGCTCCTGTTTTCTTTCTTCCAAGTCCTAAGTGTGGGGACGGGAGCTCCTCTGGAAGTAGACCAGCTTAAACTGAAAGTGGCCATGTATGCTGATACACTGATAGTCAGGCTGACCCAAAACTTCCAGGTATTTACCAATAAAATTATGCATTTTAGTTAAAAGAAGCAAATAAACTTTAGTTTTGACTAAACAATGCTCTGGTTTTTGCAGACGCCTCCCAGCCTGACACTCAACCCACCCACTACAGAACTGGGAGGACTTGCCTCCATAATGGCCGTCCTGGAGGGTTGCAACAACCTGATCTCTGACAATTTTGATAACGTCGCCCAAGTCAAAACTGAAATCTCCATTCTGGCGGATTACATCCATCAGTGGAGCCTGGAGCACTGCAGCAACCAGCAAACCAAGCCTACTACGGTACCGGCGTCGCTGCAAGACCTGCAGAACCGAAAACGCTTCGTTCACACCGTGAGCATCGAGGCTCTCATGAGGGTGAAGGAGGTCCTCGGTCAGCTACGAACAAACCTGGATCTTCTTGAAACTTGCTGAAAAATGGACATAGACCAGCATCTAAACGGTCTTTAGTGGGTTTTTTTTACAAGTTTTAAAAAAAATCTAAAACATGCACTTACTTTTATATATAAATAATTTATTCTATGTATTTTAATAACTAAATGTTTTTTAGCTACATAACTGCATTATTTATTCTGTTTAATATATATATTTTGCACATGAGGATAATGTGAATATGTTATGTCACCCCCGCTGAGTCAGCAAAACAAGTCGTTGAGACAGATTTGAGGTGATTCGGCACTAAATCAACTGCCTGCAGAGGAAATGATGTGAGAAGGACTCTCATCCCTGGAAATTCCAGTGATCCAGGTTGGAATGTTTTATTAGTAGCAGATGTGTTTATAGAGCCAACGGAACCGGAAGGATAAAGGGAAACTTTCACTATTGTGCAATATCAACGTGTTCCAAAAAGACTATTTAAAACCAGAGAGGTTAAATATTTTTCTACATTTGGTTCTGTTTTATGCAACTTTTGGAATAAAACTAATTAAATATTAATGTTGTCATCCTTGTGTAAAGAGAGTAGAGAATGTCAAAAATGGGAAAATCCGTGTAAAACTGGTCAATATATATTTTTTAACAAGACGTACACAAAAACTCTTTTTTACACGATCTTGTTAAAATGACAAAACACTGACGATGCTTTAAAAATCACAGAAATAATCAGAATGAAACATATTGATATAACGTCCTGTACAGGTGATCACATATAAAAACTGTTCAATCTTAAGATTACAGCCCACTATTCTCACTCAAACTCTGATATTTAGTTATCAAACCACTTGCTTGTTTTAATTGTGTTTTTGCTACTGTTGCCCATCAGTTTCTTCTTGTACTGCTCCACCAGAGACTCAAAGCGGTCTCCATCCCTCCTCCTAAACTGCTGCCTAGCAGCTTTGACCTGAAAACACATAAAAGAGAAGAAATGAAAAGTTTTTTTTACAAAGGCAAATAAAGTCCAACTTTTGCATTAAATTAACTAAAAATAAACTTCAGTGTAAGTTTAAAATCTTGAAAAGAATCCATTAAAATCTTCCAGGGGTTGTTGAATCATTATATTCCTATGAAGCAGTGCATTACACAACCAAGATGAAAAATAAAACCTCCCCATAAGACTGGATCCTGGCTCAGTTTACTTTTATTAGACAACTTGTCCATAAAAAAGTTATGATAGATTTGTTTTGTTGTTAAATATCTTCAACATGATTCAAGAAGGGGAAAAAATTTACTAAACTTGAAAAAAAAAACATTTTCTTGTACTTTTTATTTTGTCAGAATAGCTTTCCAAATGTTTATTTTAACCATAGTTTTCAGTTAAAAGAATAACTTCTATAAACCTGTCAAACAGAAAAATTTGGGCCCAAACTGGAGTGTAATTAGTGATTAGTGATGTGTGTTTAAAGCCTATTTTATGTAACAAGGATCAGAATCAGGTGGAAAAGATCAGATTTAACCTTATAAAACAACAAATATGACTTTTTTAATTCATCCTGAGATAGAGATTTTCAAACAAAATAACAATGGTTTAGTTTTAATTTCAACAAGTTCCTCTTCATCTTTGACTCTTAGACAAAAACACTATAATGTCACACAATTTACAGCAGGAAGGGATTCAGACACCATAACATGTAGCTTCAAAGCAAACAACTTTCTCTTTCGGCTTTTCCCTTCAGGTGTCACCAAAGCAAATCACCGGCCTCCATTAATTCCCAGTTCACTGCGGCAACTCGGACAAAAACGCATAGCCAGCAGACCGTGAAAGATACGCTAATAAACAAAAAGAAAATGTTGACAAACTGCAAGACATTGGAGCTTCTCATTCCCCAGTAGCACATGAGTTGCCCGTGGTGGTTATAGATGTTGTGCAGGAAAACGTTACCCTGCCAACCGTGGCGGAGCGTGCCTGTCCCACCACAGGAACATGCATCGCTCAAGACATCTGTATATTGGGGGATTTTACAACTTGAGCAACGTCGCTACTTTTACATGTTTTTTTTATCAATGAACCTCCTAAAGAAGTGAAAGTGAAACTTAAAGGACAACTTGGGTGTGTTTTCATCTTTTCTTCTATTTTAATGCTTTGCTGAAAAGTATCGGATCAGGACTCGGAATTGGCAGATACTCAAAATCAAATGACTCGGACATGGATCAAGAGCAAAAAACGTGATCGGATTCAGGAATATCCCTATCATTAACTAATTTAAAATCTTAAACTCTAATCTGAAAGGTTTTATGATTTGACACCTGGTAAATGTATCTTTGGACAACCTGGCCATTACAGGTTTTGTCAACCACACAATAAAAAAATGTTCCAACCTGGTTTCTGGGCTGTGTCAGCTTTTCGGTTTGTCGTCTTGGTTGTTTGTTACTTTTGGTTCCAGGTCTCTGGTTCTTAACAGGTGGGGCCTGTTTCTTGCCTTTGTCACGTTTTCTGCAAAGAATAAAATTCAGAGGTTTACTTTGACTTTACAATGCATTAGTCTGTTGTAAATGGCATGTAGACCAAAACTGAGGATTAAATAGACTGTCAAAAGTATAAAAACAGATTTCTCTTAATAAAATCTTCATAGAAGCTGTTCAATTATAGTATCTGTTGAGTTTTATCAAGGTAAAGTTAAAGTCCCAAGTATTCATCACACACATGTAAGGAGTTCAGTGTACCTGATCTTTGGTCCCCGATGAGAAGGGAAAGGCAGAACCTTCCTCCGTTTCTTTCCATCTTGTAAATCCACATGCTCGACCTCAGGCTTGGTCTGAAAACCTGAAAACTTTTTGTTTGGTTTCTCTTCTTCTGTTAAAGAGAATAAAAAAATTAGTAATTACTAGTAAAAGATGTTAATTTCCTCATTAACTCTGTTTTCCATCCTTATTTTCTCTCATTTTTAAAGGCACATGTTTTGGCTTGCTTTTAGCACCCCCTAGTGTCCATTTAGTAGAACCAAAAGTGAAACTTATCTCTTCGCTGTGCGTTCGTCTTTTTAACACCTTAATCTAACTGCTGAAATGTCTCCTCAGCCTTCATTAGTGTCTACAGGAGCGGTTCATCACTAAATCAAACAAATCAGCTGTGTTCATGATCTAAAGCATGCAGGAAGCAGACTGCAGCACCAGGCATGTCAGCTCCACTTTACTAAGTCCAACAGGATGCGGCCCGCCACTCTGAAGTTGCAAGTGCATTATTCTGGCCATGGTGGGGGTCTGAGTGACATTTTATTAACCCTGTAAAGGGTCATTTTAGCACATACTGGCTCAAGAATATGATTTAAACATATGAAAAAGTTGCATAGTGTGGCTTTAAAAACAGGATTTACATGTGACGTGTTTTACAACAATGACCTAGAGTTTTTATTTAATTAAAGGAAAACTTTATGTCACCTAAGCATACAACGTTAAGATCCATACAAGCGAGACTCAGTAGATGGTGAAAAGCACAAATGTTACTGGACAATTCCTCTTTTCCACTTCATTCCTTACCTGTGTGCTCTGACTGCGCTTTATTTCCACCTCCTGTTGGTTTTTTGACCTCTGCAGATATTTGGGACTTCTTTTCTTCCCCCTTAAGAGACCGATTTTTTAGGAAGTCCTGCAAATAGAAATGTTTCTATTGAGAAACTAAGATTTTAAGCTGTAAACTGACCCAAAAAACCTTTAAAAACACACCTTATGTTTTTGTTTTCGTATTTCTTTGAGTTTGAGCTTCCTTGAATCCTCCAGGGAGAACTCAACGATTGGTCTCTGTAGAAAAACAAAAAACATAAAATTGTTTTAGACTCCAACGCTGCTGACTTAATGGGCAGATCCACAAAACTCATTTTGGTTTCGATTGCTTTGCTGAAGGAAGAAAAACATATTTTGCCTTTGAGAATGAATCGCTATGATGTTTTTAAAGAAAATGTAATCATTTAAAGTTAAACAAGAAATATAAAAATGATAAAAACATACCTTCTGTGGGCCAAAGACATCAGGGTTGTTGTTCAGGTAGCGCAGAGTGCTCAGAGCCTGCTCGTGGTCCCGGAACTGAACAAACCCGTAGCCTAACGACTGTCCCGTCGCCTGACCCTTCTCTGGCTTCTTGTCATACATGACTCGACACTAAAGAAGCAGCACAGCATCAGCCCAGGATCACAAATCTATTTAAAATAAAAAATCCTCCATAATTTCACCTCTGTGATCCGCGTTCCTTTGACTCCTTTCAGAGCTTGGAGGCAGAGTGCTTTGAGTTTTTTATTGTCCACTGACTTGGGCAGGTTATGGATGCACAGACGAGTCTTCGACACAAACACACTAATGTCCCGTAGCTTGGCTCTCTTCACTTCCTCAAACTAAAAAGAAGCACCAATAATTAGGAAAAACAGGGAATTTAAGACTGGATCTGATTGTCCACATTAACAAATGATGTGAAGCATTTACTCACTCTGGTTCTTTTAATCATGTCTAACTCAGATACGCCCTCTGCTGCCTTGGTTCCAACACGGATCACTGAGTGTTCAGACAAGAACAATAAAAAAATAATAATTTAGAAGCACTTCAGCATATATGTTTACCAGATTAATATAGTGTTTTGTTATAAGAGAGATAAGTGAGAAACAAGCAGCATGAAACACTCACATCCCTCTCGGGCCAGGTACAGGTTCCTGCTGCCTGTCTCTACTTTCTTCTGATCCACCTTCAGCTTCGTGGCGTCGTCTCGGCTCACAGCGGTGACGATCAGCAGCTTTCTGCCGTTCACACGAATGCCACCGTTCTACAGGGAAACATTAGAACAAAGAAGCAACATCAACTCGACCAATTGTGTCAAAGATTAGCAGGAAAAAGAGACAATAAAAATGTTTTAATCGTTATAAATTCATCTATTCTGGATTTGTTACCTCTGCTTCATCCTGGGCTACAGCGATGCAATGATCTGCAGCTTCTTTGGTTTTAAATTGAACAAATGCACAACCTGAAAAAACAGGCAGACAAGTTAATGAGTCATTTTCTTTAAAATCAGAGAGAGGCATCAACTCAAGAACTGCTGACTCACCTTTTGAATGTTCCGTATCTGGGTGGAGAACGATCTTTACATAGTTCAGCTCTCCGAACCGAAGGAGAACTTCCTCAAGACCTTCCTCGTCCGTGTCAAAGGACAAGTTCCTAAATGTGAGTTTGATTAATTATGACATGATGGATGTGCTCAGAGGAATGGTGGGAAATGTTTCCATGAGCAACAGAACTAAAGAGCAAAGGGACCCACCTGATGAAAAGGGTTCGACCCTCTTTCACGTCTGAAGGCAGACGTTTTTTAGGTGTTTTCTTTAGAGCTGCAGATGAGACAGAAAATGTCAAACGAAAATATTTCTGACAAAAACGTGAAAATTAAAAACAAATTCAAACCTGATTGAGAATCTTCATTTTCTTCTTCATCTTCGCTCTCATCAAAATCATCATTTGAATCAGGGCTATCCCCGTAATCTTCATCCTCACTACCTCCCTCTTCCTCATCTTCATTTTCACTTTCTTCGTCATTGTCATCATCGTCTTCACTCTCTTGCTCATCGTCATCTTCGTCACTTTTCTGAGCCTCCTCTTGCTGCATGGCTGCTTTAAACCCAGCTCTGTGAGAATAATGGCAGACAGTTTTGTAACACTTAGAACAAAATAAATAAATTAATTAATTCATTCATTCATACTTTTTCTTCTCAGGTGGAGCTTGTTTCGTGTCTTCCTCGTCATTATCAGAGTCGCTTTCTGCTTGAGCTTCTTTTGAAGCAGTTGCGTCTTACAAAAGAAACGAGAAAACAATTTTAGGATCAGTTTGAGCTTCTGGAATGAACATGTGCAAAGATCTGTGGAAGCGTGATAACACTAATTTCCCATATTTTCACATTCAAACAAAGGTTTTCTGCAAACACTTTGCTTTTGTTGTTTTTCTTATTACCATAGAGGAAGACTGAAAAGACAAAAAGGGACTGTCCTGCTGGCAGCAGGAAGATGCAGCATGTCACAAAACGGAAATCATCTTAAACTGGTTTCCTTAACATGACAAAGAGATCAATGGACAACAACTTCCACAGCTTTTGTACAATGCGCTGGATTGGGAGATTCACATCAAGGATGTGCAGCCTACAAATGAGTGATGCTATTACGTCAATATAAAGAAAAACCACTTAGGAATGTTTTTAAAATATTGATGAATGAAAAAAAATGTTTGTCCCGATTAGAGCATTTGCAACAACTGTAGACAGCACAGAATTTGGGCATTTTGACACTCAGTCAACAGAGTAAATAGGGTTCTGTGCAGCGACAGCTACTTCCTGCCCCTCATCTGCATTTGGTGACGTGGAAGCTACATCATGTGAAACCCAGCAATTCCACAAAGATTTAAGGTTGCTCTGAATGTAAAAGGAGGTCCAACCCAGTATTAGGAAGGCACACATACAAAATTGTCTGAGTTTATAAATCACAAGTGACATATGGTGAATTTGATTACCTGAACTTGAGGACTGCTGTACAGTAACATATTTGTACTTTGCCACAGCCCAATCGACGGCTACCTGTCGACCTGTAAACAAAACATTTTATTTAACACGTGACACGATTCAAACTGAACTAAATTTACTGTGTCACTTACAAACCTTTGATCTCCTTTAGGTTCATAGCTTTAAGCGCCTTTTGGGCACTAAAAATGGTCTTCAACTGAACAAATGCAAATCCACGCATTTTCCCATCTATTTAAAAAGCACAAAAACAACAAAATACAGATAAGTTTCATAAAAAAAGAAGAATTTCTAAATGAGTCCTACAGAGTAAAACCTTTCAATAGTACGTACCAGGTTTGAGAGGAATAGTGGCTTCCACCACTGTTCCAAACTTTCCAAATATTTCTTTAAGATCATCTTCTGTGCACTGAAACATAAAACATATATTAAAATATATCTGTGTAGACACACTTTATTCTAGGAGCGCATCACTGTTCAGCAAACCTTGAAACTGAGATTCCTGATGACAAGTCTGGATTTCTTGGATCGTTTTGTTCTGAAGTCTTTGGGTTTCTGCTCAGCTTCTTTAGGTTTTGCAGAAGGCCCTTTATATGAAACAGTTCAGTTTTTGAGTTATTTAGAGGAAAATTCTGCCAAATACTTCTAAATGAAGATTTTATAACAACCTGATTTCTTTTTGTCTCTAATTTTCTTCTTCGCCAGCACCACAGAGAGCCTTTTGCCATCATAATCTTTTATCTCTTTTATGGCTCGTTGGGCATCTTCTTCCATGGAATATGTGACATAGCCAAATCCTCGACATTTGTCTGTGCCTGAATTATGAACAAAAAAAACAGATTAAGGATAAACATTGATATTTACTGATGTTTTACTAAATAAACACGTGAGGGACAAAATACCCTTTTTTCTGACCACGAAGCATTGTTTTATCGGGCCGATTTCGGAGAAGATTTCTTCAAGGCGCTCGTTCGTAGCTGAATCTGGCAAAGCAGCGACGTACAGCGTCTGCACTGGCATGGTTCTCTGATGCCAGCTAAGTTAGCTGAGCTAACTGCTAACTATCGAAGTGAAAATGTCAACACTGGAAGCTGCTGACAAAAACTCGATATCACGCGTACAACTCGCGAACCAAACAAATGTTATTAAATGGTTTTATATGAGAATCATTAACTGCCAGAATAAGTCGCATGTTTACATGTGAGAGCAGCCATGTTTCACAAGAAAACCGGAAGTTAGGGGCGGAGTACCCGGATGTTGTTACTATAGTAGTTGTGTATCCCTGTAGCGCCACCGTCCGTCCTGGAGGTTTTCTTGTTTTCTTGTTTTGAGTTTTTATTCGTCCTCTTCGTTTGAGAAGCTGTTAATTTTAATTTCATCATTTAGTTAATTGATCAAACCTGCGTATTTGGAAAAAAGTGACACATTTATGTTGCATTCATACAGTGAGACCCGTTGTAAAATATTAATCAATGCTTTAATCAAAAATGTAATAATTATGGTTAATTAAAAATATCTGCATATTTTTACAGTAATATCATTTCAGAGTTGTTTTTTCAATAAGCTTTTTGAGTATTTATAAGAAAATAGAATACTGCCTTACTCACAACTTCTACCACTAGGTGGTATCATAAGCAAGTAAGTTTAAGTGAGAAGTCATTTTTAGCACAAACCCTTCAAGGGTGTGTACACACACACACACACACACACACACACACACACACACACACACACACATCCTGAGGAAAAAGATGCAGCATTTGAAACTTTATTGCTCTTCTTGGATGACCTTTTGCAGTATGAATAGAGAAAGGTGACAAAAAGGTTATGGCATTCCAATGATGTGAAGCATAAAATAAAAAGCATATCAAATTCTGAATGCACTCATTATTTTTCACAAAGCCTTTCAAGTATACCTACTGTAGTATTGCAATTACTAGTAAAAAGCTCGAGGTATTAGGTAGTTTTACATGACAACACATTTGAAATAAAAATACAGCTGCATGACCCACCTTCTAATGTAACAAAGCATCAAACAGCCTTAAAACAAAAGGCTATAAACAAAATGTTTCATGGATTTTTGAGCCAATTTTTATTATTGTAACATTTAATGCAGTGAAAGAAAACGTCTCTGGAGAAACTTTAATAAGGGAGATAACCAACATATAAATAAACATTATAAATTAATTTTGGCTGGATGAAGTCTCTGTGCAGGTTTATTTATTTAAAAAAGTAAAACTAAACAGGAAGTAGATAATTTGGTCATTGTTTAGATGAGCTGATAACGTTCAAGGCTATGTAGGTAAATCATTAGACACTGCAAATGATGTTTAGTTTAGGGGAACAACAAGCAAACTTTGAAAAGAACAGGGACATTTAGCAAAGGTCATTTTATCAATTTGTTACAGCCAGTTAATCAAACTTATGAAAGAAGCTTGGTTTTGTGATTTAACTGAGGTTTGGAGCCAGCTGCATTGTTGCTTGCATCATCAACAAACATTTAAGAGTTAAAATAAAAACTGGAGCTATTGGAGTTGAATTTAAATGGACTAAAACCATTTCACATCTTGGCCTTCAGCGGGAAGAGTTGGAGTGACTGTAGGAACGAATTTAAGGTGCTCAGATATTCTTGTGGGTGAGTCCTTAGATGACCTGCATGTTTGGAAACTTCCCATTTCTTTGCCGTTATCTCGATCCCGTTCTTCTGCCAGTAATCAGTTAATTTCTCCACGGTTTGTGCATCACTCAGCAGATCGTTTTCACAAAAGAAAAACAGAGCGGGGGCCGTGACCGGAGTGTTCCAAAACACATCGATGCCGGTGTTGAAGTAGTCCACGGTTTGGCGTTTAAAGACGCTGAAGTACAGCAGGCTTATTTCCTTTACCAGAGTCTCCCAGCGAGGAAACATCGTTTTGCTTAGACCTAAAAAGAGTAAATATTAACACTATAACATGTCACATTACTGACATCAGTATAAACATTATTAAAGTGTTAAATTAGATGAATGTTGACTCACCGACGGCCATGTGATCCACTGTCCCCATCACCAGGCTATCATACACTTGACCTTTGATCCTTTTAGTCACTGCCTCATATTTCTGTTTGTCCTTGGAAATGTGCATCAGCAGCTGAGCAAACGTGTAGCCACCAATAGAGAAGGCATGAACGAGCAGGGGGCGGGTTGTAAAACGCTCACTCTGGAGCAGATCCAGCAAGGTTTTCCCACGGTCCAGTCCCCAGCGAGGCCACAGGAAGTCCTTCACCTTGTTTCAAATAAAAGAATCTGGAAGTTACATCTTCATAAATGCACATTTCGGTAACAAGCTAAACATAAAGTGCAGTTATTAAAACAATAATATTGAATCTGTGACCATGGTCTTGAGTCAGAAAAGGGTAGAATGCCTTCTCCAGGTCAGGAATGAGGTCCTGCCTCAAGTGGAGGAGTTTAAGTATCTCAGGGTCTTGTTCACCAGTGTGGGAAAGATAGAGCGTGAGATCGATAGGTAGATTGGTGCTGCGTCTGCAGTGATGCGGGATAAAAATTAAAAAAATTATGGAAAATATCAAAAGAGGGAAAAGTAAAAATTGTGATTTTAAACAAAACCTCAATATTTCTGCATTGAAATGAGCTGTTTATTAGATGTTTCAGTTCCATTCTTGTTCAAAAGTCACATAAGAGTGTGAGTAAAACAGATCTGATTAGACAACTTGTGTTTTCACCCTCTGGTTCTGCTCCTGGAGGGCCCTGCATGTTGTAGCTGCTCCACCTCATCATCCAATGACTAAATCACCTCTTCAGCACGTCCTGTTAATCCTCAGCAAAAGCCTGTTAATCAGTTATTAGTTCAAACCAGGAGTGTTGGTCCAGAAAACCAAAAGCATGCAGGCAGTGGACCTAGAGGTCCTGCTCTAACCAGAACTCCTGAATGTTGAGACTGAAATATGAAACTTGATCCAGGACAACAATAATTAACCAAGGGTTTCTTTTGTAAAGCGGTACAATGTGTTCTAAACGGCTGGTATGGAGTAACAGGACATAAAAAGTGTACAAGAATCTGCACCTAAAACTAATTATCAAATCTTTAGTGGACCGCTGTGGCAAGGTGGACTAAGGAGGGCCCGGGCGGGTCTTGAACCCCAGACTCCCGGGTGAGAGTCACGCGCGCTAACCAGTCAGCCAAGGGGATATCCCCTGTGGCCAAGCAGCCAGGGCACGTGAACAATCGGGATCCAGTGACAGGACACTCACACTGTCACATCTTCCCCCCTCTTTCCACAAGCACGTCCCGTGCTCCCGCGCAGGGTGCCACAAATTCCACATCCATGGACCAACTTCACAGTTCTACATGGATCCTGCCAACAACGCCAATTGTGGCAAGGTGGACTAACGAGGGCCCGGGCAGGTCTTGAACCCCAGACTCCCGGGTGAGAGTCACGCGCGCTAACCAGTCAGCCAAAGGGATATCCCCTGTGGCCAAGCAGCCAGGGCACGTGAACAATCGGGATCCAGTGACAGGACACTCACACTGTCACAACCGCGTACAACAGGATAGAGGGGGAAATATATTTAGATCCAACCTTCAACATTCTGAGGTGATTTGGGATGTTTTTATATAAACATGTATTTTTTCAGCAGCATGTGGACTCACATCTACTCTGAATCACAACAAAGAACCTGATACTGACCCAAAACAAGCAGAGGTATAGAGAATATGCTCTCTGTCAATCATATTACAAATATCTAGTGTGCGTGCATGCGTGTCAACAGCAAAGCTGTGTTAAAATAGCCTAATATATCCCTTATAAGCCGGTAAAGATGTGTTTTTGTCAGTGTAACAACAGATTAGAGGTCACTGAATGTGTGGGTAACTAATTATAGAGAAATTTGAACCAACTTGGTGGTGTTCTGTTCTGTTCTGCCTGTGTGACGCAAACAGGAGCTTTTTTGCAAATAGAGCATGCATGTCATCTCATGTGGTTACTCAGGGTGCTTGTTTACAAGGTCTAAATCAGGGAGACACATCGATTCAACTAAGTTTTAAACTAGGATCTTCTCACGTAATAAGCTTGAGTTTTGATTGTTTATTTTGTGTGTGTGTGTGTGTGTGTGTGTGTGTGTGTGTGTGTGTGTGTGTGTGTGTGTGTGTGTGTGTGTGTGTGTGTGTGTGTGTGTGTGTGTGTGTGTGTGTTGTCTAAGGTCGGTTAGCCGCGGCCAAGCTGCTGAGAGGCCAAGTCTCTGAGATGGTTCAGATCCAGCTCAGAGATGAAAGAGCCAAGGATCCCGGGAAGAAAAAGAGCTGCGGAATACAAGGAAGCTGTACAGAAAGTCTCTTAAAGCATCGCCATGTGACTACGTTTAGCTGCAGCCTGTGCTGATTCCTCCACACAACCAATGATAAAAGCAACTGTTAGTGCAAAACACACACACACACACACAGAAGTAACCTTTGGAAAGCTGTGGCACACATCTTTTGTTGTTGTGAGTTCTATATCAGATTGTACAGAACAGGCTGCAAAGTTCACCAGAGTTTCCAAGTAAATACCGTCTTCCTTTTATTTACAGAGTAAACAAATGTAAAGAAGCGTGCTGCATTTGTGCCCTCAGATCCCCAAAACCACTTGTACTACTTAAAACCAAGCTACATATATTTTGCATGTTCTCAAAAATTAAAATAACCTGTGCTGTAAATAACATGAACGTTTGCTGTTTGTGTGATTGTTTGATGTTTTTATTTTCATTAACAGATCTTACCTCACTCTCTACAACCAGCACATCAAAGCCGGTGCGAAAGTAGATCTCACAGTACTTTGCCACAGCTTGGGGTCGTGACCCTAACCAGGGCAGCATCAACATGAGAGGTTTGTGATCCCTGGATGTCAGGCTCGGACTTCCGGCCACAGGAGACTTGAGTTCTTTCATGTACAAGGTGATGTTCTTACAGAGGCGATGGGCAGTGATACCACTGCTCAGGGCAGCCCTGGGCAGCATTTCTACCTGCTGTTACTCCTTTCTACAAATTAAGGTTTGTGGACTACAAATGTGGATGAAGAAGAGTCGCCCCTGCAAGAAAAAACGCTGTTTAGGGATAACTCCACTATCATATATGTGTGTCTGAAAATATCATGATACTAAAGTACATGTTAAAACTAAAATGAGCTCCCATCATTTTCTAATCTGTTCTAGTTTAAGACCGAGAAAATCGAGTAACTGACCTGTTTGGCGCAAGTTTGGAGCGACAGACGCTCCAACTCTCACGGAGCGTTCATCACGGAGCGTTCATCCGGGGACTAAATGTTCACCAACAATGGAGCGATTGTAAGTTAGATTCACCACGGACCTAACAGCAAGAATGTGTCAAATTAAAGATTGCGCGGTCTTTCTCTGCAGTTGAAACAGCAGACACTTCCGAAAACACGGTCAAGCCAGCCCCCACGCCTTTTATAATACGCGCGCACAAACACTGGTTATTACGGTATTCGTTCTTTGAGCAGCTTTCAAAATAATGGTCAACTTCCGGGTGCTATTGCGTTATTCTGGGACGTTGGACCCAAAATCACAGAAAAATATGTTTCATGTCTTATGTTATGAACTCAATGTTATTAAATCAATCAATTGCGAGAGAGTGTTTCAATTAAAAATTGCGGATATAGGCCATTTACACGATTGAATAAAAGAATGAGAATGAAGAATGAACTCTAAAGTTGTCATTCTTAGGCACTGATGTTCTGGATCTTATTATGTATCATAACTGTGTATAATTGTGTTTTTAGAGCCACAGTAGAAACAAGTGTTTTACACTTTTTTGTGCTACCCTGTATATTTAATGTTTTTAAGTCATAATGTGATACTTGTGTTCTTTTATTTGACAAAATTCATTATCTATGCAAATAAAAATCAACCAATAATGAGGAAATCCTTATATCAATATATGTTTTGTTTTATTATTTTATTTAAGACTAGGACTGCTAATTTAGATTTACTTTGTAATGAAAAACTTCACGCTTTATATATTTATTAAAAGGAAGTGGCCTCCACCAACATTTTTAATTGCTAATTATTATTATTATTATTATTATTATTATTATTATTATTATTATTATTATTATTATTATTATTATTGAGAGCGCACATCTTTGAATGGTGCTTTTGTTTTGAAAGTCACTCATTGCTGAGGACACCGTAATAACTGATATTGCGCATTTAAAACTTAGACCGCAGCTCCTAAACAGCCCGACAATGTATTTGGTGCCACCTATTGGACAAAAGGAGGTAATAGGGATCTGTATTTTTCCAGCAGAATCCCAGAAGAAATGCTGAAGTAAAATAAATGATTTTCTATATTTCCTCCTATAGCATTAGCCTCTTGTCAGTTCTTGCTTCTCTGTTAAAAAAAAATCAAAAACAAGTAAAGAGAGTGGTAACAAATAAACTTCTTTATGTTTACTTTTTACTTCCTGTGTAAGACATAAGCTCTCTCTTTTCCTATGTGAGAGGAAATTTCCCTAAACCCGGAAGTCCACATGTAAATGTGTAATTTATGATAAATGAGAATAAAGATGGCCCTCAGTTACTTCAAGTTGCAAATATTCCAGTTATGGCAAGAAAATATATCAAATTTCTGAAATTTACATTGTAATTTCGATCTTTTTCTTTTCTTCTGTAATTTAATGTATCCACTAAACAATCCATTGCAATTGCATCTTTGATCTGCCATGAGTAATTACAAGACAGCTGGTAGATTTATAGCTAGCGCATTACTGCCACCAACTGGTAAGGAATGGATTTGTTGCTGTTGCCTGATTCATTCAGGTTTAAAACAAAACCTCCTCATCTTAGGTGATGAACAAATGACCAGCTGAAGGTCTCTTAAAGGCATAACCTGCAGAAACTGTTCATCTGATTTAGGTTTTATGCTTCTACTTTTCTCCACTTGTCTTTTTTTTCCTCATTTTCATGCATAATGCACATTATGCTGTCATGATCAGGTACAATAAATAAACAAGTTGCCAAAATCTAAAGACAAACTGTAAAAGACCATCAGATGAACACGTCAAAATTTTACTAGAAACCTCTAAGAATACAGTTTAACCAAAAAAGAACAAAACTTTGTTTAGTTACAACCTAAATCTAAAACCAGAGTTGTTGTTTTTTGTTCGATCCCATTACAAGGATTTCTTTCATTTAAATTAAACAATCTGATTTAGCATCAGCCATGAAAGAGAGAATTTGTGAATCAGTCCACGCTTATATTATATTATTATAGAGTTTATTTCGAACAACACAAAAAAGAAAACAATTTCAACAACAACAACCAATCACACAATGAGTGGATTATGTAAATTAAAGTGTTCGAAAAGGAAGTAGGTTGAAGCAAAAGCTTATATGGTCCTACTCCTTTCTGCCCAATTCAGCGAGTCCACATAACTTCTGTCCTGTGCAATTATCATAGCACAGACTCGTATAGCCACATCGGGTCCAAGTATTAACACAAGAATACATGCNCCAAGGGTGTGTACACACACACACACACACACACACACACACACACACACACACACACACACACACACACACACACACATCCTGAGGAAAAAGATGCAGCATTTGAAACTTTATTGCTCTTTCTGGATGACCTTTTGCAGTATGAATAGAGAAAGGTGACAAAAAGGTTATGGCATTCCAATGATGTGAAGCATAAAATAAAAAGCATAGTTTTACCAAATTCTGAATGCACTCGTTATTTTTCACAAAGCCTTTCAAGTATACCTACTGTAGTATTGCAACCGCTAGTAAAAAGCTCGAGGTATTAGGTAGTTTTACATGACAACACATTTGAAATAAAAATACAGCTGCATGATAAGCTTTGTTAATTCTCTCTATACCCACCTTCTAATGTAACAAAGCATCAAACAGCCTTAAAACAAAAGGCTATATACAAAATGTTACATGGATTTTTGAGCCAATTTTTATTATTGTAACATTTAATGCAGTGAAAGAAAACGTCTCTGGAGAAACTTTAATAAGGGAGATAACCAACATATAAATAAACATTATAAATTAATTTTGGCTGGATGAAGTCTCTGTGCAGGTTTATTTATTTAAAAAAGTAAAACTAAACAGGAAGTAGATAATTTGGTCATTGTTTAGATGAGCTGATAACGTTCAAGGCTATGTAGGTAAATCATTAGACACTGCAAATGATGTTTAGTTTAGGGGAACAACAAGCAAACTTTGAAAAGAACAGGGACATTTAGCAAAGGTCATTTTATCAATTTGTTACAGCCAGTTAATCAAACGTATGAAAGAAGCTTGGTTTTGTGATTTAACTGAGGTTTGGAGCCAGCTGCATTGTTGCTTGCATCATCAACAAACATTCAAGAGTTAAAATAAAAACTGGAGCTATTGGAGTTGAATTTAAATGGACTAAAACCATTTCACATCTTGGCCTTCAGCGGGAAGAGTTGGAGTGACTGTAGGAACGAATTTAAGGTGCTCAGATATTCTTGTGGGTGAGTCCTTAGATGACCTGCATGTTTGGAAACTTCCCATTTCTTTGCCGTTATCTCGATCCCGTTCTTCTGCCAGTAATCAGTTAATTTCTCCACGGTTTGTGCATCACTCAGCAGATCGTTTTCACAAAAGAAAAACAGAGCGGGGGCCGTGACCGGAGTGTTCCAAAACACATCGATGCCGGTGTTGAAGTAGTCCACGGTTTGGCGTTTAAAGACGCTGAAGTACAGCAGGCTTATTTCCTTTACCAGAGTCTCCCAGCGAGGAAACATCGTTTTGCTTAGACCTAAAAAGAGTAGATATTAACATTATAACATGTCACATTACTGACATCAGTATAAACATTATTAAAGTGTTAAATTAGATGAATGTTGACTCACCGACGGCCATGTGATCCACTGTCCCCATCACCAGGCTATCATACACTTGACCTTTGATCCTTTTAGTCACTGCCTCATATTTCTGTTTGTCCTTGGAAATGTGCATCAGCAGCTGAGCAAACGTGTAGCCACCAATAGAGAAGGCATGAACGAGCAGGGGGCGGGTTGTAAAACGCTCACTCTGGAGCAGATCCAGCAAGGTTTTCCCACGGTCCAGTCCCCAGCGAGGCCACAGGAAGTCCTTCACCTTGTTTCAAATAGAAGAATCTGGAAGTTACATCTTCATAAATGCACATTTCGGTAACAAGCTAAACATAAAGTGCAGTTATTAAAACAAATAATATTGAATCTGTTATCTTATTCCCTTATAATAGATTTGTGACCATGGTCTTGAGTCAGAAAAGGGTATCCCTTCTCCAGGTCAGGAATGAGGTCCTGCCTCAAGTGGAGGAGTTTAAGTATCTCAGGGTCTTGTTCACCAGTGAGGGAAAGATAGAGCGTGAGATCGATAGGTAGATTGGTGCTGCGTCTGCAGTGATGCGGGATAAAAATTTAAAAAATGATTGAAAATATCAAAAAAGGGAAAAGTAAAAATTGTGATTTTAAACAAGACTTCAATATTTCTGCATTGAAATGAGCTGTTTATTAGATGTTTCAGTTCCATTCTTGTTCAAAAGTCACATAAGAGTGTGAGTAAAACAGATCTGATTAGACAACTTGTGTTTTCACCCTCTGGTTCTGCTCCTGGAGGGCCCTGCATGTTTTAGCTGCTCCACCCAATGACTAAATCACCTCTTCAGCACATCCTGTTAATCCTCAGCAAAAGCCTGTTAATCAGTTATTAGTTCAAACCAGGAGTGTTGGTCCAGAAAACCAGAAGCATGCAGGCAGTGGACCTAGAGGTCCTGCTCTAACCAGAACTCCTGAATGTTGAGACTGAAATATGAAACTTGATCCAGGACAACAATAATTAACCAAGGGTTTCTTTTGTAAAGCGGTGCAATGTGTTCTAAACGGCTGCTATGGAGTAACAGGACATAAAAAGTGTACAAGAATCTGCACCTAAAACTAATTATCAAATCTTTAGTGGACCGCGTACAACAGGATAGAGGGGGAAATATATTTAGATCCAACCTTCAACATTCTGAGGTGATTTGGGATGTTTTTATATGAACATGTATTTTTTCAGCAGCATGTGGACTCACATCTACACTGAGTCACAACAAAGAACCTGATACTGACCCAAAACAAGCAGAGGTATAGAGAATATGCTCTCTGTCAATCATATTACAAATATCTAGTGTGCGTGCGTGCACACTAGATATATCCCTTATAAGCCGGTAAAGATGTGTTTTTGTCAGTGTAACAACAGAATAGAGGTCACTGAATGTGTGGGTAACTAATTATAGAGAAATTTGAACCAACTTGGTGGTGTTCTGTTCTGTTGCTCTGCTGCCTGTGTGACGCAAACAGGAGATTTTTTGCAAATAGAGCATGCATGTCATCTCATGTGGTTACTCAGGGTGCTTGTTTACAAGGTCTAAATCAGGGAGACACATCGATTCAACTAAGTTTTAAACTAGGATCTTCTCACGTAATAAGCTTGAGTTTTGATTGTTTATATTTTGTGTGTGTGTGTGTGTGTGTGTGTGTGTGTGTGTGTGTGTGTGTGTGTTGTCTAAGGTCAGTTAGTGGCGGCCAGGCTGCTGAGAGGCCAAGTCTCTGAGATGGTTCAGATCCAGCTCAGAGATGAAAGAGCCAAGGATCCCGGGAAGAAAAAGAGCCGTGGAATACAAGGAAGCTGTACAGAAAGTCTCTTAAAGCATCGCCATGTGACTACGTTTAGCTGCAGCCTGTGCTGATTCCTCCACACAACCAACGATAAAAGCAGCTGTTAGTGCAAAACACACACACACACAGAAGTAACCTTTGGAAAGCTGTGGCACACATCTTTTGTTGTTGTGAGTTCTATATCAGATTGTACAGAACAGGCTGCAAAGTTCACCAGAGTTTCCAAGTAAATACCGTCTTCCTTTTATTTACAGAGTAAACAAATGTAAAGAAGCGTGCTGCATTTGTGCCCTCAGATCCAAAACCACTTGTACTACTTAAAACCAAGCTACATATATTTTGCATGTTCTCAAAAATTAAAATGACCTGTGCAGGAAATAACATGAACGTTTGCTGTTTGTGTGATTGTTTGATGTTTTTATTTTCATTAACAGATCTTACCTCACTCTCTACAACGAGCACATCAAAGCCAGTGCGAAAGTAGATCTCACAGTACTTTGCCACAGCTTGGGGTCGTGACCCTAACCAGGGCAGCATCAACATGAGAGGTTTGTGATCCCTGGATATCAGGCTCGGACTTCCGGCCACAGGAGACTTGAGTTCTTTCATGTACAAGGTGATGTTCTTACAGAGGCGATGGGCAGTGATACCACTGCTCAGGGCAGCCCTGGGCAGCATTTCTACCTGCTGTTGTTCCTTCCTACAAATTAAGGTTTGTGGACTACAAATGTGGATGAAGAAGAGTCGCCCCTGCAAGAAAAAAACAACTGAAGAATTGACGCGCTGTTTAGGGATAACTCCACTATCATATATGTGTGTCTGAAAATATCATGATACTAAAGTACATGTTAAAACTAAAATGAGCTCCCATCATTTTCTATTCTGTTGTAGTTTAAGACCGAGAAAATCGAGTAACTGACCTGTTTGGCACAAGTTTGGAGCGACAGACGCTCCAACTCTCACGGAGCGTTCATCCGGGGACTAAATGTTCACCAACAAGGGAGCGATTTTAAGTTAGATTCACCACGGACCTAACAGCAAGAATGTGCCAAATTAAAGATTGCGCGGTCTTTCTCTGCAGTTGAAACAGCAGACACTTCCGAAAACACGGTCAAGCCAGCCCCCACGCCTTTTATAATACGCGCGCACAAACACTGGTTATTACGGTATTCGTTCTTTGAGCAGCTTTCAAAATAATGGTCAACTTCCGGGTGCTATTGCGTTATTCTAGGACGTTGGACCCAAAATCACAGAAAAATATGTTTCATGTCTTATGTTATGAACTCAATGTTATTAAATCAATAAATTGTGAGAGAATGTTTCAATTAAAAATTGCGGACATAGGCCATTTACACGATTGAATAAAAGAATGAGAATGAAGAATGAACTCTAAAGTTGTCATTCTTAGGCACTGATGTTCTGGATCTTATTATGTATCATAACTGTGTATAATTGTGTTTTTAGAGCCACAGTAGAAACAAGTGTTTTACACTTTTTTGTGCTACCCTGTATATTTAATGTTTTTATGTCATAATATGATACTTGTGTTCTTTTATTTGACAAAATTCATTATCTATGCAAATAAAAATCAACCAATAAGGAGGAAATCCTTATATCAATATATGTTTTGTTTTATTATTTTATTTAAGACTAGGACTGCTAATTTAGATTTACTTTGTAATGAAAAACTTCACATGTTTTATATATTTATTAAAAGGAAGTGGCCTCCACCAACAACATTTTGAAATCCTCATTATTATTATTATTATTATTATTATTATTATTATTATTATTATTATTATTATTATTATTATTATTATTATTGAGAGCGCACATCTTTGAATGGTGCTTTTGTTTTGAAAGTCACTCATTGCTGAGGACACCGTAATAACTGATATTGCGCATTTAAAACTTAGACCGCAGCTTCTAAACAGCCCGACAATGTATTTGGTGCCACCTATTGGACAAAAGGAGGTAATAGGGATCTGTATTTTCCCAGCAGAATCCCAGAAGAAATGCTGAAGTAAAATAAATTATTTTCTACATTTCCTCCTATAGCATTAGCCTCTTGTCAGTTCTTGCTTTTCTGTTAAAAAAATCAAAAACAAGTAAAGAGAGTGGTAACAAATAAAGTTCTTTATGTTTACCTTTTACTTCCTGTGTAAGACATAAGCTCTCTCTTTTCCTATGTGAGAGGAAATTTCCCTAAACCCGGAAGTCCACATGTAAATGTGTAATTTATGATAAATGAGAATAAAGATGGCCCTCAGTTACTTCAAGTTGCAAATATTCCAGTTATGGCAAGAAAATATATCAAATTTCTGAAATTTACATTGTAATTTTGATCTTTTTTTTCTTCTGTAATTTAATGTATCCACTAAACTAAACAATCCATTGCAATTGCATCTTTGATCTGCCATGAGTAATTACAAGACAGCTGGTAGATTTGTAGCTAGAGCATTACTGCCACCAACTGGTAAGGAATGGATTTGTTGCTGTTGCCATTCAAAACCTCCTCATCTTATGTGATGAACAAATGATCAGCTGAAGGTCTCTTAAAGGCATAACCTGCAGAAACTGTTCATCTGATTTAGGTTTTATGCTTCTACTTTTCTCCACTTGTCTTTTTTTTCCTCATTTTCATGCATAATGCACATTATGCTGTCATGATCAGGTACAATAAATAAACAAGTTGCCAAAATCTAAAGACAAACTGTAAAAGACCATCAGACACCTGCAGAATGACTGATGAACACGTCAAAATATTACTAGAAACCTCTAAGAATACAGTTTAACCAAAAAAGAACCAAACTTTGTTTAGTTACAACCTAAATCTAAAACCAGAGTTGTTGTTTTTTGTTCGATCCCATTACAAGGATTTCTTTCATTTAAATTAAACAATCTGATTTAGCATCAGCCATGAAAGAGAGAATTTGTGAATCAGTCAAAGCCATGTTTTCATCCTAAGCCCACACGCTTCATCTCTCACAACAACGTGGTGTACTTTAGCTCTCCTATTTGCTTGTGCAGCTTTGTCTCTGCGCCTTGTCCTGACTGTCCTTACTCCCAGCTGGAACCCAGTCCCTGCTGACTTTGTTGGTGGACGATTTATCCAAACAGAGATGAGTTGCTCAACATATTTCGATGGCAAGTGTGAGTAATTTGGCCATGTCCCTCACTGAGCTCATGTGTTTGGGCTGTCATTGTTCTTCTCCAGTCCTTTTATTAACGGCTGACTTGGTGTTTTCCTGTTTGGAGTGGAAGTTCCTATCCCTCTATCTCCATGAACTGAGCATCCGCCTCTCGAGCTGTACTCGCATGAATAAAATCATATTTCATTATATGCAAAAGTTATAAGAAAAGCAAAGTGACAACTTGCATGAAAAAGCAAATCTTTACTTTTTATGTTACGTTCCGTATTTGGTTTGCAGAAAGTTTTCAGAATGCATTTTTATCTTTTCAAAATAAAAGAAGAATTTGCACATGTTTGGTAGAAAGTCTTTGCATGGAAAATAGCCAATGTGAAGACATAAAAAGTCACTTTTTAGCCCGTCGTCAGCCAGACAGAGAAAGTATACAACAGCTGTCGGTACTTCAGAGTTGCTGTTTCCAGATGGTTCCAAAGGTATGTGGATCAGCGTCTATTTTAGAAGCATCTGTGGAATTAAATTAGTGCACGAGGTTACTGGATTCCCCCTACTGGGCGCTCATGTGAGCAAATCTGATATTACAGATAACGAGATGACACCATCAAAAACTACAGCAGCCTTGTTTGCATTGGTTCATTTTGGTAAACAAACTTCACAAAAATGTATGCAAGAGAGAAAAAAACTCAGATATTTAATAATACTACATTTGCTAGTTTATTTATAAAGATATACTTGATTTAATGGCTAAAGTTTAAAGGTCAGATTTTTTTAAAATCACAGTCAAAAATGAAATTGTCCACTTGTGTGTGATTTTTTTAATATAAATTTGATATAAAATTATTATTTCTAATTTTTGGTCAATAAAAAGTATGTTTTGTGGTTTAAAAACAAAATAAGATACGATAATCTTTTAGCCACTAGACACAACATGTCACTTAATACTTAGTGTATGGCAACATTTTCCCTGCATAACTTGAGTTTTTCTTTATAAAATTCATAATTGTTAGTAGATGTTTTGCCAAAATCTGAGACATTACAACCATCCCTTATCCTAAATATAATATAAATATAAATAAATATAATATAAAACAAATTCATGCCAAACATTATTCATTACTACATAAATCCTTTTGAATTTTATGGTTTAGAAAACAAAGATTAAATAATTAGAAAATGTAAAAAATGTATGTTTTGCAATAAAATACACATCTGTTTGGATCACAAAGTAATTTTTCTGCAAAATACACATCCTAAGCGCAGTAAGTTATGCAAGCAGTTTGTTTAGAGATCTAAGAATTCAAAATTTGCAGTGATCTATCTATAGAGATGTTTTATTTTCACGAGTAAATAATTTGTTTCATGATGCATAATGAATGTGCTGCTCAAATGAATAATTCTGATATACCGCCATTACGAGCCGAGCCGTGTGCAATAGTTATTTTAACCAGCAGCTGCAAATAGTGCTCATGCTATGCCTGGAGCAGGTTAGCTGACTAGTGGATGCATGTTAGCTGGTCGAGGTTTCTATATGACTTTTGTCTTTCTTTATTTGAGCATTTCTGTCCCGTTTATCTAAATCTGTAATCATGCTGCAGCAAACCGTCTGACTGTCAGATCAGTCCAGCGGCAGCATGTGGAATGGTGGGGGTTGTCCGGAGGAGGTGGGGTCTGTCCCATGTGTCGACTGCCTGATGGAGAGAAGAGGGGAACAGCACGGTGAGAATGAAAAGACACGGTGCTGTTTGGTCTGAGAGACTGCAGACGTGCAGCAGCACAGAGCCACTTGTATGTTTTAAAAAGCTGCAGCAGAATGGACTACTGATGAGGTAAGGAAGCCAAACTGGTGCAACAAGAGAGCAGTAATGTCCTCTTTACATTGCTGTTATATTTATAGATGTTTGCACTCTAATCTTACAGTGGATGTATGTCAAGACTGTCCTCGGGTAGTCGCTGTAAATCTTCCAGAGTACTAAATATACTTGTTCTGCGTGCTGTTGTTTAACCTCCACACTGCAAATGACTTTAACTCACAGTAATTGAAGCGCGTTGGTATTATTTGTGTCCCAATACATAATTTAATCTTAATTTTTTCCAGGTTCGCCCCAAATAAAATCCTTTGAACCGGATATTTTTTAACTACCAAACATGTGACTGGATTACAGCCATTTTTATCAAGACCCTCGTCATGGGATTTCTGGGGAATATTTTACTCCTGGTTTCATCTCTGTCACTTCATGCCATGGCTTTGACTGTAGGAAATGTCAGTGAAACAGACACAACGCAGTTTCTCACACAACCTTCTCATAAAGCTCGTGAGTCAAGCTTGGCTCAAGGTAACGCTATGTTTGGACCAGAGAACACGGACTTCCTGAGTCAACTTTTGAGTTGGCCCTCGTCGTCATCTGAGGATACAGACAGACAAGGAGTGCTTGGTGAATACGGCGAGGAGAGCACTGAAGACAGAAGATTGGGATCGAGAGTGGATACTGCCCTCAAGGAGATTGACCAGACAACACAGTCTTCATTAGGAAATCAGCCACAGAAACGTAATCAAGGCAAAACATTTAATTTTCCGTCATCTGAGAAGATCACTGGATCTGTTTTAAATCCTACACAGAGCAAAGAGATCACAACACTCCAAAATGAGATAGTTGAGAGTCAATTACCGTTTCTTCTACATGGATCATCTCCATCATACAGACCTGACCAGGAATCAGGTCCTTTAGAGTCTGCTGGGTCTGGGGATAGGTCTGAGGATCGTTCTCCATCAGTCGGTGACAACTGGGGCTGGACTAAAGGGTCACCTGCTTCTACACGAGGAAAACCAAATGGATCAGATGATGGTGCAGCTCAGAGACACACAAAGACAACCACAGGTAACAGTCATAAGCTGCATTGCCCAAAAATATTAGGACATCCCACTAAATCAAATAAAATGTGCCTCTGATCATTGATCAGAAACTGATTTGCACTATTGGCTATAATTCATAAAGTCTTTAATCAAGCAGGGTTGTGTACACAAACATATGAGGAGGTGGACTTTAACAGAACTGGAATCATTATCCTTAATTTCAGATCTACTGAATGTGTCTGCAGCCATATTGGTCAGGCTAATGAGTTGATGTACATGAACACAATTTAATTAACAGATCATAGGAGGTAATTACACCTACAATGCTTTTGACAAGATTAGCATCACACGTCTGTTTTTATCTTTGCTGAATCTATATTGACAAAGTGGCTTCACTTCAAATGAAGGTCCAGAAATAGGACACATTCCATTTCTAACCAGGCTAACCTTTTGGCTATGTTTCATAAGAGCATCACAAAATAAAAACAGCAATGGGGTCAATACTGGCTAATCAACGCCTCTCTCTCTCTCTCTCTCTCTCTCTCTCTCTCTCTCTCTCTCTCTCTCTCTCTCCCTCTCTCTCACACTCACACGCACACACACACACGCACACACACACACACATTTTTCCATCCTGATCTCTATATCAGAGCTAAAAACGGCGGTTAGCCTGATTTGCTTGGATAGCGTTCTTAATTTTGTGATTAAAATCATTTTTCAGATAAGCGATCGTATCCAAATCCTGGTCCTGGAGGTCCGGTATCCAGCCTGTTTTAGTTGTTTCTCTGCTCCAACACATTTGACTCAGTGGTTGAATCACCTGTTCAGCAGCTCATCAACCTAATTACCTGCTCATTAAATCAGGTGTGTTGAAGCAGGGAAACAACTAAAACATGCTGGATACCGGCCCTCTAGAACCAGGATTGCGCACCCCTGCAATAGTAAGAATGAAAAAATAAGAATGCAATGACCCAAGCAGTGATATGAGGCTGGATTTTTGAGCACAGTAACACTATATGACCGTTAGCATACACAGGGTAAACTAACAGCTCATGATGGTGACGTCCTTTTAATCTCCTTTATGACACAAACAAAATAAGAATGTTTCATGTGTTTTGCTTTACAGATGACTCCAGGAAAAACAGCCTGAACCTNACAGTTCCAAGACCAGTGGTACATATTTGTCTGGGAGTGACACAGATATGTCCACCACAACCTGCAAGACATCCGATCAGTCCTGGACCCCCACCTACTCAGATGATTTTACTCTCAGCGAGCCCTTGCGCCCCTCTCTGACTCTCAACCCTGCTCTCCTAGTCCCTCTGTACTCAGACTGGAACTCTGCCTTTGCAACATGGGGGTTTGCATGGGAAGCACACATCTACGGTCTGGGAGCAATCTTCACCCTGTTTGGCCTAAACTCTGTAATCTGTCTGTTAGGGTTACCCATACGGTGTCCTCCAGGATTTCAGTTTTTCACAATGCTGCACTTCTTCATTTTGGGATTTTCCGGGATCCAAGCTTTTACGTTGGTCTATGATGCTTACAGCTCTCAGGATCGTCTCCCCCTTCTGGTGACTCAGCTGCTTTCTGAACTGCCATTGCCCTGTTTGATATCAGCATTCTCCTTTGCCTTTCTTCTCCTTTCCTTGCACACACGCAACCATCTTTCACTCCCACTTGCCATTTCTAGCTCTTTCTCAGCGTTGCCCAAACCTTGCCTTTTACTATGCATGTGTCTGTTTCATTTTATGCTTTCTCTAGGATGTTTTGGCCTTCTCCAGCTTTTCCACAGTCTCCCTCTTGTGATCCTTCTATTCCCACATGGTGTGTTTGTCTGCCTCACCATCTTTCTATCATTGTCCTACCTCATCTTCTACTGCTTAAGGCTTGTGAACAATAAACATATTTACAGGCTGAATGACAATGGAGAGACTGGAGGATCCCCTGAAGTAACACGACCTACAAGATGTCCCTTTTCCAAAGTAGAAGACTGGGAAAGGGCAGCAGGAGCTGGATTAGGAAGCTCACTGTGCTTGCTTGGATGTGGAGGTCTTCAGCTTTATGGGATTCTTCACGCCCTCAGTTTTGGTGGGGTAGATGGTTACGGCTTCCAGCCTTGGCCTTGGTGGGGCTACCAGATCGGATGTCGATTCTGTGAAGCTGGGGTGTGCCTAGGTTTGTCCATCATTGGTACACATCCAATATTCTGCAGCAACAACTCTCCTATCAAGACCTTGACCAATCCCCGACCGGGATCATGGTCCCGTCTGTCTTGCAGTTCCCCTTTACGAGAGCTCAATGTTCCCTCTCAAGACGAAACAAATTCTCCGGTCCTTTCTTCTCATGGAACCTGGTCCCAAAGTAAGCAGGAAAAGTTGGTTATCTGTGAAGATGTCACCAAGAGGCAGTCAGAGGTTCTTCCACTTTGTTCACTGGTGGAACCTCCAGCAAATGGAATAAATGTTGATCACAAGCTTGGTCAAAAACAAAGTACCATTCCCATGCTTACACCAAAGCCCCCACAAAAATCTAAAAACATGGATGTGTCTCAGCAATCACTGAATAGCGTGGGTGCAGACTCAACCGGTGACTTTCGGCCTCCGTCTCCGATAGATTTGTCCCGCAGCATTGACCAAGCTCTATTCAACGAATCTTTATTTTCTCACAGTATATTTGGTCCACAAAGACTGTTCCAAGGTTCATCGAGTGTCTCTCTGAGCTCTCCTAAAGCTACTTTGATAGAAGGACCTAGCTCTGTTGGAGATTCCCTGTTCAGAACCTCTTCATGTGGAAAAGTGGATCAGGAGAACTGCATGTCCAGTTCCAGAGCCTCCAAACCATATGGAAGTTTGGCTTCTCATTCCAATCCACCAATGCCACCAGAGCAACATGACTGGAAAGGGAGCGTTAGTGGCTCAACCCAGGGTTTGTGTAATTTCCCCAAAGAAACGGGAAAGTTGAGGTCAAATTCATGGACTAACAGGGGGCAGAACTTTTCTCAAAGCAACTTCCCACGAGGAATCCCCCACCTGTCTTACCATAGGCGGTACCGAACCCTGAGTTTGGCCTCCAAGGACAGTCGGGCGTCTGGCCGGTTAGCAGGGACTGAACACCTGAGTGAAAGCAAGCAGCTGGAATGGGATACAGCTGTCCAAGCGGAGTTTGTTAATGTGTGCAAGCAAATTGATGCCCTGAGTGTTTGCAGTGATACCATTGACTTGTAGGAAATGTTAAAAAAAGATTAGAATATAAATGAAAAGGTGAAAAATGTATATTTGGATTACTGGACTTTGAGGGATAAAGTAAACTGTATATCACAGAAAAGAGTTCACCTGAGCTATAAGGAGAACTGATTTTACTAAACCTGATCATTTTCTGTATATTCGGTTAAAATAGGAATTCAAAAACCTTTACTCTGTCTGATTATGTGATTCTGGTCCAGATTCAGCTCTTCATTCAGAGCGCTGGGTATCTGTTTAGAATAACTTGTGTTAAGTTATTACTCCAAACTATAAAAGGACTCTCAACATGAAAATTGTGCCACAAGTCGTTGGAGGACCTTATTCAGCAATGATAAACAATAAAAAGAAGACAGTAGTTTGAATTTCTCTCAGGATTATAATTGCAAAATTTTTAAGGGGGTATTGTCGTCTACAAAAAATTCTAGTGCTGGGAGAAAGTAATGGTCCAGTGGAGAAAAAAAATCATTTTAACCTTGATGACCTTTTCAAACGAATAAGGTCTTTTTATGCTGAACAACAATAATGTCTCCAGTTACTGTCATTGCTTTTTAAATGACATCAAAGGTGGAAAAATCATTTTATTGCTGTTTTTACAACGTGTTGCAAATAGTAAGATTAATGGTTCACAACCTGAGATCAGTTTTTATTGTGTGTTTTGTAGAATTACCACCATCTCAATGAATACCTGAAGGTCAAAAGTGGAAAATAAAAATAAAAAATAAAGGTACTTTTGTAGTCTAACAGTGACTTCCAGAGAAATAACTTTCATCAAAATCAAAATGAGTTTTTCCTTCGTTATTGCTATAAATGTTTTACATAATAAACACTGTAAACAATAGCTATTCATAAAAATAAATGTATTCTCATTTGTAAGTTGCTTTAGACAAACGTGTTTGCCAAATGTACAAACATGAACACAAACATTATTACAATGTCATTTACACTAAATATAACGTTTGATCTTTTTGAGGAAAATAAAATCACAAAAGTTGTACTTTTATTACCTGAAGTTGGAAAACTAAGAATAAACTCTGAAAACTGCCAACAACACTTACCGTATTTTTCGGACTATAATGTGCAACATCAAAAGACGCGATGGTGTGCATCACGTCTTTTGATGTGTATATAATAATATATATTATATATTATTATTCTTGGAGGTGTGGACGTATTCAGTGACTTACAGTAAGTGCCCCTGTGGCAATGCTTCTTGGTCTAAACCTGAAAATCCTCCAGAGGAGATCAAAACAAAACAAAACAAAAAAAACCAAACATGCATGTCTAGGTTAATTTGTGACTCTAGATGTGAGTGAGTGAGTGAGTGAGTGAGTGAGTGAGTGAGTGAGTGAGTGAGTGAGTGAGTGAGTGAGTGAGTGAGTGAGTGAGTGAGTGAGTGAGTGTCTGTCTGTCTGTCTGTCTGTCTCTCTATCTCTCT
>SSNS01000406.1:144448-179045 GCA_006937985.1 Aphyosemion australe | reverse complement strand
TAATCTGCTGCTTAAACAAAGGAGGCTAAGTTGGGGACAAGTCCACTTAGTACCTTGCTTAAGCTAACATTTGACTTGTTACAGCTGCTCCAAATTTCACAAATGACTACTAAAACATCTCTATGAGCACTTTGGAGGAAACACTAAATTATTCTATTTTAGCAAATTAAATTCTGTGCTTCTATATTATGTTGATATTGACATTGTGCTGAATAAAACTCTGTTAGATAAAATGCAGAGACAAGTTCTGTTGTCTGGTGCTTCCTAAACCTAATAAGATCAGCTAATTAGATTTGTTATTGCCTTTTAAAAGCTCTCTTTAAAAAAACAAGACTCGTGCTTTTTTTCGTGTCTAGAACAAAGAGAAGAACCCTCTGAAGAAATGCAGACTTTGTAAAAAAAAAAAAAAAAAACGTTTTAGGAGGAATAGAAATAACACAGCATTAATAAATAGAAACTTATAGGATTTAAACTAATTATTGATGATTATTGTATCTATAATAAATGCACATGGAGAAGTTTAAGCTCTATATAAATAAAATCTACCAATTCCTTCACGAATGTTCCGCTTAATGAATGATACATTTCCAAGAGTAAGAGTGTATGTGCTAAAGCGACAGCCTCCTGTAGCCCTGCATCAGTGTTGTGCTTAGCAGTCTGGTCACATGCGTCCATTGCATCTGCTCAAAGCAGCTGGAGACGGGACGTTAGGTCCGGATCGTGTGGTTCCTCTTCCTCCTGCCTCAGTAAAGCCACTTCTTGTAACTACAGTTGAAATGAGAGTCATCTAATCAGTAAAAGAGAACTTTTCACTGACAGTCAAATAAAAGAGGTGATAGAGCCTGTGTACTTACATGGCACAAATGAATATCTAATATGAAAGCATGAGTGAAAAATCGAGGAAAAGGAAAGATTTGATGCTTTGGACAGGCAGATCAATTCCAAGTGAAAAATAAATTGTTTAACAAACAAATGCTAACTGGATAGACAGTAAGGAGCAAGAGGTGATTATAACAGACATGCTAACATTTATAGGAGAGTGGGGACTGTAAGGGCATGATGGGAAATTAAAAGACCAAGTTCACTTGTTTATTTACAACACTTGTGCTGTGGTCTCGAGTATAAATGAAAGCCTTGTGAGTTGATCTCTGTGGGGGAAAAGCTCTGGTGCTCCTGTTTCAGGAAGTAGACATGGGCAGAGCAGAGATGAGCAGACGACGGCAGGATTTGGAGTCCTATTTTCTGATATTCGGACATCTCGCCTCTGATTGGCTAACAGCAAAGCAACACTACCACTGACTCTGTTTGCTCTGCAACGTTGATGTTTTATCTCCACAAATAACACAAGCCTGGAGGAGTTCTGCCGTGTTGTGGATTTGCTAATGCTAACGGTTAGCTTCTAGCTTAAACACACTCTGCTCTCTCATGGATGTTAAATCAACAGCAGCCTTCCCCATCACGAGCAAAGATGGGTGAGTCTATGAATGCAAATTTTTCAATGTGATGTGCAATTGTCACAGGTTTTTCTAATCCAAGCGTTTCCCCGTCTATTTTCTATTGGCAGCTAACGCAGGAAATAGGGGTAGAAGACTGTTTTCACATTAAGCCTGCATGTTAAACATATCATATTTCAATAATAAAATAAAAATGGTTTCTCAGTGAACTTGGCCCTTTAAAGTATAAACGTAATGCTTACGAATGGAGGCCATGAATTCCCCCTTCCATTTGTGCAGACATGGTTCTCTTCTCAAACTTCAACTCCCCTGAGTACATCATTGACCTAGAAGCAAACAAAAATGACAGACTTTCAAAAGTTCTCAAGTCTTTTTAGTAAACACTAATACAATAGTTCACACTAACCTCAAGGTGGACAAACTCCTGGCTCCTATGTCCTGACAGCCATGTTGTATCCCAGCGATCAGGTAGGGAACAAACTTTTGGATGGAGCCTTTATCTTGTACTGATCCTGAGACTCCTTGAGCCACTTTTACTTTATCTCCCTCACTAGAAAAGTAAAATTCATGTTTAGATTGTTTTGTTTATTAAAGAACAAAACAGACTATACTTATACCTAAAATATCGTTTTTGACTGTTGTTCTTCTCCATGGCATCCAAAGAACCCATTCCTCTGTACTTTTTGAGGCGCACTCCGTCTGAAAAGAAATATTCTCCTGGCGCCTCGGTGGTGGCAGCTAGCAAAGAACCCATCATCACTGAAAAGAAAATAATTGGGGATAGTTTTTGTTATTGAAACATGTCAATAAAGAAAGACTAGTTCTTATGATGTAGATAAAAGTGAATATTTTTATACTCATACCTGTAGATGCCCCAAGAGCAAGAGCTTTGACCACATGACCGACAGTCTGAATGCCTCCATCAGCGATAACTGGGACTCCAAATCGTCTGGCGTACTCGGCAACTTTGTAAACGGATGTACCTTGGGGCCGTCCGCATGCCATCACTACAAAACAAATTAAACCACACTGTATTATCTCTAAATTATGATGTTTTTTGGTTTTTTTTGAAAGTTGTAAAAAATACTGCTTTCTCATTCATACCTTCCTGAGTGATGCAGATGGAGCCACAGCCCATGCCAACCCTTATTGCATCCACACCAGCATCTATGAGGTTTTTAGCCTGAGCAGCTGTCACCACTAGAGAGTGACAGAGGCACAGAAAAGAGTAGAGCCATGAAGAAAGTTGGATGTTTTATGTAAAATAAACATGTGAGAATGTTTTTCTAGGAGAGGACAGACTCACCGTTGCCTCCAACCACTTGTAGATCAGGATACTTCTGTTTAATATAGTTTATCATGTTGATTTGATACACAGAATTTCCTTGGGAAGAGTCCTGTAATCAAATACATTTGATGAATTATTATTTGCAGGAGTTTTTTTTTTTTTTGGCTGATATTGTGAGTAAAATGTATAGATTTAAAAGTAAATGAATTAGCTGCTTTGACAAAAAAATGCATGATTCCATTGAATTAATCATTAATTTATCATTCCATTGATTCATTGAACTAAATTCAAATCAATTGATATAGTTGAATCAAATTTTTTGAGTCAATGTGATAAAAGGAGATAAATAATAATAAAATCTGGGCCATCTAAATAATGTCTTCTATTTAGACGGATCTACACTCATTATTTCAATGAATCTGCTGAGGTCTCCTGTGAATTAGGGCCTTGTGAGTCTTTTTCAGTGGAAACAAAGCTCAGGCGCTCCATAGGAAGTAGAAGTTAGCCGGAGGAGCGATGTGACTCTGAAATGAGAACATCTCACATCTGATTGGCTAACAGCAACACAACTCTTCCGCTGCCTCCATTCGCTCTTTTCTTATGGGTAAAAAAAATGCAATGTTGATGTTTTTTTTCCACAAATAACACAAGCCTGAACATGTTTCGCCATGTTGTGGAGTTGCTAATGCTAATGGTTAGCTTACTACCAACCAAGACTCGCTCTGCTCTCATCAGCACAGCCTTCTGTGGTTGCAAGAGAAGTTGGGTAAGTCCATGATTGCAAATATTTCCTGGCTTTTTCTATTCCAAGTGTTTCCCCATCTATTTTATTTCAGTGGCTAATGCAGGAAATAGGGGTAGAAGGCTATTTTCAAGTTCAGCACACACGTGAAACAGCGTGACTGATAGTAAAAGAAAGAGCAAGTATTATTAAAACATTGGTGATAAATTTGGTGGTTTGCACTGGTTGAAACTCAACTCTTTAAAAATGACAATGCTTTGAATCATTCACACTGTAGTTGTGTTGTCGTAGGGGCAGCAGTAGCTCAGGAGGTAGAGCGGGTTGTCCAGTAATCGGAAGTTTGTAGGATTGATCCTGGCTCCTGGCAGAGAATGCTGCTGTTGTGTCTTTGGGCAAGACACTTAACCAACCTTGCCTGCTAGTGGTGGCCGGAGGGACCAGTGGCTCCTGTGCTCGGATGCCCCACATGATATGTGCATGGAACTAAACCGGTATTAAAATAAAACATCTTGTGAAACTAAAATTATTTGCCAAATGGTCCTAAGAGTTTGGGATTTTTTCCATGTTGGGATATAATTATGCACAGTTTTAAGGTCTCTTTTACTTACAAAGTTTTTTGAAGACAAAAACATCGACATTTAAAAACAGAAACAGCATGCTCCTGCCATGCATGAAACTCACCAGGACCACTACGTCCACCCCGGCCTGGATGAGGAGGTCCAGTCTGTATTTGTCATCCTCCCTGGTTCCGATGGCAGCTCCACACAGCAGCTGTTTGCGAGAATCCTTGGAAGCCAGAGGATAATCCCTGTTCTTCTTCAAGTCAGTTCTAGCAATGATGGCAACCAGCTCATCATCATCATTAACAATGGGGAGCTTACCTAACGAAGGAAAGAGAAAACCGTCAAGATTCCACTTCCTGTTGTAACAACAGCAGAGCCATCTGAAAAGAAAAATACCTTTTTTGCTTCGCTGCAGAATATCATTAGCCTCCTTTAGTGTGACTCCAGCTAGTGCAACCACCAAGTCTTCTCTTCTTGTCATACTCTGTATCAAAAAGTGCACTTAGTGTTTTAACTGACTGCAAGTTTGGGATTTCTGCAGCTTTAGTTTTAACAAACACAGATTTTCACCTCTTCTAGAGGTCTATCATAGTCCTTCTCAGACAAAAAATCGATATCCCTGGAGGTCACGATGCCGACCAGTTTGCTGCCCATCTTCCCAGTCTCTGTCACTGGGATTCCAGAGAAACCATGGCGTCTCTTAGCTTCAAACACGTCCCCGACTGTGTGATGAGGACTCATTACCACGGGGTCCGTGATGAAGCCCTGCTCAAATTTCTGACAAAAACACAGAAGCCACGAGCATCAAATAATGGTTTTTGGAACTTATTGGCTGATGTTCAGTGTTAAATAGTAACGTCAGGTCTGTTTTCTGTCTTACCTTGACTCTTCGCACTTCATTGGCCTGAAACTCAGCAGGGCAGTTGTGATGGATTATTCCAATCCCACCCATCAGCTGAAGTCAGCCAAATGATAAGAAAGGGATATTTCACAATGGATAGCATTACCTGGGAGCTTTTTCTACAATTAGTCCATCTAGATGAGGTTTACAGAGCTGATTAGTAATGATGTGTGCCTGTTAAATGTTTGTACTCACTGCCATGGCGATCGCCATGGAGGACTCTGTGACCGTGTCCATGGGAGATGAAATGAGAGGGGTTTTCAGGGTGATTTTTCTTGTCAGAGCAGAGGTCAGATCCTTTAAAGCAGGTGGAAATAAAAGTGTCAGCCTCACGCTGGGTGACACCATTTATTCTAAAAGTACAATATAATGAGATAAATCACAGAACAGCCTCCCTGCACGGCTTCAGAACGGAGGCAGCGTTCTTAGCAGAGTGTTTGTTTTTATTTTTACCATGCAAATAAATCTAAAAGCCAGTTAGGCCACATTAGAGGCTGACTTTGCCTGCTGAGTGTAAAAGACGCAGGTGCATGTCTGTTTTTGAACACCTGCTAACAAGCAAACACCCATGTGACCAAGACTAGAATTAATTTATTGTCCCAGCAGAGTTTAAAAAGCAGAGTGAGGCAAACAAATAATCCTCCGCTCATTTTACTATGTGGACTAAAAACTTCAATTTCATAAAAGACGCAAAATATTTCTGGTAATAAAATTGCTGCCATGACTAAAACTGTAGCTGTGACTTGGAATATTACACACACACACACACACACACACACACACACACACACACACACATTGTGGTAATACTTACAACTTCTTCAGAAGTGAAATCTATGAAACCAGGGAGAATAAGGAAGTCACTGGAAGCAGAGAGGAAACAATGATGTCATTTTCCTCCCAGAACTCTAAATGATTGCATTTATTAAACACAGAAAACAGCCCAATTTATGTGTTTGCCATAATAAAATATGCGCCACAGATTTTAAAATGAAGTGTTTTACCAGGAATTTCCTTATTTTTTTACATTTTATAGCAAGATATTTGAAAGTAAATGTGAATATGTGCCTTTTGATATAAAAAATTCAATAAAGGCTTTTAAAAATTCATGGATTTCACATTTTCTATTAAATTGTCCAATTTTATTTGAGGCTCTAAATTCTGTCCATTTGTATTTTATACAGAGAACTAAAACACCACCCTCTTGAATCTCAGAATTGGTCCTGCCTAAAACCTTAAAGCCAAATCTGAATGGACTACTATGATACTCTCAGATTATGTCAAGTACAGTTTTACTGAGGGATGTGCTTCTTTTGCAAAGACGTTTATAAAAACTGACGATGAGGTTAAATAATCTGTGAGCAGTTCAACCCACTGAAATGCTCCCAGATAAACCCCAAACATCCCATCCGTTACAAAAACTGCTTTGACACCCATTAACACACCATCAGCACCCTTATGTTCCCCATCACTCTCTCTACACACACACTGCTTTAGAAACCACTCCGAATCCTTGAACGTATTACTCATAATAATCCTCCATTTAAAAGCTAAGCTGATGTGATGTGTCTGTAAATATCAACAGTGATGAAAGTCGTTTTTTTAAAGGTGCATCTGATATTTGTGCATTTGCAGGAGGACATACTGACCACTTCTCCACACTCTGCAACTTCCGTCTACCGCTATTCTCCAGTTGCATTATTTCCTTCCTAACTTTATATTTTCTCCTAGTATTTTCCTCTCCAGAGAAGCTACACCAGGTCTGGCACTCCTGGAAGGCGCCATCGGCTGGCCCACTAGTGCCAACCACTGAACATTCTCCCTCTCCTGATATTAAAGCTACAATGGTAAATCTGCAAAACAAGCTAGCTTAACACATTTTCATCACGTCTCTTTACAACTTTCTAACATAATATAGCAATAAATATTTTATAAAGAGTGTCCTTTAACATATAAAGTACTTCTACTAATTCATCAGTTTATTTTGTGTGTATCTGGTCTGTCTTCCCTAACCCTAACCCTTCCTGTTAAAGGGGAGTTTTCCTCTCTACTGTCGCTACATGCTTGGGGATTGCTGTAAAGTCAGTCACTCGATACAATCTGCTGAGATTCCTTAGAAAACCTATTGGAATAACGAACTGAACTCAATGCACTGATAAGTAGATTTGATTAGAACATGCATGCTTGTAAACTGCCTCTTGTGAATTGGTGCTATAAAAATAAAATAAACTGAATTGAATTGAATCTGTTACAGTGTGTTAGCAATGTCATTTTAGATTGCGAGATGTTGGAATGATAGCTGTTTTTCTCTTGAAACTTACACTGTGCATTATGAAAATGCTATTTCCTGCTTAGCGGATGATTAAAACGTGTTTTCTTACTTGTACGTCAGTCCGTCACCGATAGCAAACAGCTGCTGTGCTGTGAGTCCGTCTTCAGGAACGTAACCTGTGCCCCCACTGATCAGGTAGTCAGCCATGCTGAAATAAGATGAAGGTTCTGAGTTGTTTCAACTTGAAGTTTAGGAGAATCTTTCATCCTTCCATAACTATTTAACTAATTTGTGCTAGTTACAGATCCTAATGCTGGAGTCCATATAGAACATGTGTTATGATAAAATAATTGATCAATTTCTTAAATTTCATGTGCAAACCATGTTGTTTATCTCTCTTTTGACCTCTGCTGGGTTCAGATCAGAAGAGCAGACAGGAACTGCCAACAAAAGGAGCATCAATGGAAACTATTTCTATACGTCTGTGACGGCAGTACAGTAGTTAAGAGGATTTGGTCGGCTGCCAGGCTGCCGGTAAATGGGCTTTCAAAAACAAGCAGTCATTGCTAATAGAGAATAAAAACACCTCTGCTGCTTCCAGGGACACAAAGTTCAAAAGTTATGAGTTTTCATGTGATCCAAGCAGAAAAGTTGCAGAACAAGAAGGAGACAAACCTCTCTGGTTCGTATCCAGCTTGGATCCGCGTGGCGCTGTAGCGCTGGGCTGCCGTCTCATGCCCATGTCCGTGCGATGCTGGGTGGGCATGACCCAGAAAGGGAAGCGGCTGCTCCCCGTCTCTGTTTGAGACGCAAGGCCGTGCTGGTTCCATGTCTCCCACAATCCTCCTGTAGTCAATCTGGTAGCTGTCCCTCTCACTGTCTCCAAACCGGTCATAAACATGACCTTCCATCTCTGGGAAATCCAGGATTCTGACCTCCACCGGCCCTCTTTCTGTCAAGCACTTTTATCTCACTGCATATCAACAAGTAGAATCACACCTTCCACTCCAGGTAAACACAGGGCTCAGCAGGTCCTGAGAGACACTCAATTTGCTGCTCGCTTACACGCTCAGGCGTTGAGCTCAGCCTCACATCTCTTAAACGCACTTGGCTGGAAAGTAAAGAGTCACGAACAAAATGTGGCAAGCTCAAATGCTTGAAGGCAAGAATCACCGGTTTAAAAATGGAGCAGTAAAAGATGCTTTAAAAATATTTGCCTCAAGAGAAAATCATGCTCCTGTTTGACAGCTCTCATCCTTATAATTAATTAATTGTCTTCAGAATTGTCTTCTTCAGCTTGAAATAAAAAAGAAATAAAGATTTTAGCGAGGTCTAGTTTAGTTGTCAGATATCAGTTTCCTGCCCGATATTCCCACATCCTATAGGTGCTTCTCTCCACTCTGTTCCCCTGCAGGCTCCTGAGCTTAACTCTGTTTCTGACAGCGGCAGACGTCACTCTCCCATCTCACAAAGAGGATTGGGAGCATTAAAGCAGGATGGGGTGGGGTGAGATGGGTGTGTTGGGTGGAGTGAGGAAGTAGGGCTGCGGAAGAAGGAATGGCACAGCATGACCCTTAAACACTTTTACCTCGAAGGATTACGCTGGGGTCAGTGTGTACGTGTCAAGGACACGGAGCTGTGAATGGGACAAAGGTCAAACCCGATGTCACACAGCAGACTCATACAAGGGTCTGCACACACGTGAAGGCAGCATAACTCCAGGGACTAATCTGTTTTAACTCAAAGGAGACATGCGGAATGATTTTAATTAAAAATGCAAAAAAGTGCAAAAAAAATCACAATATATGATCATTTTGAAAGAGAAACATGGATAAGAACATACTATTTGGACAAGTTAAAATTTTAAAGTGTTGCAATAAATGATGAATATACATGGTAATGGAGAGTGTTTTCGTTTGTGCAGGTGACTGTTTATGACTGTGAATGAGGGATTGAACCAGAAAATCCTCTTACTGTCTCTTAGTGTCTCTCTGGATCCACGTCTCCCTCTTTAGGCAGATAAATAATGAGATAAACAATTGGTGTCACTTTTGGTGAAACCAAAAATGATAAACCAAGATTTTTGTTTTCATAAAACCAGAGAAAAGAGGTGTGTCAGTGCATGGATCTCAGGGCAATAAACGTCCATCCATCCATTTTCATCCGCTTATCCAGGGTAGGGTCGCAGGGGCAGCAGCCTAAGCAGAGAGGCCCAGACATCCCTCTCCCCAGCCACTTGGGCCAGCTCCTCTGGGGGAATCCCAAGGTGTTCCCTGGCCAGCCGAGAAACATAGTCCTTTCAGCGTGTCCTGGGTCTTCCTTTGGGTCTCCTCCTGGTTGGACGTGCCCAGAAAACCTCACCAGGGAGGTGTCCAGGAGGCATCCTAACCAGATGCCTGAGCCACCTCAACTGGCTCCTCTCGAGGAGCAGCAGATCTACTCCTGCGGGTTCAGGTGTTGCCACCACAACAGGCACTGAACATCCTGCAGCTGCAGCTCCAGACGGTCGCCTCGACAATGGAGGCAAGGAACACGGCCCACTCGGGCTCAATGTCCCCCTCCTCCCCCGGGACGTGTTTGAAGTTCTGTCGGAGGTGGGAGTTGAAGTTCCTTCTGACAGGAGACTCTGCCAGACGTTCCCAGGCCCTCACAACACCAGGTCTGACCGGCATCCTCCCCCACCATCGAAGCCAACTCACCACCAGGTAGTGGTCATTTGACACATTCATTTTATTTACCTGAGTTTCAGATGCAAAATAAAAAGAAAACCAATTTGACTGGGTGCGTTTTAATTTTAATGTCATGCAAGAAAAATCTGAGTATTCAAAAGCTGCAGAAAGGTAACATGTTTGTATTTTATGTGCACAATAGGGATAAAAATGATAAAAAAAAAATGAAATAGATAAAAAGAGAAGAGATCTTGGAAATTCAAGGAACTCCAACTGAACTGGAATTAGCCACCTAGAGGGAAAGAAAATGAAATGTGAAAAACTTAAAAGGCACAAATGAAACTTTGTAAGATTTTTTTAAAAAAGCTAAATTTACCAAGATCCTTTATTAGATACGGATTGTTTTTTTTGAGGGAATCAAAGAATGCAGCTTTGACCGACACCCCCGCGGAACATAAAGTCTTCTCATACAGCTCTCTCATTTGACCCTGGTGAGTTTTTTCAGCGTTGATTTTTGAGTACGTTTCTGAGTGGACCATGTCTCCAAGTTCATCCAGTATCGGCATCACCACCGTGTTTCTCTGAGTTAAAGCTGCTCTCTTGGTGTCGACAAAGTTTGCTGTTTTGGGTAGAAAGCAAAATGAAAACCTGTCCTTTATCAGTCTCTGCCTTATTTTTAGGATGAAAAAAAATGGTGCAGACAGATATACACCTTTCTGTTGATCCGTCCATGTGGAAACAACACTGCAGATCTGTTGAATGCAGGATAAAGCTGTTTCTAAAAATGTTTCAGATCAATGTTTACATCAAGTTCCTGTAATTGTGTCTTATTAGTCAGAGGCAGTCTAAGTCAATTTGTCTAAATCGGAGTCACTCATCACTGCTTACCTGTGCCATCTTGTGCTGAACTCTGGCAGAAAGTGAGCAACCTCAAAATCTAATAAAACAGAAAGCAGTTATACATTTGTTAAAAAGAAATTAGCATGAGTAAAAATGCTGAATTATTATGTTTTATTAAGAAACTTTGCAGTTGTTTCTTAAAGGACAGAAGCAGTATAACGTACTGCAAATGTAGAGTGAAAAGGTTTTTAAAGGAAATAAGTTCACATACGCTTTTTCATGTCTATGTTAGATGGTTAAACTCCACTCACCGTAAATCCTCTCGGCTGAATCCACCAGATGTTGAAAGTCTTACTGTAGTCCAGAGCGGTGACAAACAAAGACGATGAGTTCCTGTTTCCTGTCTCTGAGTCTGAGTCTGCGCATGCGTCAAGTTGCAAGGGCGGGCCTTAAACTTACATCAGCACATTAAACAACATAGTAAACACGCCCCAGCTAGTGAAACATATGAGTTCCATGTGAAATCACTTAGGCGACCCTCTGGTGGTGGCTGATCACATCCACAAAGTTCCATAAAGTTTTAAGGGTTTCTTTCTCTTGAAAGATGTCTGAATGGTTGTGGGGTTTGGCACAAATGCAAGTCATGTTTTATTTACATAGTGCATCTAAAGAACAACTTCTGTTGCTCAAAGTGCTGAACAAGAGGCAGAACTGAACAAATCAACCACACATGAAAATGGTCTCAAATACAAGAAAACACACGTACAGAACAGTCAAGTTAAACAATCATAGCACTAATAATAAAAATTCAGCTAAAAGCCAGCGAGTCCTGAGACAGTGTTCCTTCCTTCATAGCTCAAGATGTGTGGTATGAGATGTATCTGGTTGAACTTTAAAATTAAAGAGGATTAGGGCTAATAAACTGGGATAAAGAAATGAAAGACTGAACTTTATAAAGTAACTTACCCAACAAAGTAAAATGTTTTCTGTTGCTATATTCCACATAGTTAGATAAGTAGAAAAAAACTATTTGTAACCAGCCCAGTCATCCTCCTGATCTGGCAGTGCCCCTTTAGCTTTAGCTTAGCATAAATCAATGAAAGTGAATGGTAACAACTAGCCTTCTGTGTAAAATTAAATTAAAATTAATCAATATTGATCCTAATTCTGATTGGTGACCTTAATAATCATATTGACTGCAAGTGAAAGACATAAGTAACACAAAAGAATCACAGGCGCCATTTTAGACTTGGGACTACTTTATGACAAAGCACGGCTGTAAGCCTCTGCTGAAAGGTGCAATGACATGATGGTAAATGGCCAGTATTTGTATAGCGCCTTCTTAGGGTTCTACAACCCCCCAAGGTGCTTCACAACACAATCAGTCATCCACCCATTCACACACACATTCACACTCTGGTGAGGATGAGCTACATTGTAGCTACAGCTGTCATGGGGCGCACTGACAGAGGCGAGGCCTGCCGTACACTGGCGCCATTGGTCCCTCCGACCACCACCAGCAGGCAAGGCGGGTTAAGTGTCTTGCCCAAGGACACAACGACAGCAACAGACTGAGCGGGACGCAAACCTGCGACCTTCCGATTGCAAGGCGGCCACTTAACTCCTCTGCCACTATCGCCCAAAGACACCTGCTTCCATAAACACAAATGCACCAAGCAGAATTAGAATCACTATTGAGTAATTTTATTGACTTTTTGCACACACAAGGCTAATTGGTACCATTCACTTACATTGTTTAATGCTAAGCTAAAGCTAAAGGGGTACTGCCTTAACAGGAGAATGACTGGGCTGGTTACAAATAGTTTTTCCCACTTATCTAACTATGGGGAATATGGCAAGAGACAAAATTTTACTTTGGGGTGGAATGTCCCTTAAAAAATAAAATAAAACAAAATAAATAAAAAAATATGTGTCAAACACCTGGGTCATTGTTTATAATTAGGAAGTATTGTACTACCATGGACAGAAGCTACTGTATAAAAGTTATATTATAAATCAAAGTAAAAGCCTTCTGCTGATCACAGACAAATAATTAGCTTTCTTGACTCAATGACCACATGCAAGCTTGGACCAAAGTGAAAATATATTTCCAACTCTCTGTCCTGCAGGTAGTTGTCCAGGGCCAGAGAAATGGAAGTTTGTGGAAACCAGCCCTGGAAAAATAGGTCCTTCTCCATAAATAAAACAAAACTAGCAACAAATGATGGATTCAAGTAGCCAAAATGAGATTCCTCCATAAGGTGGCCAGGTTGATGCTTAGAGATGAAGTTAGGAACTCTGTCATCCTTGTGGAGCTTGGAGTAGAGCTGCTGCTCCTCTGCATCAAAAGGAGTCAGCTGAGATGGCTCAGTTGGCTGACTGGGATGCTTGGTCAACTTCCTCTGGAGATTTTCCAGGCATTTCCCACTAGGAGGAGACCTCTGGGAAGACTGCTGGTGGGATTATGTATCATGGGAGTGCCTGGGGACACCCAGAGGAAGCTGGGGAGTGTCACAGGGAAGAGAGATGTCTCTTGGACCTGTTATCCTCATGATCTGATAATGGATAATACAAAATGGATTGATGGACAAATAGATGGATGGATGAAAAAGAATATATGAAGAAAAAAAGGTTATCTTCTTTGTCCATAAAATGCAGGAACAAGACCTCAGCTGTGCAGGAATTAGCCACCTGAAGGGAAAGAGCATGAAGTTAAACTCTGAATGACGAATGAAAACCCGTGTGAGTAAAAAGGGAGAACCGTACCAAGGTCCTCCATCAGATCTGGCTGATGAGTTTTAAGAGCATCATAGAAGGCAGCTTTGACCGACTCCCCTCCTGATCGTAACGGCCCATTATAAAGTGCTCTCATTTGGCCCTGGGGAGTTCTTTCAGCTCCAATCTCTGAGTTCATTTCTGGATGGACTTTGCTTCCAAGCTCTTCCACTACGGCCATCACTTGGGAAGCTCGCTGTATTATTACTGGCCTCTTGTCGTCAACGAACTTTGCTGTTTAAAATGGAAAAGAACAAAGAAACTAATAAAATGTGATCCTTTATTAATCATGAGTTCAATTTAAATGAAATATTTCACATAAATGACTAAAATTACAAACCTTTCTCTTTCTTTGTCAGACGAACCCTGCCAGATGTCTGTTGAGGGTAAAAAGACTTTAGGTGAGAAACATTTGACTTTTCTTTGGTTTATTTACTTTGTGACCAGACAAAAGATTCATATCATAATAAAAATGCATCAAAATAGCTTTAAAATGATAAAAGTTAAATTAGTGAGTTTAAACTGACCATCAGAGGGATTGTGTCCATGCGTGGTGGTTGAACTGGAGTTTCTGCATGTCGGACCTGTGATGGACCGCTCATCTGTTCAGAGCGTATCATGTTTCTCATTGGTCGACAGCCAGGAAAGGCGCTGGCTCCTCCAAAACTCTGAACAGGCTACAAACACACAAGTTCATGAATAATGACTATCATACTTTTGGAAGTTCCATAAACCAGAATTTGAAGAATACCTCTTTGAAAACCCACTGATTATCCACCATATCATCCATCAATGCATTTTCTGAAACAGAAAAAACATTTGCATGATCCTACTTAGTTACTTAATTATTCAGATCATTAAACGTTAAAAAAAAACCTACCTGGTGTACGTGGACTGACTCCTGCTGCTTCATTTGCCTGAGATTTTCCACTTTGTGAATCCTATAATTGAGACGTAAATGTTGGATTTTCTTTATAAAAGGAGAAAATTTAATCAGCTGTTATTCTTTATTTTTTTCAGATTTTTAAAGACGTTTCATACCAGCTTTATTAAGACTTCATGAACTGCTGCGTTAACTCTGCTCTCGTGCTTTAAGAACAACCCTTCAGTATCTTTCGTGATGTCTGAAAGAAAGTCAACAGTTTTATTCCAGAGGTTAATTAATTTATTTAAAAAAAACTAAATCCCTGAATTGTGCTTTAGCAAATAATGCTTTACAATGCTCACTTGCTATATTAAAACCCCAACTCTATTTAAATTGTAAAAATCAGGAAATGGTCTTAACCAGTTGCAGTAAAAATACATATTTCCCAGATAAATGTATTCTCTTACCTTCAGATTTTGGTCGATTCTTTGGGTTCCCATCCCAGCATCGTGTCATGAGTTGAACTAGCTCCTCCATCCCCTCTTCCAGTCTCTGTTCAACCTTTGGTCTTCCTCCTTTTCGAATCAACATTTCTACTAGGCAATAGGATTTGCCTAAGGTAGATGTGGTTAAAACTTAATAATAGAGATTTATGTGGAAGTAAAATGTAGATAAAATTGAAAGTTTGATGTAAACAGTTTAAACAATGGTGTCATTTTCATTTATGAATACGTTAACTCAACTTTACCTTTGTATGGCTCTTGACCAGTAAAGATGGACCAGAGGACGATGCCATAACTTAAAAAAAAAGAACATTTTAGAAAATGATTTTTTTCTTAAACTAGGCTCTATGTCAGGTGTTTAATTTTACCTGTATATGTCAAAAGAACGAACCGGCTCATATGATAAATCAAAAGCTTCGGGTGGCATGTATTTATACGTGCCTCCAGCCTCTTCTGTTGGGATTTCATGTTTTTTCAAAACACTGGCGGAAACCCTCGACAGACCAAAGTCTGCCAGCTGCAAAAGCAAAACATACTACTGAGTTTAAAGTTTCATAGGAACTGACTAAACTTAAGTAACACTTTACTAGCGTAGGAATCTAGACCATCCGTTTCCTGAAGCAAAAGGATGGTCCAGCCATGCTCCGCTGCAGCCCCAATCACAGCACTCAGTTTGGTTTGCGTCTTCTTAAACAATGTATGGTGGACTGCCCCGTTCACGGTCCAATCACAGCGCTCTATCAGTCAGGTGGGCGGGATGTTAGTGCAACGGAGTGAAACCTACCCCTACTGCACACTGGAAGCATCAGCGGCTCGGAACAACAGCGGAACGTCGCTGCTTCAAATAGAATCCATTATAATCTATGCGGGTGATTTAAACCAGCCGCAATGCGGGAATTTCCAGACGCGTCCCAGAAGCAGCGCACCGCACTGCTAAAGATAGAATCAAGTTCTATTTTTGACACGAACCGCTTCTGGGATGCATCAACTTCCGCAGCTTACATAGGGCTAGACAGGAAATCACACTCGGTTTCAGTGTAAAATGTCCAGTAATTTTCAAAATAAAAGTCTATTGAAGCGATGCAATTTCATATCTATATAGATTCAGCTCAGTGGCCTAGTGGTAGAGTGTCCGCCCTGGGACTGGGAGATCGGGGTTCAAATCCTGGTCGGGTCATACCAAAGACTTTGAAAAAAATGGGACCCAATGCCTCCCTGCTTGACACTCAGCATTAAGGGGTTGGATTGGGGGGTTAAACCACCAAATGGTTCCCGAGCGCGGCTGTGTCTGCAGCTCACCGCTCCCCCAGGGGATGGGTCAAATGCGGAGAACAAATTTCATTCTGTCTACACGTGTGACCTCACGGCTTATTTACTCCCTGTATCGTTCGAGAAATGCAGCGGTGTGTTTTTCATGGCTTTAATCCTGGCAGTGGAAAGGAACAACATTATCTATGACATCAAACAGCGATATCAAACATGATTTCCTTCGTTTTGGTTTGATGGCGGATGGCATAAACAAACCATGACCTTTGAAGAAGCGCAGCGGAGAAGCCGCTTTGCGGCTGAGATTCTCCCAGTGTGCACTGGCAAGCAGCGAAAATCACGAATAAACCATTCCGCTGCCGTTCCGCGATGCTGATACTTCCAGTGTGCAGTAGACTTAAGATGGCAATGGCTCCGTAGCAGTCCAATCACAGCACTCTGTTGGTTTGGTGGGATGTTACTGCATCAAAGATGGCGTTGACTCATTTGAAACGACTTTGGCTTCAACTTAGAACTATTTTGACTCGGGCTTTTCTTTGATTCAAGAGCAGATAGAGGAGTTTATTTAGAAAAAGGAAGTATTTGCATTTTCTGTGACGGAGTATGGCGGACTGCCTCGTTGACTGACATCCGTAACGGTGAGTATGTCATGCTGTTTGTTATCCTATAGCATGCGGAGACAACCGTAGATCCCGCCCCACTACTGACAGCCGTCAATGGGCCGTGTCCAGACTACATATTCACATATATGGGATGGCTTGCCAGGCTAATACTTTACCTTTGCATTAAGTTCACCAGTCAGCAGCACATTGCTTGGTTTTAGGTCACTGTGCAAAAGTTCCTTCGAGTGGAGGAAGTTCATTCCCAGAGCCACTTGATGAGCCAAACGGAACGCCAGAGGCAGTGGAGGAGGGCCGGCCAATTCCTTCTGCAGGGTCTCAATGGATCCTCTCCTCATGTACTCCATAACTATACCCTGCTGCCTGGACTCTTCAGAAGGTGGCATGCCATCATAAATTCCATAAAGTCTCACCACAAACTCAAAAAATAAACGTTTCATATGATTAGCCTCCGTGTGTAGAGCCTTGATCTCAGCTGGGCTGTAACGAGAACCTGAAGTTACTAAACAGCAGAAAAATGAAATAAGTCTGCAGCAATAAAACGGTCAGCATGTTTTTAAGATACCTTGAAGTATTATGAAGTAGCTTAACAGCCAAATCAAGCCCCCATGTTTTGTGTCTGACCCTCCAGACATCTCCAAATCCACCAGAACCGATCGGACTCCACTCCTCCAAATCTGTGTCTTTAATCACTTCACCGCTCACGTGTGACATCCTTCTGCACTTCTGCTTGTAACCTCAAAATCTATTGAAAAAGAAAGAGCGGTGGTCTAATTTTAAAGGGGTGCAAACATTATTAAAATTGCTTAACTATTCCCTTGATTTCTGCAAAGCAAAGAGTCTGACTGTGAATAGAATGTAAAAAAAGAAAAAGTCTCCACATGCATTTTTGTATTTAATTTAGTTGCATGGCTTCTACTCACCTTACATCCACTCAGATGAAACCACAGAAGGTTTAAAAAGGAGTACTTGAGCCCAAACCTGAGAGAAAAAACGTCTCAGCTTCCTGTTTCTGTTCTGTGTGCAGACAGAAGTTGTTTCAGAGGGGCGGGACTTTAACTGTCATGTAGATCAGTGAACACCAAAGATAAAAAAAAAAAAAGAAATCCCTCCCCCTCCTTCCTGTTATATGACTCATATGTTACCCTGTAATGTCTGGAGAGGAATGTGTTGTTTAGTACAGAATTTAAAGCGACAGGACTTCACATCATAAACTAGAAAAGAACTTTGCACCCTTTTTGTCTCCATGTGGCTGCAAAAGCTGACTTGTATTTCCTATTTGCGCGTACAGTAACACTCGTGCTGTTATATATTTTTTTCATTTATTTCCTGAATGCGATTGCAGAACGTGTCTGTTAGGTCCCCCATTGCTCTGAATCTGCTCATCTTTATGTGTAATCACTGCCAATGTCACATTTTTCTACACTTTTTATTGATACACTTTAAAAAATGGTAAAATTCATTACCACCTGACATTGCAGTGTTTTACAGTATTCAGTATGTTGGAACCGAAGTGGATACAGCATGCATCGTTTAATATGGGAGACATTTTCAGAAATAAATGAAGAGAAAATGCATAAAATTGAAAGATTTTTACAACATTTTTATATTTAATGACTTAAATGATGTGATGTTAGTTTTATTGGAAATAACTATTCAGCACTCACAAGGGTTTGTAACAAGCAAATGGTAATGTTATAGAACAGCATGGAAGAAACTGATGCATGTCCAAAGCGACTATAATAAATGATAACTAAATGTTGTGGAAAGTGAACTAACAGTGATGAAAATGTTAAGTCTGTTGTGAGAAATGCACCAAAAGCATTAAAAAAAACTAAGTGTGGAGAATAGTGCTGTTTTATTTAGAACTGCATCTAGAAATATGCATTTTAATATTTTTTCAGAAAATCCTCCACCAGAAAAAAAATATTTAACCAGTTAAAATATAGAAAATTGATTTTTTATTGCATCTTAATTTAAATGTCATTTTTTGTGCCTCTTAAGTTTAAACTGACCTGAAAAATGAAAATCAGTCCATCTCAACATCATGCATTAACATCATACCAACACAGTCTCAGGTGTAAAAGCCTTTCATTAAGAGCCTGCGAGTGTTCATTCACTTCTCATTCTGCCTTGTTCCCTCAGCCGGCATCGATAGGCGCAGTCTGCTCTCGCTCGCTACATTTTCATCCCTCCCTCTTCCCCACCCACCTTCATTTACGCTCACTTTAGCGTGGACCTTTCACCAGTGGCTGCTCGCAGCACCACACCTCTCCTCCTTGCTGTCTTTTCCATCTTCCCCTGCTCCGCCTGAAACTGTATTTTACACTCTTTGCTTCACCATCTGATGGTGTTTCATGCTACTGGGATTGAGGTGACGGGAAGGTCTCTGTGCTGGATTTGAGGTGAGCGTCTGTCTCTCCACCACACTGAAACAAGAGCAGCATCACTGATGCAGACAGGTTACATCCTCTTAAGTGGCGAAGGGCAACCTTGGAAGAAAGCAGCTAGGCTGGAAAACCACGTGCATGACTGCAAGTGCTTTGTGCTGTGAAGACAGTAGACCGGGAAAGAGAGCGGACAGCAACAACAGAGGGAGAGGAGCGCCGGTCACAGGGGTCTGGAGAGGAGGGTGCCTGGACCACGGGGAGTGTTTTAAAAGTGAAAGGAGTGAAGGGGGGGGGGTCTTTTCTTTCAGATCAAAGAACTGGAAGAAGAGGATTAATCTTTGCGCAGTCTGAAGAGTCGCTGAGACTGGGGAGCCACGGGCTCTCTAGAGGACCAGTCTGCGTCCCTGACTGAGACAGAGAAGGGTGATCATAAGGACACAGAGCAGGTGGACCAGATAAAGATCTACCTACCCGAAGGTAGAGCGATCAGAAGCGGACAAGCAACGCGTTCCTCAAGGAAATTGAAGACAATCTACACAAATCTATAGGAGGATCCCATTATGGCTGTCCAACTCATCCCTGAATCAGCTGTCAGTCTTCTTATGGTAAGTCTCCAGCTGGTGAAGTAACTAAACCTTTACCCTGCTCCCCTTATTTCAAAAGCTGTCATGAAAAATCAAGTTTTCCATCACTTATTCCCTTTACTCTCTACAAGCTTGAAAGCCTCCTAGAGAAATTTAAAATCCACTTTTCACACCATGAAAATGCAGTTTTGAACGTTTGAACGTGATATTATCAGACTAAATCTGTTGGTTTACGTTCAAGGCTAACTTTTTGTCTCTTAATGGAAAAGAAAAGAGCTGCTGCAGTAGTGATCTTAGCTGATCCGGGTTTGCATTTATTCATTACAACAGCTTCACAAAACTGAGATCATTTGTGCTGCAGCCTTGTTACTGAACACATTTTGTCCCTGACATGAAACAGCACAGCTTGTTTCTGATAGAGAAAGATAAAAAAGAAGCACGTGCCGTGCTGAACAGCAACGAACTCTGATGTCCGTTCTGTCTAACTGAGCAGGGAAACAATGGCAGAGTGGCCTCGCTACATGTGTGGAATACAAAGCTTCATCTTGTTCTGATCACCTTTATCGTATTTAAACAGAAACCTTACATGCTTGTTGTGCATAGGAGCATGCTTTGCTCATTTTTTATCCACATTATTGGCATTCTGCAGTCTCAGGGGAAGTCACGCATCGCCGCACTACCTGCTAGCTCCACCTGTCATAGCTGTCTGTTACTATGGCGATAGGCCATGCAGTCCATGGGTTGAGGCAGCAGCTTTGAGGGGGGGGGGGAAGCACAAACAATGATGGACAAAACATGAAAAATGATGAAAGAAGAGCTATGTGAGAGAAAGAGGAAGAACTACAGGCAAGGAAATGGAAAATGACAGTTTTGAAGTTGATCATTTCTGTGAAGAAGTGGCAGACTCTGTTAGCGTTCGGTTATTTAGCATCAAGAGACTCCTCCTGAGGGGGATTTTATGGCTTGTGTGGTATGGAGATACAAATGTATTCATCTGCTGAGGATTGTGTCATCCAGCTGACAGTTTGTGTCCCCTGAGTGCATTTTCCTCCTTCACTGCATGTGTTAGCGTCAGTATGGAGGCTGCTCCCCTACAAGTGCTCTTCCTGTCACAGCTGACAACCCTAAAATCTTTTGCTGTCAAACTGGTTTCACACTCACTCCTCCATCTAGAACTAATACTCCACATCTACAGCTTCCTCACATTTCTGGGTCTTTTCGAAGCAGCCGGGAACGATAATAATGACACCCTTCAATCTTTTGGAGTTTCTCTGCCATGACCCTTTATTTACGATACAGTTTTAAAAATCGTTCTGCTCTCACGTTTCCTTTAGATCCAAGCTGGGCAGAGCTGACATCTCAACCAGTTTCAGAGCTGAGCAATTTGTTTGCAAAGTCTGTGGCATTTGCTTTCACTCGGATATGCTAGCTTGAACCCATCTCAATTATTAATGGGGGTTCAGTTGACTGTGTGTGTGTGTGTGTGTGTGTGTGTGTGTGTGTGTGTGTGTGTGTGTGTGTGTGTGTGTGTGTGTGTGTGTGTGTGTGTGTGTGTGTGTGTTTGAGCTGAGATTAACATTGAACAAGCTTCCTGCCTCTGTGTGCATTAATATTTCAGGTAAATAGGTGATTATTGCACAGCAGTAATTACAGCAGCTGCAGAGATAGATAGATAGATAGATAGATAGATAGATAGATAGATAGATAGATAGATAGATAGATAGATAGATAGATAGATAGATAGATAGATAGATAGATAGATAGATAGATAGATAGATAGATAGATAGATAGATAGATAGATAGATAGATAGATAGATAGATAGATAACACGTCTTCTAACCGTTTTGATGCACATGATCCAGAAATTAGCATAAATTTAGCACGCTGATAAACCCTCCCCAGGAATTTTAATTAAATCAAAGATTGAAGCTGTCAAACTTGGAAACGCAATTTATATCCATATCCAGCTGTGGCACATCTTTTATTTAATTTCATATGCCTCCTGCCACAGTGCTTGTCTTTTTTTTATTCTTCCACACGCAGGAGCAGCTGATCAATATGCATTTAGCTATCTGTTACATGGGGCCTCACATAAGGTAAACTGGGATCCTGACACACACTGAGGCTAAGTGGATTATCTTCATAACACTAGAGGGTGTGTGCGCTGCCTCTGCAGACAGAGAGGAAACATCTACCTCACATTTTTCCAATTTCTACCCGAGCTTGCATACAAAAGGTCTTCAGATCTGTTTTTAAAAACTGAGGAGCAGCTCGAGCATGTAGGGAGATATTGATAACTTCATAACGGTGTTCATGGTGTGTTTTCACACTCAGCGAAGCATTCAGCTGAAGGCAGTAAAAGGCAAAGACCTCATGTTGTCATTCATGTAGTTCCAGTGGCTCCTCGTTGTTTCTCTTTATTCAATTACCGAGGATGCAGCACAGATGACTCAGTGTGATCAAGCCAAGGGATTCATTCAGCACTAATCAAATCATTGCCCTATGATGCGATATACCGAGCACCGCGTGTCTGCTCCTTCATTTTCAGCGTACATTTATAAAAAAATGTAAAAGAAAATTCTGATCTAAACATAAAATCATTTCATAAAGAGAGGTAAAATATGATTTCCACGTCTTTTATATTTTTGATGTGATGCATGATGCAACAGAGCAGCCGGAGTACAAGCAGAGGTAAGCTGGAGAGCATGGGGGAGGGTTAGCAGAATGAGATCATACTGAGATAATTGATTACTGCCCGGTAACAATGGCAAACAGGGATGCTCAGATAACACTTTGTTTGTATCTCTCTATATAAAAATCTAATCTTCTGCTTTTGGGACACCCGGCTGGAAGCAGTTATATCAACTGATATATGGGATATAAAGTATTTATAACCATTAAACATTTTTGCTACGTCTATAGAAATGTATATGAAAACAAAGACATGCCTTCATATTCAAACTGTAAATACACACATCTTATATCAATTTTGTATCTTTTATGGTTTATTTGTAAAAAGTAGATAGTTTTTTATTTATGTATAAACAATGATGCTTTTCTGCTGCTGTTAAATCTTCACCTTTTCCTCCCCTGAATCTGTTTTCCTTTGTCTTTTCTGATCAGTCATAGGTATAATAAAGCATTGCTGAGATTTATTTTCCTGTATATTTTTTCCCCAAAGCTGCAGTCGAGCTGCAGAACAGTCACGCTTGAGTGATGCTGGGCGCCAGTCCTGCTGATGTCAGCGATCTAAAGCTCTGAAGTTGCTGCAGGAGAAAAGAAACACTTGTGTTTTAAAGCCCTTTTCACACAGCATGGCAGATCTGTCCTTCTGCTGTTCCTCTTTGTTGCTTCCCCTTTCTGTGACAAATATAAAAACAGAACGACTCTGACTTTTGTTGTGAAGTTAACCATGCTGTATGAGGGTTGGTTAGGGGAAATGTGCTGTAATTAAAGAAGGTGTCCTAATACAGCTTGTTAAAATGTGTTTGTAGCCACCTCAGATATGGACCAATTACAGCAGAGCTCTCATTCTGAGAGATTTATGCTAATTATGGACCCTCTTTACATGCTAATGTTCTTTCCTACAGAAACCAAATTCACAGCTGATTATCAGAAAGGTCAGGACACCTTCATACACCTGTCTCTAATTTCACTTCTTAAAGGCTGAAATGGCTCTAAAATATATTAAAGGAACAGAAAAGGATCTTTTTAATAAGCTCTACACTCAAAAAAATAATTATTGACCCATGTAACCTCCAGCTGATACTTTTATTTATTTATTTATTTATTTATCTATTATCTGTCAAAACAGTTGAACACAAATAAGTGTAAACCTAACCTAAGCATGTTTAGTAAGCCCTACTTAACTGAATCCCATTTTTAGGACTTATTAGACTAATTAGACAATTTGCTAGGGGGCAGCAAATCCCCGTGTGTTATTTGCGCTTCATTTGTGCCAAAAGCCACTTACACATCTGGGCCAGTACTGTTGGGGCTCGGCCACGTCAGTTCGAGCTAGTACGGGCAGTTTTTGTTCACATGGACTTCACATGGACTTCTCAGGAATGCGGAAATTCTCGAGCATGTGGGCGACGCAAAAGACGCACGGAAACGTCTGTGCTCCCTGTTCTCTCTCACCGCTGTGCGTGTCCTCATAAATGCTGCAAACACACACACACACACACTGCTCTCTTCTTTTCCGACTGTCTGCCACCAAGCAGGAGACAGGAGCTCCGTGCTTGATGTGGACTCGACAGCAACCAGAATGAAAATGACTCGCGCATGCAGGAAGCCCCCGCTGTCTGCTCCTACTTGCCAATCGGAGGCAGTAAGTGTGAATTTCAGCCGGCCAATCAGTCCATAGTGTCACCTCGGTCCCAGCCGAACCTCCGAGGGAAGAGGTCTGAAAAAAAGAGTCACCTCAGAATGGAAAACGCACATATGACCCAGATGTGAAACAAAATCCAATTCCGAACCGGTCCGTACTGGCCCAGATGTGTAAGCGCCAAAAGAGGAATAAAGAAGGAAACTGGGCATGCCCCCCCCCCCCCCCCCCCCCCCCCCCCCCCCCCCCCCCCCCCCCCCGCACCAAAAAAAAAGATTCTTGGCCCTAGAAATCACCAACTAAAATTTTTATGTGAGATTTAACCAATATTTATAAAATCACTGCTGTTATTTATTACAATAGTTAAACACAAGTCAAATAACTTGAGAACACCTTAAAATTGGATTTTCATTGACTATATGTTTTACAATTACATGGAAAATTTAAATGTAAATAAATTGCATAAAGTCTACTGTGCCGATCATTGTTTTCAGTGTATATTAAAAAGGTAATAATAACTGTATTTTCAACTTGAAGACCTTGCATGACGATTCATGTTTGACTTTGTAACTATTGTTACTAAAAACCACATTTATACTATAACACAATTACTTAATGCATATTGATCGAGACAGTTTTTCATTACATGGTGAATATTTTAGGGTTAAATTTAAGTGATAAATTTCAACAGCTCCGGCTTGTTATTGATTTGAGTTTTGATTTTCTGTCGTGAAGCTTTGAAAGCCCATCAGTGATGCCAGTATTGATCAACCTGTCTAAGTTCAAACAGAAACACAGAGAAATTCTCCTTCAGGGTGGATTTGGCTGTAATCTCTGTGTGCTCTTTAAACGACACGTTACCATCTTCATTTTCTGTCTTACAAGTTGATTTTACTGAACCTGAAAACAAAAAGCTGCTGTTTCAGGGTATGGCAAAGAGATTGACGTGCGTGCGTGCGTGCGTGCGTGCGTGCGTGCGTGCGTGTGTGAGAGAGATTTAAGCATGCCCCTATATCTTATGTTTACTCTGCAGCCGGTGTAAGCACTATTGATCAGCTGCAGAGGCGAAGGCGCCTCACTTCTAATTGACTTCATCGGAGTTCCTTCTAGCTTAGTTATGGTCTGTGTGTGTGTGTGTGTGTGTGTGTGTGTGTGTGTGTGTGTGTGTGTGTGTGTGTGTGTGTGTGTGTGTGTGTGTGTGTGTGTGTGTGTGTGTGTGTAAGGTCTCAGGTGTGACTGTGTGAAGTGTTTGCAGTGTGTGCCCTCACTGTGCACCCCCTCCTGCATGTTAATGCTCTCTGCAGTCTTTCAGCTAAGGGTGACAGCATTCTCTGAGTTTTAATAACTGATGGGTGTAAGGTGGCTCAATGACTGAGATTTATGCACTAAATTTATTTTGATTAAAGAAATATTTAAATGATGCACTTTGGGGGTTTATGGTGCAGGTATGTGCTGTGGTATTCTCTGTAAGATTCATTTATTGTAAAACACTGCACCAAAAACCAATTTCTTCCTTTCATTGTTGCTCAGACACAATCCTACTGGTATACCCAGACATGCGGCGTAATCACCTCATGCCTTTCAGACTTAATAAAATGTTTAGATAGGATTCCTGCTCTATCTTTAAGAGGTTTTCTGATGCCTTGCAGGATATTACCATCGGTGAAGCTAGCACACGACATTTATCTGATTGTTGTCTCCTGAAGGTCAAGCTACTGTGAAAATAAGCCTTTTGCAGCAGACAAATGAGTGTGTTGTTGTTTGCTACTGGAAAAACGGAACACAGAAAATGGTATGCACCTTGCACAAAAATGAGTAGCATTGCTGTTTTTATTTTTTTGCTCATTTGCTGTGCGCTTGTGTTAATGCTGTGAATACATAAATAAATTCTCAGGGCTGCAGCAGTGTCGTATTAGCAAGATGTCACCTGTCTTGTGTGCCAGGATGCTGGTCTGCAGGAAGGGCAGCGGGGTGACAAGAGAGTGAGGCGGGCGTGGAGTGGCAGAGGCACCAGGCGGTCTGATTGGCTCGCCATCTGTCTCTGGGACCGAGCAGATGTCCGAGTGGAAAGACCCGCCTCTGTTTGCTTCCAAGTTCACTTTCTGTCCTGCTTCTAGTGCTGTGAATGTGACTGTAGTTATATACAAGCATATGTGTGTGTGTGTGTGCGTGCGTGCGTGCATGTGCGTGTGTGTGTGTGTGTGTGTGTGTAAGACTGTTCATTCAGTTGACATTTCACACTCTGGCTGACACCGGTCCCAGTGGGACTGATTGTGCTCCATATGGATGAATAGAACAGGTTCCTGTCTCGTTAGCAGCTCTTACAAGAAAAAAAGGGACACATGATTGACTTTGTCCCTCACAAGGTGACTGGGTGGAATTTTCAATGTATTTTTTTCTTTAATAGATTTAAGTAATTGACTTTCAAGCTAAAAATCTGGTTTAAAAGCAGCCTGTCATGAAACTCCACCTTGTCTTTCCTTTAGAGTTGTTTTTTAAAATGCAAATTTAATATTTCATTTTGCTACTTTATCTATAATATTACTTTTAAAGCAAGCAGAACATAAAAAGCAAAATAATGGTTTGATAATTCAACATTGGTTACAGTTTTAATGTTCTGACTGGCCTTTTTTACACTTATTTATCAATTTTTATTTTATTCTGCTGAATTATTATAGCAACCTATGCATTTAACTCCCTGCTCTGATGAATGGATTGATCATTTGGACAACTCAAGATGCTGGATTTGGGATGGAACCCTCCATGCATGACTTCTTAGGACTCCTTTCTCTTTGTAGGTATTTGGCTGTGGCTCCTTTCCTTGCAGCTTCATCGAGGTTGCCATTTTCTTGTGGGATACCGAGGTTCTTGTATTGTCTGCTATTATTCCTTCTGGGAGTGAGACCCCTTGTGTGTGGACTACCTTCCCTTTCTTTGTCACCATTCGACCACACTTCTCAAGTCTGAATGACATTCCAATATCAGTGCTGTAGATCCTGGTGGTGTGGATCAGTGAGTCGATGTCTCGCTCGCTCTTGGCGTACAGCTTTATGTCACCCATGTAGAGGAGGTGGCTGATTGTGGTTCCATTCTTGAGTCGGCATCCAGAGCCAGTCTTGTTGATTATTTGGCTGAGGGGTTCAGACCTATGCAGAACAGCAGTGGGGACCGGGTGTCTCCTTGGTTAATGCCACATTTGATGGAGAAATTTATATCTAATCAATTACAAATTAGATTTTAATTACTTCCCTAAAAGAGATCATGACTACATGCTGACATATTTATTTATTGTTACACCAAAAGAAGTGCCAACAGACTGAAACTAGGAAAAGTGTCAACAACCAGCAACACCTTGTTTGCAGCAATATAGGAGGCCTTCAAAAATGCTTCTTCCTAAATAATATTGAAGCTCTACGTTTTCATGCATTTTCAATCCAAAGCATTTGACTCTCTTTTAAAATGTGCATCTTCAGGGCAAAGCCACAAACACACACAGGAAAATGCCTGAGTCTGTTCGTTATTGTTTCCTACCTTAACAAACACAAATGAGACCTTGGTCTCCCAGGCAACGGCTGTCCAAGTGCAAAGCACTTTTAAAAGAGCTTAATTTGGTTCTGTGCAGCACTCGGAGCAAACGATGTTAAAGCAGCATGAATCCATGTGAGGGTGCTTTTCTATAAGAACATCAGAACGTCTTCTTCAGCAGGATATTAATAACAATCTAATAAGATAAGCTGGAATAAAAACTACTATTTATTTCACATTAGTGAAATATTTTTGATGCATGAAGTAGAGTCTGATTTCCTTATTAGTTTAGTCCTTTTTCTTTCAGTCAAATGAAAAATATCTATAACTGGATTTCTATGCATTAAAATTACATTTGATCCCGTTCCTCATTTTTGCTTGATGATAACAGAAACTGAATATGAATAATGGTTTCATTGGTTTGGAACTTGAAAAATTAAAAAAGTAGTTCCCCACAATTTGCATATTTCTTTCTGCAGAATTTTTTTTAAATTGCTAAATTATGATTTTTTTTTTTTAAACAAGGCCCAATATTTCATAACACGTCACACAATTTGCACAAAACCTCAGACTAAATGCTAAATTAAATACTTCAGTCAAAACACTAGAATTTCTTACAAAATCCACATTATCTGGTCTGATTCTGTTGCACACTCATCTGCTTATTTTAAAAACACTTAGAATTTACAGAGAAAATATACAATTAAATCCACCAATACTATGTGACACCAGATATGCAGACTAATGAATCTAGTCATTTTCCTTCATGCTCGTGGTTTGCAAATCCCTGTGTGTAGTGTTTTGCAAAAAGTGTGAAGCTGTTAATGTGTCTATAGTTGTGCAAATCTGGGCCGGTGTTGACAGATTTTATTTTAGTGAGTCAGCAATCGAGAAAAAAATCTGTAAAAACAAGGAGCAGAGAAAGAAAGAGGGGAGACTTGTCATGAATTTGTAGCTTCTCTTGTCTGCCACTAGAGGCCAGTACAGACCAAAGAACTGCACTCTGAAGTCTTCTAGTTGGTGTACATTTCCAGCCTTAATTTTGTGACATTGGTTGGATTTCTGGAGAAGAGTGTAATGTGGTCTATAAATGTGGTCTGAGTTTGTGCAAATGTCAGAGAGCAGAAGGTGAACAGAGAATATAATACAGCATGTTACTGTTGGTGAAGTCCCAAGAGTCTGTCCCAGCTAAGGCACACGTGCACAAAAGTGAGCTCAAAGACTGAAAACAGAATTAAGCTTTGCTCAGTTTCATCTGAAAAGGTTGACACGCTGATGCCTGATCAATCACTGATGACAGAACTGCTGATTTCAAGAGTTTCACCATTATAGCCACACCATTTTTCTTTTTAATGCATAAAATATTACTCATGAGATCTTCTAAACATGTGTTAATATGCGTAAAACTCAAATTATTATGTTTTGATATGTAGATTAAAATAAATCTGTTAATGCTTGTCATGTCTCTGTTGTTATTAATATTATTATTATTATTATTATTATTATTATTATTATTATTATTATTATTATTATTATTATTAATATTATTATTATTATTATTATTATTATTGTTGTTGTTATCTGTGACACACACCCCAAGGGCATCTCCACAATTTTGTCTGTGCTAAAGATGTGAGGTTACTAAGAATATATTTGTAAAAAAATACACTTATAAAATAACCAACCAATAGCATAAACATAACTGACTTGTGTCAGAGACTTTACAGCAATCCCCATACTAAGCAAGCATGTAGCGACAGTGGAGAGGAAAACTTCCCTTTAATAGGAACCTGGCTCAGTAGGAGCAGCCATCCACAGCCAATCACTGGGGGTGTGAAAAGACAGAGCAGACACACACACGCACACACACACACACTGATGAACTAGTAGTAGCACATTCTACGTTAAAGAAAGTAAAAAGATAATACTACTTCCAATGTGTGAATGTGGGTCGGGGTTGGAGAGGTCCTGGCTTGTCTTGGACACAGGCAAAGGGTCCTCAAGGAAAGAAATGTTGGGAACCAATGCTCTGGACAACCTATTTGTTGAGGTAACTATTACATCAGCACCCTTTCAAATGTGCATTGAATGCTTGGAAATCACAATACTCTCATCAAAAATATAAGACAACCAGGGTATTTTTTTAAATGAAAAAGTATTTTTCTGTACAAATATGCAGTGTGTCATTATAATCTAATTCAGATCCTTTTTCAGCTTTTATATTATCGTTTCTCTACATTTCCAGCATGCATCACACATTCTCCATGACCCTGTATGATAAAGCAAATGCTAAGTTTTGGCTGACATTATGCTAGTAGCATGCTCAGTTGTCATCTGTTTTGATGCAGAAATTCAGTTCGTTTTTATCTCAAGGGGTCTTATTTTAATTACAGACCTGTCTTTATTCTCTACATTTTTATTTTTCAGTAGAGGGCAGTGTGTGAATGCCTTTACATGTGAAGCCAACGCTATCACATAAACACGAACGTGTGAACGATTATGATCTGAGCATCTTTGTGAGTGTGCTAAGTGAGTCAGAAATAAAAGTTGGTGTGTGTGTGTGTGTGTGTGTGTGTGTGTGTGTGTGTGTGTGTGTGTGTGTGTGTGTGTGTGTGTGTGTGTGTGTGTGTGTGTGTGTGTGTGTGTGTGTGTTTGTAGCGATGCAATCATCATGCAAAACAATGAATAACATAAAAAGGCTTTTTTCTAATTATTGCAACATGACCTTATTTTGAATCTGCATTACAGGGATGCAGAACGTTTTGCTGAGAATCACAGGAAAACACACAAAAACAATTTAACCATGCTGTGTGTGTGTGTGTGCGTGCATGCATGCGTGCGTGCGTGCATGCGTGCGTGTGTGCGTGTCTCCCTCTCTGCAAGGCTCGCTGTGCTGCGCCGCCTGCAGAAAATGCCGGTTGCCCCTGACAACAGTTGCTAGGAAACCACTTTGGAATGACTTCATAGCATTGGGCACGCTTATCCTGTGGCTCACGATGAATAAAATCAATCCCTTCTCACGTAAATGTGTGTCCATAAATAAGGAGACACTTTTTAACACTAACACCACTGAGTCAGTGGACACATATGTGGTAGATAGTAGGTGTTGCCATGCAATGCCTTGATTTTTGAGCCTTTGGCTGAATCGAGCAGAAGATTTTCAGCAGCTATGAGATGACATATGCATGTTTCTACTCAATCTTGCATTGAAGTTCTTTTGACTCTTCAACGTATAGTTTTGATTTTTTTTCTTTGTCTGTTCTTCTGTGGTTGGTTTGGCCATACTCCATAAATTCCACATGTCCTAAAAGGAGAGAAAAGAAAAAATCCCACATATTTAACACTCCCCATCCATCTTTTTTTTGCTTCTTAATTCTCTGTCTCTCTGCTGTGGTGAGATAAGATGTCCCTCCCTCTGAGCTGTGGTGAGGTGTGAAGGAAGAGGGGCTTTCCCCTCTCTCTGCCTCTACTACCCCCAGGTCTGCAGGCAGTCATAACCACACTAACTAAATACACATAGCCATCTTTAGGCCGGTGCAGGATATTTTCTGTATGTGTGGGTGTTTAGCAGCATACCAATGTGCAGGATGTTTCCTGGGACGGCTGTTTAATGAACTTTAGATTAGATGTCAGACAAATTCCCTCTGGCAACAATCAAAGCAGCTCTGTGAAACGTGGCCGGGACCCTTTGGCTCCTGAAATGGGCCGAAGCAGTTTCACACTCCAATATATCACAGTAAATCTCAACCTTGGCCATGAGTCTTGACGCCAAACATCCAGCAAGCAATTTAGCTAAAATCTGGCTGAAAGCTCTCATGGTGCAGACAAGCTGGACCTTGTGTGTTCAGTTTGTGAGGTCTTCTAACATTTCTCTAACTGGATAAAACTCGGATTAAATAATTATCTAAAGGTCCACATGGGATTACCGTTTTTTAAGAGTGATTACATGATTAATTGATGAAACCAGAGATTAACGCAATTTTGGCATACTAATTCAGTCTCTAAAATTCACCACAGATCTACTATAATTAATTGAACAGATTGCTGTTTGCTTTTATGAAAGCGTAAATGAAAGCCTGGATCTTGGAATTATAAAACCCAGTTCACATGACAGGATAATCATGCCAATTTTTTACCAGCCCTGCCCTATCTGACAATCTAAAAGATGTGCCTGATTACCGTATAGGCTCTAAAGATAATCTTATCAGATAATCCTACCTTATGTGGTGTGTTAGAAGCGCTCTGGTCTCCTTGGAAGAACATCTGGACTGCTCTGATGCTCTGATCATAGATCTAGGCTTTCAAACATGAAGGATTGACTGATTTTTGGGGACAAACGAAGGCGCTGCCTTTTGAAAGTGGCGTCTAACCAATCAGAAAGTGAGGTCACGGAATCAACACACTCCTCCTCCGCCATGTTTGTTTATTTTGGAGTCACACTTTATCTTGTATGATTTCTTGTCTGAGGGAGGAATATCCATGAGTGAAAGCGTGTTTGCTGACTTGCTGCACACCACCAACTGTATGACCAAAACTGGTAAAACCATGATTTTTTTATCACCACACGTGTTCTCTCATGCTTTGAAAATCACCCAACGATTAAAGTCGCACTATGCAACTTTTTCATATTTTAAATCATGTTCTTGAGCCAGTATGTGTTAAAATGACCCTTTACAGGGTTAATGAAATGTCACTCAGACCCCCAGCGCCCTCTGTGGCCAGAATACTGCATTTGCAACTTCAGAGTGCCGGTCCGGTTCTTGTTGGACTTTTAAAATGGAGCTGACATACCTAGAGCTGCAGTCTGCTTCCAGCATGTTTCCTGCATGTTTCAGATCATGAACACAGCTGATTTGTTTGATTTAGTGATGAACCGCTCCTGTAGACACTAATGAAGGCTGAGGAGACATTTCAACTAGATGCTTGAAAGCAAAGAGTTAATAAGTCTTTCGTACATTTGCAGACTGTTATATTTTAAGATCATCCACATTCTAGCCTCTTTTATTTATTTTTTGGGGATAGGGTCAGAACAGCTACATGTTTTTTTTAAATTTTATTTTCATTCAGTTAGACTTTAGATTATTGCATATTTATAGACAAATTATTGATCAAGTGACTGGTAGATAACCTCCGGTGTCCCTTTTCATCTTCTGATGTAGTTTAATTGATAATCATTGCAATTAATCCCACTGTTTTCCCATTAAGAAACAACAGCAGCTAATTACCTCCACCAATTGGACGCCCGCTTTTTTTACAGTGTAATTGCACCTCTGAGTAGAAACACAATAAACAGCCAAAGAAAATTACACACCATTCTCACATTTGTCTTTGATTCGGCTCTCATATATTATACAAAAGCAGTTCTTTGTCCTGTTATGTTTGGATTCTGCTGCATGACCTCAAAACTGTAGAAGATAAAAAGAAAGATAAAAGCAAGCAAGAACCATGAGGCATCGATACATCAGCTCTCTCACTGAGCCACGTTGTTTCCGTTCACATCCGTGTGATGGAAGAAGTCACGAGGGATTAATTTTGGGGTCCAGCTGGGGCGACAGAGACGTAAGTGGGAGGAAGAGAAGAATGGATGAAGAGGGTGGGGGTGGGGAATGAGCAGGGATGGGGCTTGAGGACAATGTGGTGTACAGTGTAACACAGGCTGCACCGTGTGGTATTGTCCTGTGATTGTAATGTTCATCACCTCCTACAACCCATATCTGTGTGTGTGTGTGCGTGTGTGCGTGCGTGCGCGCGCGTGTGTGTGTGTGTGCAGGGTTTGCTGACAGGTTCACTGTCAGCAGGAATGCATGATGGTGATATATGGGGCTGTATGTCACTGTGGCTTGTCAGACACCTGCACATGCAGCCTGGTGGAAGAAAAATACAACAAATAAACAAACCTCGACATTGCATCAGCCTAAAACTATACATAGTTTTTTCTCCTGATGCACTGGAGTTTTTTTTTTTTTGTTTTTTTTTGCAAAAAGAATTTGCTCAAAAACAAAATTTCCAACAAACATATTGGGAGCCAAAATAAACAGGCTGTATATATTCAGCTAACAAAATTAAAGAGGAAAATGAATAAATTGTGGTTTTTACTTTAAAAGGTGCTCTTAAGTATAACTCACCTTTTAATAGGAGATAACAGCCTCGAGGTCAGAGGTCAGCCGAATAATAAGATTTGAGCTCCTCCTCTCCTCTTCCCCACACCCCCCGTCATCGATAAGTGTGTGTGAGTGAAAACGGGGTGGTGCAGCACACTTGTGAGTCCTTCATTAATTCGTAACTGTTCAAGTGTGATCGATGTGTTTATGAGTGCATGCTGATACAGTCAAAGTGTCTCATGGCTGTGCGATGTGTCTGATGGGATGTGAAGTGAGGAATGTTCTCCTGAGGGGAATCACTCATTTAAATATGCTTAATAAATGAACTACACGACTATGAACCGTGTTTTTGGAGATCTGTTTTAATTGGGAGTTGATTAGCTCAGCGATAATGAATGTTGCATCAGATTTTATCTTCTGGGGCTGTGAGCAATGTTTTCCTTCATGTCTGACATTCATGTTTACCTTTTTCTCAAGAAAAACCAAATGAAGATCCTCTTCTCTCCAAATTCTGCTACATTCAGATGAAGGAGATCTATTATCGTTGTTTGGCACCTGCAGCATCCGAGTGATCGATTGTGTCCACGTTGTTGTGCCGAAACGTCTGTGTTGTCCAGGTCTGGCTGGGATCAATACTGGAATGTGACAGAAGGTTCCAGTCTATCTACTTTTCCATCGCTGCAATGGTCATTTGACAGCATGACAGGCACAATACACTTCCAATTTGACGGCACGAATCAATGAGCTGGCCACTGACCACCGGCTTAACACACCTAACCATCTATTGAAAAGGCTGACAGCTGTTCTTGCATTATGGAGCGTGGAGTAATTAAGCGTGATACATCGATTTATTCCATTTATTGCCTTTTTACAGTTGATTCACCGGCCAATAAAAAGATGATATTCATTTT
>SSNS01000406.1:130534-143816 GCA_006937985.1 Aphyosemion australe | reverse complement strand
ATGACCCCCACATGCTAGCACCTCTCCATATGGTTCTATTCCGAAGTAGGGATGCTCCTGAAAATACACATATCCCTTGCACTGACTCTTTGCAGGAAGTCTGTTGTTTCAAAGAGGCTTTTCTCTGCTTTTATGTGTTTTTATGTGACTGAGTGACTCAGGTAGAAAATTACACCTCAGTACTTAGTGTCTATGTGTTTAAAAAAAGGTCTGATTGGTGCAAAAATATTCATTTAGTAAAATTTATTATAGTATTATAGTACTCACAACTCAGTGTGTAATCCATCTATTCATCTATCCAATATCTGAACCTCTTATTTCTCAGGAGGGTTGCAGAGAGTTGGTTTCTTTTTCTCCAGCAGTCATTGGATGAGAGGTGGGGGACATCATGGACAGGTCTCCAGTTAATCACAGAGCCACAGAAACAAGTGACACATACACACATGCATGCACGCACGCACGCACACACACACACATACAGATACCCAGAGAAAACCAACTCATTCATGGGTAGAACATGCAAACTCTGCGCAGAGAGATGGAATTCGAACCTACAACCTTCTTTTTGCAAGGCAAGAGTGTAACCAACTGTCCCACCATGAGTAATCATGCAAAATAATTGTAAATTAAATTCAAGCTTTTGGATAATAAGCCATCTAAAAAATGTAAAATATTTCAATCTTTCTTGTTGAATCCAATAATTAAACATGAAAAGTGTCTTAAACTTGAAAAAGGGTCGTTAGTCTAACTAATAACAGTATGTTGAACAGAAAACCACATCATAGTGCAAGAATCCCACATATTTAGATGGAATGGATGGTCGGACATTTGGTCTCCAAGACTCACGTTGACTCACGCTCATGCTGGAACATTTTGAGAAATGATGTTTTTCCAGAGATCTATAATTGCTGTAATGACTCAGCTGCACAGTGATGGCTCGATGACTAGTAACAGCCACTGGCTTGTCCAACCAGTTTACAACTCTGTCCTCCAACTAAAGCTCCTCAGAAACTTGATATATCAATTTACTATTTACTTTCCAAATTGCCTGATTCGTCTACAGGGCGTTAAATCTGAAGGTTATCCCTTCAGCGAAACGGTCTTCTCGTCATTAAGTGAATTAGTTGAATGCTCTTTTTCTGTCCTATCTGGGTCAATACAAAAAGGCCCGTCTAAAAATAATTGAGAGAGAAAAAAAGGACAGCAAGAGAGCGAGTGCTTGTTGGAGTCACGCAGACCTGGCTGAAAGGCTTGTGAAAGTCTGCAAGCAGCCACCTGAACCTCCAGTGTCATCTCCTCATACTCAGATCCAACAGCTGCGGCCGAGGAAAGGCTCTGGGCGGAGGGATGCCCTGAGTTTATTTATTTATTTTTGTTTTATCATGCCCTCGTGGCTTCGTTGTGCTTCTACAATGATGGACACGGTTACCATGGTAACACTGAGGTGCAGTTCAGGGTGAAGATGATAATTTGAGAATGATTTTTGATGTTCGTGATAAAATCACAACAGCTGAAAACCTTGTCAGATGTTACGGGTGTGTTTGGAAGCTCTGTGTCGCTGCGTTGTGGGTTTGGGCAGGTCAAGCGGGAAACAAGGCTTGTGTGTTTTTAGAGGCTGACTCATGCCTTGTCTATTAAGAGAATAGATGGTGATCAGGTTGCTAGGCGATTAAGAGCCACTATTGTCCAGAGGGACAATAGTAGACCCACGAGTGCCCTCTCTTCTCTTTCTCTGCTTCTCTCTTGCTTTCTTTCTCCACCTCTTTCACACACCGCACACACACACACACACACATACACATGTACATTGTGTATGACCCCCCTTTCCTAACTTGGGCGGGAACAAGGACAGTCGGCAGGATGAGCCACAGAGTGTGAGGAGGGACAGACGGCTAAGGAAGCAAAGAGAGCACACGGAGACGGAAAATCTAAAAGAGACCTGCAATCGTTTGACACAATGAAGGGAACAAATGTAGCTGGAGGCAGTGAGGGAAAGTGAGAAAAAGGGACGGGCAGGGGGAGATAAGCCAAGGGGGGAGACCATCCATGGACACTGCACATTAAAGCTACTGGGCTTCGTAAGGGAAGATCACACAACAACTGACAGGTTGGCAAAAGAAGGAGTTTGGCTCTGCCCTATCGCCTCCTCCTGCTCCCCACTGCGTGTGCGCTTGTATGCCTGCACACACACATATTCACACACACACACCGTGCACACTGTCTCTCTGTGTGCCTGTCAGTGCGCCGGGCTCTCTCTGGGTGGGTAGAGCCGTGTTGAAGAAGAGATGTTCGCTCTGAGGATGAGACAGCGTTTCTAACAGGATCTATTTGCGGATTGGGATAATACACTGGCACAGCTGAGGGGGCTCAAGCCCACCGGAACCAACCCAATCAGCTATGGAGGGACTGCTGTCTCCAATGAGGACCAGGGTATGTTTCCACGGGGATCACAGGGAATTGCACCCACTGTTTCCTCCAAGAATCCATCTCAGAGAGACACATATTGGATAGCACAACTCGCAAGATGCTAGACTGCTGAAATAAATCAGTGCACGCTGCTGTCGCCGTGGTGATGCTTGAACTCGAGCTGAGAAGTTTCCGAGCAAGCGGCGTTGCTAGGGGCGATAGGTAGAGTGCTGGCTGACTGTAGGAGACAGAGTTGTCAGATAGTGGGTGAATGAAGGTTTGCAGACAGCCAAACTGCTGTTTCAGTTTTTGCATTGTGTCTTTGTGGGAGTTTCTGTTTTTTCTGTGTGTGTACATTCATCAGGGGCCGATCTGGAAGAATGACTCAGTGTTTTAAAGTGGTGCCCGTCTCCTTTCAGTACAAACTGCTGGCATTTTGATTTAGGATAGTGACAAAAAGGAGCAGGGACAACGGTGCAAGGGAGGAACTGGTCTAAAAATGGTGATTCACTATTGTTCTTGTGATGCATGACCTTCTGTATTAGATACTCACATCTCTGCACAACATGGGTGCTTGTAAGTTGCACGCTGGGCTCAACGTCTACTCGCCACTGATTGTTTCTAGGAAAGGTGATGACAGAAGTAAATGATTTGTGCATTCAGAGCTTATGATAACATTTATCTTCATCTGGGTTCCAGTGCAAGCAGCTGTTTATTGTGTTTTAGGTGAGGGAGAAAAAATGTGATGTTAGAATAAGAGCATTGCAGTTTATTCTCATCTAGCAACAAGTTAAAACAAAACCAGTTAGATATTTAAATTTAGACTTTACAAAAAAAATCACTATTTCCTGCAAGACAGAGATGATTTAGCAACCTGGCTTTATATATTCCTCCCTCCCTCCCATCCCCCACCCTATTTTATCCCCTCTGTCACCGACCCCAGACAACCCTAAATAAATTCTTGATGCACTCTCCACTGAGCTCAGGTGATAAAACATTAAAAATCCTCTTTACTCCCATATCCTGTTTGATTCTGTTGTAAAATGCAGCAGAAACCACCAGATTTCCACTCCTGTTGTGACTTTTTCAGAAATCTGTGAAAGGTTTAAACCAGGATGGTGTTGCAATGCATGCTCCCATCTGCTCACCTCTCTTCCTTAACGATTTCTACATCTCCTCATGTGTTTTAGCCATGTTTTTGTGCATTATGGGATTGTTATTATACATTATAGAGTCTGGCTCACCTGTCTGTTTGCCCTTTGCTGTGTCTTTGGTGGGTGATATGAGCAGAGCAGTTCGGTCCATCATCTAATCCAAAGAGGATCGTCACAGATTTGGCATCAGAGATATGGCACAGAATCAAGCCTGTTATATCGGTGCAGTCTGCTGCTTTGGTTGGATTTGCCAAAGAGCAATTCGGCATTTTTAATAATTTTTTTTCCCCTGTTTTTTTCCCATTTATCTTCATCAGTCATGCTGAGCTTCCCATGCCTGACAGTTGATCTGACTTTCTCAGTTTTGGCATCAAAGTCAGTTTGGTAGATTTGAGAATCGCAGCACGATGAACCAGCGGAGGAGTCTGTCAAACTTTGCACCACATAATCTCCTTCTACCGCTCTTTCTTCAGCCTTCTGAGATGAAAGGCGGAACCTCGTCAGGACAGGAATTTTGATTTGGTCTCTTTTTTATTTTTAAACTGATTTTCATTCAATACAAACTTTAGAATAGCGAGGTTACCATTGATTTCATCAGAAATCTGGCAAAAAAAAGTTTGAGGTGACATAACTCACCAAGATTTGTTTATTTGCTATTTCAAGTTAAAGAAAAAGCGTATTTATTATTTGTCTTTTTTTAATATCAAAATATTATTCATAAAATGAGTGCTGCATTATTTGGGGAAAAGATGCAATTTTGTTTTTTTTAAAAGCAATATCAGTTTTGATAAACTCAAAATACTCACAATGAAAATTATACGATATGTAGCATATTTATTATTATTATTGCAATAAAATTGTGAGTCAGTAGCTCATAAATTATTAGGTGTTTGAGAAAGAAATGACTGCAGACAGCAACTAAAAATCGAAATCATAATATATAAGAATAATATTGCAGTTTCGTGGGTTTATTTTACAGATCTAGCAAACACACTCTATGGGTTAACTGTGGGCATTTAGGGGAGTCCATCTGATTGCCAAAGTTAAAATGTTTTTGCATGCAGATTGAGTCTGTTCATTATTCCATGATATAATTGAGCCCTAAACTGAATAGCAAATGCTGCACACTTCTACAGTTTTCTCAGATCCCTAAAGTAGGAAATTGTGCTGAGATGGTTTTATCATTTGGATTTCAGAAAAGCTGCAGGCTCCTATTTTATCTACTCCACCCCTGATATTTCCCCCCTCCTTTACTGTGAATCTCTACTTCTATGTTTCTATTCAGCGTGACAGTAATGAGCGCTGAGGCAGAAAAATGAGATAAAATAAGCGTCAGTGAGCTGTGGGTCTGCGTTGGCCTTGTGTAGTAACACGAAAGCAGGTCAACACACAGGAAATCTGTTGAAAATAAAATTTTACACCTATAGTGTCAATAATTGCTTATTTGTCTTCTTCTAACGTGATCGTTTACCACATAAGAACTAACTTCTTATCAGCTTTGCAAACGATCCTTCTCTCATCTTTTAGTGGTGAAGATGAGAGGCTCATTTACATCCACAAACTGTAGATCTGAGCAAACAAAAACACCCACAGACTCTAAAAAAAGGAAAGGTTGAGCTGGTACCCCCCTTGTGTTTAATGTATGCATATAGGTCAGTAGGACAAGGAGCTCAAGCTTCATGAACGTCTTCTCTGGAGAACGTGAGCTCTCGTGGTGTTTCATGTGGGTTGTCAGTTCTCCAATCAGCTCCTGTGTGTAAATAAATCAATAGGGAGTCGTTATCTAGAGATTAACCCTGTCAGGGTTCTATCAGTCTAACCAGAGAGGCTCCTCTGCTTTTCTTCTTCTGCTCTTGTTTATCTGAATGTTTGGTTTCTGTCAGCTCTCCCTCACATCCGTCACTCATCCATTTATTAAACTTCCCTTCCTGTGCCTAGCCTTGCTTCATCTGTTGGGACAGGCATGATGGTTAAGGCCATGATGGGGAACAGGGAAAAGCAGCCACATAGAAAGTGACCAGACCCCCAACTCTGAACCCAATCACCTCGCTGCACGGATGAAAATAATTAGAGTAGAAAGGCAGAGCCGGTGGGTTTTGGGTCCGTAGCACAAGGTGGGACTGCCTTTGGCAGCAGACTCAGACATATACTATCTCGACGCACAGCAGGCTAGCTGGCAGCACGTAAAGGCCAAACTAAACAGGAGAGGCCACGTCTGGTGGCAGGAACCACATGAGGCATGTGAAAATACACACACATGGGGATGGACACACACACACACACAGAACGTGGGGCTTCATCTCCCAGCTGTCATCTTAGCCTTCCAAGTTCAATGTCAAGGTTGGTTTCAGTTGGAACGTGAACAGATTCAACTACTCATCTATGACACCGGTATTATTATTCTAATGACATTTTTGGCCAATTTTCTCACTTAATTTTATGGACAAAATTTTTTTAAAGCTCTTTAAAGAGCAAGTTCACAGAGAAACCGTTTTTATTTGTTATTTTTGAAATACGATCAATCACTCAGCAGGCTAAACGTGACAATAGTCTTCTACCCTTATTTAGAAACAGGAGCGCCAGAGCTTTTTTTCCACAGAGATCGACTCAAAAGGCCTTCATTTATACTAGAGACCACTGCAGATGTGTTGAAAAAAACAAGTGAACTTGGTATTTAACTTGGTAGCGAATGTGTTATATGAGGGGAATTGTACTGTTCACGCAAACTGCTCTGATTTAGCGGTTTTATCAAATTCAATTTCAGACAGGTAGATTAAATATAAAGCAAAGTGGATTATTCAATAACTAAAATATGGATGCCATTCACAAAATTCCTCTAATTTCACAGTTTAAAGGTTCTTTTCTTCTCATCTCAACAACCTGAGTTTAAATCTGCTCTTCATCCAAATCAATTTTGAACATGTTTGTGCAAGTGTGCGTGCGTGCATGCATGTGTGTGTGCGTGCGTGCATGCATGTGTGTGTGTGTGTGTGTGTATGCGTGTGTGTGTGTGTGTGCATTGATTCTCGTGCCATGTCAAGTATGTCAAATGTTCCCTCATTCCCAAAAGTGGCCCGAATGATGAGATCAATTGGGATGCATTGGAGCAACCCAAGGAGAAAATGTGCATGTTAGATGTCGTCATGGAAACACACGGTGCAAATTTTCCACTTCATTGACTGCCATCAGTTTACAGGCATGTTTAAAATAATTTCCACGAACGATGCACACAAATGATAATTTCACCGTAACACCATACTTCGATTAATGCACCCACGTTAGTGTTTGAGTGTTAAACCCATGTAGTTTAAATTAAAGTGCCTCCAGGGGTCCCATTATGTCTTTTGACTCTATTTGTGTAATTGCATAAAATAAATGGACTTTTTTTGTGCTGCTGTCATCCTAAAGACAAATGCAAGGTTCCATTTGCATTGGAATGTGTTCATGAAATTATACAGAGACTAAAAACACAAATTTTGATTTAGGATAGTGACAAAAAGGAGCAGGGACAACGGTGCAAGGCAGGAACTGGAACTTTCTGTATTAGATACATCTCTGCACAACATGGGTGCTTGTAAGTTGCACGCTGGGCTCAACGTCTACTTGGCACTGATTGTTTCTAGGAAAGATGACAGAAGTAAATGATTTCTATGAGAACGAGTGGGAGAATGGATGGATGGATGGATGGATGGATGGATGGATGGATGGATGGATGGATGGATGGATGGATGGATGGATGGATGGATGGATGGATGGATGGATGGATGGATGGATGGAAGTTACCAGTACATTTATTTATGGTATTTCATCTGATAATCAACTTAGCGTAGACTTAGTGACATATACAAAAGCTGGTACTCTGAAGGTATGTTAGAATGCCTTTTGGAAAGTTTTATAAAAGAAGTGAGACTGAATGTCTGCAGGAAGACTGTTCCAGTTTTGGGGAGCTTTGACATTGAAAGCATATTTCCCTGCGTCTCTGCTGACTCTAGGAACTGTAAAAAAATAAAATCAATGTGACGAAGGCTTTAAGATGAGCTAAAAGGTACTAAATATTGTTTTAAGTACAAGGGATAATTATAGATGCATTTAAAGATAAATTGTAACCAGTGATATTGACGTCTAGCTGAAAGTGTGAGCCGAGACTGCCGTTCATACATCACACAGTGGTGAGTCCCATATGGACAATAAAGAATGAATCGACACATACTGTTATAAATCACATCAAGGGGTTGCAATAGTGTTTTGATAAATAATATCACCATAATCCATAATTGGTCAGAGCAGCTGAGAGACCATTCTATTCCTGGCATGGAGAGTGAAACGATTCACTGATGTAATGTTTTTCCAATGAAGTTAAGATTCTTCGTTATGCTGTACGTGTTTACAGGAAAGATCAATATCCAGTAAAACATCAAATGTCTCAACTGGTTCAAGATGCATCTAAAAAGCACAAATTAAGATTATTACCAGAGTTATTCAAGTTTTTTCTCCAGAACAGCATAGAATGTTTCAATATCTATGATTTTTGGCTAAGTACAATAAATAATAGTATCATCAGCATAGAGAAGAATATCAGTCTGAACAGCTGAGTGGAAGGATGTTGATGAAAATGTAAAATAATAAAAGTCCAGGAGAGGAAACTTGAGGAATATATTTGTCTATGCCTTAAAAATCAGACTGGCTGCCCATATAGGACGCTGACATCAATGATGAAATTAGGAATTGAACCATAAAAGCAAAGATATAGAAAAGCCAATAACATACAGAACTCCCACCCCATACCTCATTCCCTTTTTCATTCAAGAAAATTAAGGTAACTCTTGCAACACATGACTAATTTTTTCATAATAATATAATGCTGGTTTGGTTAAAATTTCAAAATAAGATTATTTTTCTAAGGCCACTTAAGTAACTTCTCAATTTAAGTTTCTTATTGTGTAAAACTATATTCTGGAGTGAAATCTTTAAGATCATCAACAGATATCAGTGTCATGTTTGGAATTTCTGCCTCAGACGTGTCATGATTCACTGGTCGTTAGCTCCCCAGTCTCTGCACACCTGCTTCTCATCAGTTAATCTGCTCACCTGTTCTCACTTTGTAATCAACATCTCACAGTTTAAAAGCTCCCAGGTTGGTTTGCCAGGTTTTCCTGTTTCCAGTCTGTTTTGAGTTCACCAGGTTGTTCGCCTCCTGATTGTTCACTGGCACCATTGACCTGACACCAACCAAACATGACAAAATGATCTTGATTTCAGATAAAATTGTTTATTGTTGGTATGCTTTTTTATTCTCAGCTACTTTTGATCGTTATTATTCTCAAAGTTAATATAATTTGTGTAATTAGTTTAATCAAGAAATTTAGTCCAGCTTTTACTGTTTACATGAAACTCTTGATTAAGGTGTGAAACCTTGCAAGCAAATAATTCTTGAAACTGGATTGTTCTAGAAAGCATAATCATTTTGCGTCATTTTTTCTAAATATTAGTCTCTCCTTTAAAAAAAAAAAAAAATGCATAAAATCCTAAAATCATCTTAAGCACACATAACACTCATTCTAAGAAAACATTGCTTAAGCAAAGACATGTAAGAAGCAAGAATTTGGACAATAGCGTCTAGTTTAAAGGCACACAGCAGTTAGATTCATTTAAGAATTTGAACCAAGCAAACTTTGCTTACCCCATTGGCAGAGCTCTTCCTCAACATGAGACAATTTAATCATATTTAAGGATATTTACTTTATTTCAAGTAGTGTTGTTTTTGCAGTGCAGTTAGGGGCACTGATTCTTGTTAAGGGCAGATACTGAATATTTCTAGAGCTCTGCTCGGCCTTAAAACGTACATTCAAGAGAAAAAAGAAGAGGATAACTTCAAAATAATGGTGTACATACAGTAGTTTGCTAAAGTATACTATCATCAACAAAAATCCCAAGTGGGGGAAAAAAGCTTGTGAGACTTGCAGGTCTCCTGCAGCAGCAGACTGCTCTGTTCCAGTTCTGACCTGATTGCATGCACTGAGGTAGACAAGCTTCACTACAATTACAAATGCAGCCTGGAGCTCAAGGTTGCCATCATTCCTCCAACACCAGAGACTCCGGTTCATTCCCTGACTGCAGAGTTTTCTTGCTTCTGGCTTTAGTGTTTTTGAGCATTATTAGCAAAGTAGTGTTCTTGAAGCCACAAAGGAGTAGATCTTTGTGTAACGGCCACTTCTGGTTGGCTAGGGCACCCATTTGGGCTTTAACTGCCTGCAGGGGATGCTGAGAGGACAGAGATGAAACAACATACCAGTCCATGTTTATCATAGCAATTTTAAGGGCCGACATGGGGAGTTAGCTGCAAGCAAAACAGCAGGGTGGAAGGATTTTTGTGAACTGGGAAAAAGTAAATAAACATGCATCAATCTATATAGACACCTATGCAGCCAAATAGGTAAATAATGATGTGCTGCTATTGAATAAAATGTATTGACATACCATTTTGCTCTATTATCTTTATTTCTGTAAAATCCACATTTTAAAAGTCTGTAAATATGGAAAATAAACATAAAATTTGGATTTTCCCCTCTTGTTTTAGGCTCATCCTTTCCAGTTCATTTACACAAGTCAGACATCATAATTAAAAAATAATCTGGTAAACATTTCATTGCAATTCCGTACCGCTTCGATTCCTCCCCCGCATACTCGTAGCTCTTTTATTTATTTAGCCCAGCTTCAGCGCAAACACCGTGTACCAATTTTACATTTACAGTTTTCACGCTCGAGTGCACTAATGACTCTTTTATGGTTTACATCCCCGACTGCTCAAGGAGACAAAGACATTAAACGCTTTCCTATACCAGTGCGTTTATTCACAACATTCACATCCAGAAACACGTGCGTGCACGCCGCTACACTTACATGCTCCATAACATCTACATGCACAGCATCAGCCTCAGACATATGGACCCATATGTTGCTGCCAAACAGACTTATTGATGCTGTCATCTTTGCAGCACCAGAGCTGGGCTGAGCAGGTTCAGGGTTGATGGATAGATGGGTGGATGGGTGGGTGGGTGGTTGAGTGAGTGAGTGAGTGAGTGAGTGAGTGAGTGAGTGAGTGAGTCAGATGAGTGTTGTGGCAGTAGTCTTAAAGTGAAAGGTTCTTTTTCTTTAATAAAAAAACAAAAGAAATGGAAATCGTTGATGCAATAGTTTTATTGGGTTGGGTTCTATTGGGGAAAAAATGCTTTAAACAGAAATGTCTATTTACGGAAGAGATTAGGGCCACTGAAAAGAAAAAAAGAAAAGAAAAGAAAGAGAATTCTGACTTTTTTTTCTCAGAATTTTGTTTTCTCAGAATTCTGACTTTTTTTCTAAGATTTCTGTCTTTATTCTCAGAATTCTGACTTTTATTCTCAGAATTTTGACTTTATTCTCAGAATTCAGATTTTTTTTTTCCTCAGAATTCAGATTTTTTTTTCTCAGAATTCTGACTTTTTTCTCAGAATTCTGACTTTTATTCTCAGAATTCTGACTTTAATTTCAGAATTTTGACTTTATTCTCAGAATCCTGATTTTTTTTCTCAGAATTCTGACTTTATTTTCAGAATTCTGTCTTTATTCTCAGAAATCTGACTTTATTCTCAGAATTCAGATTTTATTTTCTCAGAATTCTGACTTTTTTTCCTCAGAATTCTGACTTTTTTCTCAGAATTGTGTGTTTATTCTCGGAATTCGGACTTTAATCTCAGAATTTTGACTTTATTCTCAGAATTCAGATTTTATTTCTCAGAATTCTGACTTTATTTTCAGAATTCTCTCTTTATTCTCAGAAATCTGACTTTATTCTCAGAATTCTGACTTTTTTTCTCAGAATTCTGTCTTTATTCTCAGAATTCTGTCTTTATTCTCAGAATTCTGTCTTTATTCTCAGAATTTTGACTTTATTCTTGGAATTCTGACTTTTTTCTCAGAATGAAAAAAATCTGAATTATAAGATTAAAATCAGAATTCTCTTTTCTTTCTTTCTTTTCAGTGGCCCTAATCCTCTTCTGTATTTTTAATTAGCAAAAAATGACTTTCCTCCTAAATACATTTGCACATTACTTTAGTAATTCCCTCAGAATGTTTCACCTTCTCAGAGGAGTCAGGCATCTTTCTCGTCTTCCTCACTTGGACACCTTTTTATCACCTCTTTATTTTTTTTCTTCTCACCAACAGTCTCACCCCCACATTTGAGTGTTTATGAACACTGTATTGTGGTTGCCAAATACCCCATTACCACCTCTCTCCCATGTGTAGACAAGTGCCATTACGCTGAATTAAACTCAAATATGAAATCAAGGTTGCCAGATTGATGCGCGCCTGTTCTCAGAGGAATACTTACATCATCCTAAGTGTCTCTCTGACCCTCGCTGCTCTCATTATGGCTTGTTAAAACAATTAAAGGTGACGTATGTCAGATTTATACCTCGCCCTTGTGTGTTTTTGGGTCTGAACATATATGGGTGTGTGTTTTATTCTGAACAGATGTGAGCATCTGCCATTGTTGATAAGGCCATTAATTTGTGTCTAGAGGTGCCTGGATGTGGTTGGGTCTAATTTTTTTAACCAGCTGTTGTTTTTTGCAGTGTATTCTGTTTACATATTTGAGAGTTGCTGGTATAGCAAATAAAAAAAATATATTTGTGAAACAGAAATAACTAGTAAAACTTATTTTTTCTACCTGGCTGGGCTCCAGATCTCCTGCTTCAGTTAGTTTGCAATTATAGAAATATATATATATATATATATATATATATATATATATATATATATATATATATATATATATACATGACCTAAAATTAAAAAGTAAACAGAGGTGAAGTTTCATGTGTAAATTGGGAATCTTAGAATAATCTGTTCTAAAATAAAAAAAAATAAAAAAAGTACAATACAAAGTTTCATGACTCTTAAAAGCTAAAGTAAATTGTGGACATTTTCAGTTTAAAATGCTTTACTTTCCAACCACCAGAGTGTGCTGTGTGATGTGAATTCCTCTTCCTTTGCCAAAGAGTCCCCTGAATAATGAGCCTCAGCACTTGAGTGACCGACTGATGGAGAACAGGTCTTCCAGGCCGTATGGTTGAAGTGGTGTGTGACTCTCTCTAAACCCACAAGTGCAGTAAAAGGCAAAAGAGGCTCCTCTTATAGCTATAAGAGACCACCAACAAGGTCAGCACTCACGAGGGTGAAAATAAAATCCTGGTATTGCCTAAGATTTGCAACCACCTGGTGCAACCAGCCCTCCTTTTATTGTACCCTTTGTGATAAATGAAGACAATAACCAGAGACCTTTGGTTCTAATAGGTCTAGTTGTCTGCTGCTGTGCTGCTGCTGCGGTGTGAGTTTGGTCTTTTTGGCCCCAGACAACACCACGGTTCTTCTCATCTGTCATGACAACTTTCTCAGACATAAAAGCTGGGAACCAGGCGGGGAACGAGGTCTGTGTGGTGACCAGGGAGCTGGTGGGCATATAATTAATGACCTCATCCTGCTCCTCCGGCTGTCCAAGAGACAAAGGCTGATTAAAAGTCAGACAACAAGTAAAGTAAAGAGGGAGAAAATGAATAAGAGGAAAGAAAGGGTGGTAGCACGGAGGGACAACATGATATAAAGGGGGAAGCATATGCTAAAGGCTGAGCTCAATTAATAAATATGAGTTGTGTCAGTGAGCAAGTGGCCTTTCTATTATTCCT
>SSNS01000406.1:71142-130458 GCA_006937985.1 Aphyosemion australe | reverse complement strand
AGCTCAAGGTTGCCATCATTCCTCTAACACCAGAGACTCCGGTTCATTCCCTGACTGCAGAGTTTTCTTGCTTCTGGCTTTAGTGTTTTTGAGCATTATTAGCAAAGTAGTGTTCTTGAAGCCACAAAGGAGTAGATCTTTGTGTAACGGCCACTTCTGGTTGGCTAGGGCACCCATTTGGGCTTTAACTGCCTGCAGGGGATGCTGAGAGGACAGAGATGAAACAACATACCAGTCCATGTTTATCATAGCAATTTTAAGGGCCGACATGGGGAGTTAGCTGCAAGCAAAACAGCAGGGTGGAAGGATTTTTGTGAACTGGGAAAAAGTAAATAAACATGCATCAATCTATATAGACACCTATGCAGCCAAATAGGTAAATAATGATGTGCTGCTATTGAATAAAATGTATTGACATACCATTTTGCTCTATTATCTTTATTTCTGTAAAATCCACATTTTAAAAGTCTGTAAATATGGAAAATAAACATAAAATTTGGATTTTCCCCTCTTGTTTTAGGCTCATCCTTTCCAGTTCATTTACACAAGTCAGACATCATAATTAAAAAATAATCTGGTAAACATTTCATTGCAATTCCGTACCGCTTCGATTCCTCCCCCGCATACTCGTAGCTCTTTTATTTATTTAGCCCAGCTTCAGCGCAAACACCGTGTACCAATTTTACATTTACAGTTTTCACGCTTGAGTGCACTAATGACTCTTTTATGGTTTACATCCCCGACTGCTCAAGGAGACAAAGACATTAAACGCTTTCCTATACCAGTGCGTTTATTCACAACATTCACATCCAGAAACACGTGCGTGCACGCCGCTACACTTACATGCTCCATAACATCTACATGCACAGCATCAGCCTCAGACATATGGACCCATATGTTGCTGCCAAACAGACTTATTGATGCTGTCATCTTTGCAGCACCAGAGCTGGGCTGAGCAGGTTCAGGGCTGATGGATAGATGGATGGATGGGTGGGTGGGTGGGTGGGTGGGTGAGTGAGTGAGTCAGATGAGTGTTGTGGCAGTAGTCTTAAAGTGAAAGGTTCTTTTTCTTTAATAAAAAAAACAAAAGAAATGGAAATCGTTGATGCAATAGTTTTATTGGGTTGGGTTCTATTGGGGAAAAAAATGCTTTAAACAGAAATGTCTATTTACGGAAGAGGATTAGGGCCACTGAAAAGAAAAAAAGAAAAGAAAAGAAAGAGAATTCTGACTTTTTTTTCTCAGAATTTTGTTTTCTCAGAATTCTGACTTTTTTTCTAAGATTTCTGTCTTTATTCTCAGAATTCTGACTTTAATCTCAGAATTTTGACTTTATTCTCAGAATTTTGACTTTATTCTCAGAATCCTGATTTTTTTCTCAGAATTGTGTCTTTATTCTCAGAATTCAGATTTTATTTCTCAGAATCCTGACTTTTTTCCTCAGAATCCTGACTTTTTTTTCTCAGAATTCTGACTTTTTTCTCAGAATTGTGACTTTTTTCTCAGAATTCTGACTTTATTCTCAGAATTGTGACTTTTTTCTCAGAATTGTGACTTTATTCTCAGAATTCTGACTTTATTCTCAGAATTCTGACTTTTTTTCTAAGAATTCTGACTTTATTCTCAGAATCCTGATTTTTTTTCTCAGAATTCTGACTTTTTTTCTCAGAATTCTGTCTTTATTCTCAGAATTCTGACTTTTTTTCTCAGAATTCTGTCTTTATTCTCAGAATTCTGACTTTTTTTTCTCAGAATTCTGACTTTATTCTTGGAATTCTGACTTTTTTCTCAGAATGAAAAAAATCTGAATTACCGTATAAGATTAAAATCAGAATTCTCTTTTCTTTCTTTCTTTTCAGTGGCCCTAATCCTCTTCTGTATTTTTAATTTGCAACAAATGACTTTCCTCCTAAATATATTTGCACATTACTTTAGTAATTCCCTCAGAATGTTTCACCTTCTCAGAGGAGTCAGGCATCTTTCTCGTCTTCCTCACTTGGACACCTTTTTATCACCTCTTTATTTTTTTCTTCTCACCAACAGTCTCACCCCCACATTTGAGTGTTTATGAACACTGTATTGCGGTTGCCAAATACCCCATTACCACCTCTCTCCCATGTGTAGACAAGTGCCATTACGCTGAATTAAACTCAAATATGAAATCAAGGTTGCCAGATTGATGCGCGCCTGTTCTCAGAGGAATACTTACATCATCCTGAGTGTCTCTCTGACCCTCACTGCTCTCATTATGGCTTGTTAAAACAATTAAAGGTGACGTATGTCAGATTTATACCTCGCCCTTGTGTGTTTTTGGGTCTGAACATATATGGGTGTGTGTTTTATTCTGAACAGATGTGAGCATCTGCCATTGTTGTTAAGGCCATTAATTTGTGTCTAGAGGTGCCTGGATGTGGTTGGGTCTAATTTTTTGAACCAGCTGTTGTTTTTCGCAGTGTATCCTGTTTACATATTTGAGAGTTGCTGGTATAGCAAATAAAAAATATATATTTGTGAAACAGAAATAACTAGTAAAACTTTTTTTTTCTACCTGGCTGGGCTCCAGATCTCCTGCTTCAGTTAGTTTGCAATTATAGAAATACATATATATAAAAAGTCTGAGATATACAACTGGTTTTATTTTCTAAGCATGACACATTTTTACTATGCTACTTCTCACTCTTGATTCCTTATAAAGAAGACCCTGAACCTAATGACCTAAAATTAAAAAGTAAACAGAGGTGAAGTTTCATGTGTAAATTGGGAATCTTAGAATAATCTGTTCTAAAATTTCTAAAAAAAAAAAAAAAAGTACAATACAAAGTTTCATGACTCTTAAAAGCCAAAGTAAATTGTGGTGTCCCTCAAGGATCTATTGTTGGAACCCTTCAGTTTCAAATATACATTTTAAAATAATCTGCCAAAGTTGCCATCCATGTTTTGTTTAATATCCAAAATAATAAAATTGATTGAATTGAGTTCCTCAGATAACAAATATCTTGTCTCGCATGATAATTTTCCCACTCTAAAAGACACAAATGTTATGCTTTGATCATCACTCAGTAATTTCAGATGAAATTCTCTCCTAATGAAAAATGGAATTTATAGTTTGAAAAATAAAAAGTTATCCAAACATAATGCTAAGTAATATTTGTGTGTAGAAAGTTTCATTTTAAACTGAAAGATACCGCTCATGCACAATGTTTAAACTTTTCTGTACTCTGTTAATTTCTGTCATTCATTTGCAAACACAATTTAAAAACAATTGTGAGCAGGATTTTGTTTTATACTATCATTTACAATCATCATAAAAAGAAGTCCATCATTTGGACATTTTCAGTTTAAAATGCTTTACTTTCCAACCACCAGAGTGTGCTGTGTGATGTGAATTCCTCTTCCTTTGCCAAAGAGTCCCCTGAATAATGAGCCTCAGCACTTGAGTGACCGACTGATGGAGAACAGGTCTTCCAGGCCGTATGGTTGAAGTGGTGTGTGACTCTCTCTAAACCCACAAGTGCAGTAAAAGGCAAAAGAGGCTCCTCTTATAGCTATAAGAGACCACCAACAAGGTCAGCACTCACGAGGGTGAAAATAAAATCCTGGTATTGCCTAAGATTTGCAACCACCTGGTGCAACCAGCCCTCCTTTTATTGTACCCTTTGTGATAAATGAAGACAATAACCAGAGACCTTTGGTTCTAATAGGTCTAGTTGTCTGCTGCTGTGCTGCTGCTGCGGTGTGAGTTTGGTCTTTTTGGCCCCAGACTACACCACGGTTCTTCTCATCTGTCATGACAACTTTCTCAGACATAAAAGCTGGGAACCAGGCGGGGAAGGAGGTCTGTGTGGTGACCCGGTGGTCATATAATTAATGACCTCATCCTGCTCCTCCGGCTGTCCAAGAGACAAAGGCTGATTAAAAGTCAGACAACAAGTAAAGTAAAGAGGGAGAAAATGAAAAAGAGGAAAGAAAGGGTGGTAGCACGGAGGGACAACATGATATAAAGGGGGAAGCATATGCTAAAGGCTGAGCTCAATTAATAAATATGAGTTGTGTCAGTGAGCAAGTGGCCTTTCTATTATTCCTGCTGTCTCCTGGAGGGGCAATTACGTGGAGTTTACCCTCCATGCACCATCCCCCAATATATGACCCACCTACATTTTTAATGTGCCCAACTTCAGCTGTGTTTTGCCTCCCTTAATGGTTGCAATGCCTATAAAGGGAGGTGAATATAAAGGAATAGAGACTATCAGGGGACAGGATCGTGACTTGATCAAACCCTGCCAGTCACAGCCGTCTTTCATGTGGCTTAGAAGGGGAGGCATATAAGGACAAAGACAAAAGGAGGGTGGAAGGTGACTGGTTTGTCCAGGCAGGAGGGCTGGGCCCTCAGGGGGTCACCAGCCCGGTGCCTTCCCTTCGATTCCATCCATTACTCTCAGCGACACAAATGAGACCTAATTGAAATTCACAAAACATTAGCAATTAACTTTTAGGAAATCACAACAAAATCTCCTCCTGCCTCCTCCTGCCTTTTTTAAACAATGTGGCCCGGAGATCTCAAATTACACGTCCCTTCCCTCCATCCCCAGGAGCTCTCCTCCCCTCCCTTCTCTCCCGTTAACAAAGACAATCTGGTGAGTCGCTCAGTCCTGGTTTGAGCTGGCGCACCTGTCAGAGGTGTGGGGCCCATCTGTACAGTAACGAGCAGCTTAGTCCCATGCCTGCAGCAGGAGGAGGAGCTGGGACGGACTGGCTTGGGTTACTGCTCCCCAGGGATAAAGCGTGTGTGTGTGTGTGTGTGTGTGTGTGTGCGTGTGTGTGTGCAGGTGCATCCTCTGTATCGTTTGTATATATTTATGCACATACTGAGTTTATGTTTTGAGCACCTGAGGGATAATAATGATTCATTGCCTGTATGGGGAGTTGTATATAATAACAGGCTGAGAGGTTTTCACAAGTGAACTGACAGCTGCATCCTTAGTGTGGAAAAATGATTTTGGAGGCAAAAATTTGAAAACTGAAAACTATTTTGTGTAAGTTTGAGCAGTAAAAGGAGATTTTAGTTTTTCAAGTTTTAATAATTGATCCATATGACAAATTTGAACATAAATGCATTATTTTCCACTTTTAACATGATCATTGGCCAATAAACATCTGAGGAAATGTGTTCATTAATTTGTTCATGAAACATTGAGTGCATAGTGAGTAACAAGCAAAAACATTATTGTTCGCCTTTTGCCTTTTTGCCAGTGGGCAAAAATTATTTAATTAAAGCATAAATCATATTTTCTTCTTTTCCTCGACTCCCAGTATTTTTGTATGAGAGCAGGATTGTGTATATCCCGTCCCATTCCATGATCTAGTGTGTAAAATTTAATATGCAACAGCATCATCAAACATTTATCGCTCACGCTGCTACAAATCATCATCCTAATTGTGTGTGAACATAGGACTCACGTGCACACTCAAGTGGAGCAAATCCTAAATGTTTTGCAGACTTGCCTGCAGACAGGAGAGTGTTATTTGTTTTATTGGTGTGGAGGCAACCTTGTTTTTTTGCATCTGCTGCTCTATCTGTGTCTATTTCTGGCTCCGGTGTGGCTGAGAAGCCTCCTCAGCAATGGGCAAAGTGGGCTAAGATTACTGGGGCAGAAAATGCGTGACTCAATCCAGCTCCTTCATACAACCAGCTCCCTAAAATATGCCTCTGTCGCATTCTGTATGCTCAGTGCCTTTCAGATGAGTACTTACTCTCTGCTGTGAGGGGCATGTGCAGCACAGGAGGGAAAATAATAGGTAAATGCAAGAAAAAAAATCTAAGACAGGTTCTTATCTTTTACGTGTTTTAAATTCAAAATATTATCTTCTGCTTCAATTTGTCAATGAGGACAATCTCTGCTTCGAATATGAATGGGTCTCTCGAAATCCCAAGGTGACTTTCTCTGCAGCAACAATGACATAAGATGGTAGAGTGCACCTGCCTCCTTTTTCACGTCTTTTGCACAAACACACACACACACACCTGAACTCAGGGACACAGCACAATGCCATTTGGCGTAATGTGAAAAGACAGAATTGGGGTGCAGAATGACACAGCAAAATTCAGATTACTAACAGCGCTGAAGAGAATGACACAGCTGCACTTTGTCCTTCAGCCCTTCAGGAAATAAAAAAAATGGATAAACAATACGAAAAAATAGAAAAAAATGCAAATTTAAGGACAATTATTCAGATGAAGCTGTGAGTTAACATATCCCAAAATAAAATAAATAATAAATAAATAAAACCTCTTCAGCTCACTTGATCAGACGGGTTTACGTGTGCTGCATTCCAGTTTCCAGTTTAAAGACTGCCCTTAAACCTTTTCACAGTTAGATGCTAACAGGTGCTTAAGAAGATTTGACATCATGCCATTAGAGAGCGTGTGTGTGTGTGTGTGTGTGTGTGTGTGTGTGTGTGTGTGTGTGTGTGTGTGTGTGTGTGTGTGTGTGTGTGTGTGTGTGTGTGTGTGTGTGTGTGTGTGTGTGTGTGTGCAGATCTGAAACGTTTTGGGATAACCTCCAAGTGTTTGATTAGCCCACATCCCTACTTTCCACACCAGGTGGACATCACAATGAATCAGACTCACAGAAGCTGCGCGCTCTGCACTCTTTCAGAAAATTGAATTTAAGGACCAAAAGCTTTTAGCATCTATCAGAATAAGAGACGTTTGTTGAGGTGAGTGTTGAGATGCACTATTTGAAGTGCTGCAAAGGTCACAGCTCTGGTGTCCTCACTCCCCTCTGGATAAGTGGGACAGTCAGCTTTCAGGACGATCCCGGTGATGACGGAGGCGGCGAACAATGGAAGCACATCTTGGACCTTGACGGCTTTGGCTCAATTCAGCTCCTGGTACTGCATCCAGAATGCCAGTTTTAACCTCAAAATAGCTGTTTCTTAGTATCCATAATAATTATGCATATTAATGACAGATTGAGTGTGTTAATCTGCAGAGAACAAACTATCCCTTTTTTATTGAGCATGCTATGCACTCACATCAAAATGTGCATTCCTCAGTGCACGTTGTGCATAAATGTATCGTATGAATGCTAATTTTAATATGCAATGAGGAGAAGTGACTTAAATAGCTTCACTTACTATTGCTGATTTATTAAAAGAAATCTGGGTTTCATTCCTAACGGTAAGACTGAGTCACATTAGGACACGCTGTCCTCTCGTGCCTCTCTGTTGGGGGTTAAGCTCTTCACTGGTAATGAATGCCGGTCTGGATAAGCTACCTGCAGCTCTCAACACTCCTCAGCATTCATTCTCCCTGAGCTGTCCCCTTTACAAGCCTTAAGCGCCATATACTGTCCATCTTCACAACGTTAGAAGGTATTCATAATGCATGAGTAATGTTCAGATGAGAATTAAAGGGAGGATTCAGAGTTATTAATGACTGGATGTTACGTATTCACAGCAGGCAGCATTAGGAGCAACATAAGGAAGACGGGAAAGCCTCTCGAGGGCTACAACAAACTGATGGATGTTCTCTCTTTAACGCCAAACGGTGTGTGTATTATGATGTCTGCGTATTAAATTCAGTCACACCCCAGTGCTCTGGACTCTTAGACTGATGAGTGGCTGTTCCTGTCGACCTCAGGGCCTTGGAAGGTGAAAAGGCAAAGGTCAGGAGGGTGTTGGTTGTGTGTGGCAGAGGGAAAAAAGGCAGGACAGGAAGAATGAGGTTTAGAGGGAGGTATATGAGAATCAGCTGAGACAGAAATTGAACAGAATAAGGGAAGAATGAGGTTAAATGTGAAGTAATTGGAGGGATGGGAGCATCAAATTGAGTTAAATAGTAAACCCAGCATTTAATATTTAACCTCAGACCAGTTGTAGGGCAAACCGGGTTTGCACAAACCACATTAAAGTTGCACAGATCCATTTTCTGATTCCTCCCAGCAGCATGAATTCTTGGTATCTTGCATGCTTGTCAGCGTAGTCAGTTCCTCCCTCTTCACACTCATATCCTGTTTTGTTGCTGCAGCACAGCCAGACTTCAGTCTGACCCTTCTGGTTCTTCCTCTTTGTAAGTCGTGTTAACTGGGAGAAATGGGGAGAGGGGGGGTGACATTCCTTTAGCACTTTTCACAAAAACAAAAAAACAAGCCTCTCTTTGGACGTCCTGCCACCCCTCCCTCCCCCTTCCTTCTTCTGATTTCCCCTCATTCAATCCCTGTCCCTCTAATATGCAGCCTTGTTCACCCTCCATCCTCTTCTGCTCCCCAATCAGCTCTCCATCCCACATGCCCTGTCCAGTACACCCCTCCTCCCCTCTTCCACCCCTCCCGTGCTACTGTTACATAAGTTTCCAGTCATAGATCCGGGCCGTATCACTTTTGTTTTGCCCTCCCTGTGTGTCTGGGAGCCTCAGCAACCAGGGCCAACGCTTAATGAGGCTTCCACAAAGGCCCATTGATGAGAGGCCCAGTGTTGGAGCGGATGACCCCAGCCAAGAGCACCCAGAACTGTGCATCAGCTGCCTCGGGCTCTCCCTCCACACAAAGACGTCCACTGTGGACGGAGACCCAAAACAGGACAGAGAAGAAGAGGGAGACAGTAAAAAGGGGGGTGGGCATAACGGCACAAGCAAGCTGGAAAATATAAAACTTCATAAGACACAGGATCTCATCACTTAGCATCTTCTTCAACTGTTCTCGTCAAACGCTTTACCTCCTCCAACCTTTTAGAAGAGTGAGATTCATCGTTCTCCTCCTGACAGGAACTCATTAGTGTTTTAATCATCACTACGATCCAGAGGGATCCACACTATCTCAAATCCTCATCATTAGTGCCGTGTTGCTCAAAAGAGAGTTTTAAGCATTCTAAAGGGATCTTCAGCTACGTTTTGGGAAGGTTTTTGGGGAACCAGTCAAAGCGCTGCCAGGTCTCAGAGCCAAGTTTACCAGAGGTGGACGTGTTTCGTTGATCGGATCTGGATTACAGCCCCTTGTCTGAGAATCCTGGATGAAGAGCGAAAGCAACGAGTGGACAAATTAAGCGAGACTGTCATGGCACATTATTTTTGGAAAAGCAGGATTTCATGTGCCTGAAATGGTTCAATTACATCTTTAGATCTTTGGTCAGAATCACATGATCGTACATGAGGTTGGGGAAGAAGAATAACACTCTCATTCAGTTTGAAGAAGAGTCTCTTTGCTAAATCTTGTTTTCTGAGGGAATTTCTTGAACTAATGAAGGATGACCCTTTCAGCTCGACTGGAAGACTTGGAAGTGACCCTGGAGCACATGCTCATGGATGTTTGGGTAAGTTTTTAATCTCTGAAGAAGTGGAATCCTCTCCACTCTTCTTGCTTTCCCGTTTCCTTGATAATGTCGTCAGTTTTTTAATTGCAGTTAGAGACTCTAGGCTGACATATGTTCATGGCTCTTCCAGATGTTCTGTCAATAATTGGCACAAATTTGGAAAAAAAAAATCTTCTCATTAGGCGTGTGAGTCTGTTCGTAATCTGGGGAACAGACTGAATCTAACCAGGACGACATAAAGCATGACTCATGACCGAATTAGCCCAGTTAGTTAAAAAGTCAGAATATTTTAATACCTTTGAGGACTGCCAATATATTAAACCAAGATTTTGATATTATTTGTTTATAGATAGCTTTAAAGACCAAGTTCACTCGTTTTTTCAATACATTTGCAGACCTTAGCACAAGCAAAAAGATTTTGCTATGCAGGTCGGTCCAGCCACGCTCCGTTAGAGCCTCAGCAGCCCCGAACAGTCTTGTACCTTGCCATTCACAGTGCTCTATTGGTTTGGTGGGCCAATCACAGTGCTCTATTGGTTTGGTGGGCCATTCACAGTGCTCTATTGGTTTGGTGGGCCAATCACAGCGCTCTATCGGTTTGGTGGGCCATTCACAGTGCTCTATTGGTTTGGTGGGCCAATCACAGCGCTCTATCGGTTTGGTGGGCCAATCACAGTGCTCTATTGGTTTGGTGGGCCAATCACAGCGCTCTATCGGTTTGGTGGGCCAATCACAGCGCTCTATCGGTTTGGTGGGCCAATCACAGCGCTCTATCGGTTTGGTGGGCCAATCACAGAGCTCTATCGATTTGGTGGGCCAATCACAGTGCTCTGTAGGTTTGGTGGGCCAATCACAGTGCTCTGTAGGTTTGGTGGGCCAATCACAGCGCTCTATTGGTTTGGTGGGCCAATCACAGCGCTCTATTGGTTTGGTGGGCCAATCACAGTGCTCTATTGGTTTGGTGGGCCAATCACAGTGCTCTATTGGTTTGGTGGGCCAATCACAGCGCTCTATTGGTTTGGTGGGCAGGATGTTACTGCTACTGAGCGAACAAACAAAGATGGCTACAGCTCGTTTGAAACAAATTTGGCATCAACTTTGGACTATTTAGGCTTAGACTTTTCTTTGAGTCAAGAGCAGAAAGAGGTATTTATATAATATAGGATGGCTTGCCAGGCTAGTGGTCTCTAGTATAAATGAATGTCTTGTGAGTCGATCTCTGGCGTTCCTGTTTCAGGAAGTAGAAGTTTGTCGGTGGAGAGAAGAGCAGAAGATGGCAGGTTTTGGAGTCTTATTTCCTGATATTCCGACATCTCACGTCTGATTGGCTAACAGAAATGTGACTCTACCACTGACTCCATTTGCTTTGTTACGTTGATGTTTTATCTCCACAAATAACACAAGCCTGAAGGAGTTCTGCTATGTTGTGGAATTGCTAATGCTAACAATTAGCTTCTGTTAGTCGAGACGTTCTCTGCTGTTTCCTGGATGCTAAAACAACAGCCGTCCCTGTTGTGAGCCAAGATGGTTGAGTCCATGAGTGCTTATTTTCAGTGTGACATAGAATTGATTGGCTATTCTAATCCAAGCATTTCTCTGTTTATTTTCAGCCAGCAAGCTAATGCAGGAAATAGGGGTAGAAGACCATTTTCATCTTTAGCCTGCATGTTAAACCCAGAGTGGCTGATCATACTTAAAGAATAATAAGTAAAAAATGGTTTCTCAGTGAACTTGGTCTTTAAATCTTCCAATTTTGAGTGCAAGAATTTTTCAAGAGGAAAGTAAAAGGAAACACGATGAAAGATGACTGAATGCGGAAAATCTGACGCTCATGAATGTCATGATGCTGTTGCCTGTGATGCTTGGATAGAGGCAGATTCCCGAGGCCCCTGTGGATGCTGATGCATTTTCAGCTACTTTACATTATAATGGGCATGCATGGACGCAACCTCACACAGACAAACGCACACTCCTTCACATTTAGAAACATTTGCCTGTGGAGGCGTGCGTAGTCTACCGCTGCACAAACACTTTGCACATTTCGTAACAGCAGAATCCCCGGTTGCTTTGATGTCTCGGCTGCTGTAATGAGTTCGGTCGTTAAGCTGCTGTTTCTCTTTAGCATTGTTTACAGCGACTGGCATCTGTTAGAGGCATCCATAATCTGCCCTTTCCTGAGACACGCTGTGGTACTCATGAGCACTATCGGCACCACTGCTGCAGGGCTGCAGCGTCACCAGTAATACGCAGAGATGTGATGTCTGAATTCTTCAACAGGTGTGGAAGATTTAACACTTAGAACAAAATATTTCAGAAATGATTTATGATTGAGGCAATAAAGATAATAATTTACAGCCACAGCAGGATTTGAGCTGCCCTACAGATGAGATTATATGTTTTCCCCTCTACCTCTCTACTAATTAAAGTGTTTGTTTATTTATTTGTTTAATTGCTAAAACTGGCTGGACGAAACAGAAGGGTTTCTGCCTGCTTTGCATGTCTAAATGAGAAATATTCAAATTGCGTGCAGTCTTTCCAGTCTGGCTGATGGACATATGTGCAAATGGCAATGCATGTGTGCTTTGGATCCAAAATAAACACACACACACACATATACGCATGCACACACACGAGCTGAAAGGCTAAAAGGAACACTCTTTTTAATGAACCATCAAATTAAAGCAATACGAATTAACCAATATAATGGGGGGGAAATATAATTTATGGGGTGTTTTTCAATTACTAACACCAATATGGAGGGTCTGCGTTTAGTATAAACTCTATATAGAGTGTGTGTGACTCTGTGTGTGACTTTAGCCCAGAGACTGGGGCTGTTACAGAAATATTAAGGGTCGTTAGAATAATGACAGCGATTCTCCATCCTCAAGCAGAGAGGAACCCCCAGAGCCCTATCCATGCAGCTCATTGGCTTAAAGTAGCAGCAGAGTGCATGGCAATATCCCAGGCTGCACAGCTTTTTTCATTAGCGCACCAGTCCACATGAATGATTCAGGTAATCTGAGAATATCAGAGGCAGAGAATTTCCTTTAAAGCTCCTCTTTATTCAGCAAGAAAAAGCAGGTCATTGCTCTGTTGTCTCAACAGGAAGCAGTTTTTTTCATTGCTAATACATTTAAAACTCTCGAACGCACATTTATAATTTTTTTTCCACCAGAAAGAAATAAGATCACATTTTTACGAGACATTACACTCCCAACGATACAAAAGCCTCCTCTGACATGAATCAAACAGACGCGATCTGTATCGGCTGATTGGCTCATTTACTGTGAGATGCCAGCGTGTGACGTCATATCGGCTCCTGCCAAAGCTGCTTTGTATTGTGCTGCTGATCTGAGGAGCTGAGAAGGGAGGACACTCTCAGCGAGGGGGAGACGGCAGCTTCCCTTTCAGAAGATGCCTCTCAGTCGAACACACAAAAGGCTGACAGCCACATCAGGAAATTAAGCAGCTTGATTAAAAATGCATTTACTGCTTGTGTAGTTTAATTGAATCCCCTCCTTCTGCACCTAGCAAACTGTGAAACCTACCAATCCTCTCCCTCTTCCCCATGTATGATGAAGGCCTGGAGGCAAATCGCACCGCTGCTTTTCTTGCTCCTCTTCCTCCCAGATCGCTTCCTTTCTCCCCCATCCCCCTGGTCTCCTCTGACAGAGAAAGACCTCAGCTGGATGGGATGGTTTCCATCACAGCTGTACTGTTTTGCTTTTTGCACCACTGTCTCCTCTGTTTTCTGCAGCCGTAAAGCTCCATAGTTCATGTCGGTGAAGGCTTGTCTGCTGTCTGTGGGAACATTCAGGCTGTCAGAGGCACAAACACTGTGACAAAGTGATTCTGAATATGTCAAGTATTTGCTCATGCACACTCTCATTATTTTGTTTGGAGCATACCGTTGATGTGGTGTAGCTATTGATTTGGTGAATAATGTAGTGATTTTAGGTTGCGTAACGAGTCTGCTCACAGCCAATTACAAGCAAACTGACCTCCTCCCTCCTTTTGTCACACCACCCATAATTCACTCTGTGTTGCTCTGCCTCTTCCACAATACGTTGTCATTAAATATGTGCAAAAGTAGAGTCAACATCAGCCTTTTTCAAGGCAAAAAGATAGTTTTAGATCATTGCCACATATTTTCTATGTTTTTTTTTTTTTTAATCAAATTTGCATTTTTTAATTTATTATATAGAAATCCCTCTGGAAAACCTGAGGTGATATGTATCACAATCTTTTGCTGCTATGTGATTCTAGTTAGAAATTATAAAAAAAATTAAAAACAGTCAAACGTTGCTTCAGTTTCCAGCTTCATATGCTTACTCATTTTTTCATGCGATCAAATTTATGACTGAATGCCAAAAGAACTATTTCTACCTGATCTCTTTGAAAGAAGTGGTCATCTGTCCCTACAGAGAGCTCTCATCCAGCCTTTCTACTGGATGCTTAAAGCCATACTATGCAACTTTTTCATATTTTTAAATCCTGTTCTTGAGCCAGTATGTGCTAAAATGACGCTTTACAGGGTTAATGAAATGTCACTCAGACCCCTACCTCTCTCTGTGACCAGAATACCGCATTTGCAACTTCAGAGTGGCGGTCCGGTCCGTGTTGGACTTAGTAAAGTGGAGCTGACATACCTGATGCTGCAGTCTGCTTCCAGCATGTTTCCTGCGTGTTTTAGATCGTGAACACAGCTGATTTGTTTGATTTAGTGATGAACTGCTCCTGTAGACACTAATGAAGGCTGAGGAGACATTTCAGCAGATGAAGGTGTTAAAAAGACAAACGCACACAGAGGAGATAAATTTCATTTTTGCTTTTAATCACATTGAATTAATAACGGACACTAGGGGGTGCTAAAGAGGTGTGTAACGCAATAGACGCGTTTTGCACGTGAGCTCCCTTCCCAGCAGCAGCGAAAGCGTTCCACGCAGCTGGTCCTGTGTCCTCTGGTGTGAAATCACAGCAGAATTGCAAAACCATGCGTGATTTTGACAGTTACGATAACATGTAAGTAGAAAGATGGCAGCTTGTATCCAAAAAGGTCTGTGGTTTATTTTCTGTTCTTTCTGTTCTTTTACTTTTACTAGTTAAGCAACTGAAAATCCATATGACTTTTATTTTGAAAGTTTACATATATTTTACACTGCTTTTGTGATTGACTTCCTGTCTGGCCTGATCTGAACTGCTGAGTTTGAGGCGTTATGGAAGCATAGCGTGTAAAAAAATAGACTTGACGTGTAAGCAACGTGTACTTACGCTTCGCGTCCAGTGGAAACGCACCCATCTACTATAACGGTGGCTAATTGCTGCGTACTACATTTTGCAGATGGCCCGGTTACCGGTAGACGCTTTATTTTCCATGACTCAACCACAATTTGCACCCTTCTGAGAGTAATTTTCTACCAGCTTTCCTTGATTGTTGCTTTCAGGTCCTTCTTTAAGGTTGTTGTTTTACCTGCATAGACCTTCCACACTCAATAGTCCAGTGAATTGCAGTTTCTGCTTAGTTGTGACCACTGATCCTTTTCTTTTATGACTGCAGGAACCACACCTTATAAATGTTGTTGTGCTCTGCAGCTTGTTTGTGATGGTGCGCCTTACTGAATTATGAAGTAAGGAATTAAATGGCATCAGTGAGAGTGTGTGTGTGTGTGTGTGGGGGGGGGGGGGGGGGGGGGGGGGGGGGGGGGGGGGGGGGGGGGGGGGGGGGTCATGAAACTGGACCACATGACAGAAACATAGTTTCTCACATTTAGGGACATGATTTAGAGATTTAGAATGTGGGACCAGGAGTCAAATAGAAACAGAAAACAAGGAAGTGAACAACATCACAACCCTCCAACAGTTTAACTGCTAATTCACATCACCTCTCTTCTGGCCTCGTCATTCATTCAAAAGTGATAATGCGATTTAGCGTTAATCATCTCAAATTATTAATACGTGAGAGCAACAGTTTATCTCTGATATATTACACGCTTTGACTAAATAGTTGCATTTGGTTCTTAAAGCCTGAAAATAGTTTTGATTGAGGATTTAACATGAAAAGAGCAGCTATTTTACCCACTAATCGTATTTTTAAAGAATAGTGGGAATAAAATGTGAATAACAGTGTTTGGTGAATCTTTACCGGACTCAGCCTTTGTGTTGGCTGACATAAAGAAAAATCAGTAATCGTCAAGTTAATATAATCTCCATGTGTGCATCTATAAACTGTTCAGCTATGCTTATTCATCCTTTCATTTCCACGGCTTGCATAGTTTAGATTCTGATGTCAGCTGGTCATAAACACAGAGTCTTTCCAGGGTGAATAAATCAGAAGTTATGAATTCTATTCACCCGGGTGAAATGCACATCTAGCACCTCATTCAAAAATGCAACTACTCCCATAATAGACTGCTGATTGGCCCATTGGAATAACATTTTCTAATTCCATTAAGTTGTAGATGGGTGTAGAAAAAGCAGAGTGTGAGTCTGGCTGTGCGCCGCACTCAAACAGGATTTTTATTCAAGGTAATGTCTGTGATGTCAAAGAAATAAACAGGGCTCATTCAGTCTGACTCCATTCTGTCTGAGCCTAAATGTTAATCATACTGGCACACACACACACACACACACATATATATATATAATTTGTAAAATGCACACACCAAGTCAGTCACCTCGCTGCAGGTTGAGCAGATGTGAGCTGAGCGACACAATTTGACCCATAATCTGTCCTAGAGTTCCAACAAGTCTCTTAATTACAATCATCTCAGATTCTGGTGCAAAACACAAAAATGTCCCAGTTTCTTCAAAATCCATTTACCTTTTTTGATAATTCAAACCTGTTTCCTAGCATTGCCCACACAGACTCTGATGCCTGGATGATAATTTAAGTGCTGCTTCCCTGTGGAGAAGTCACTGTGATTGGTTCTGGCCCAACAGAAGGATGGGAGGCCCTCTACTTTTGCACGCCTCACCTCCGCGAGATAAACAAACATCATAGAGATGTGAAGCATAAGCAGATAAATGCAGTGGGAAATGGATTAAATTTTGCTGTGGGTGTGGAAGCGTTAGGATAAATATGTTTGTTTCTTCTTCCGTTGAAACTGTAACACAATACTTTAGCCAATTGTGGGGTCTCAAAACAAAAACATTCAACCCCCTCATTTGCTGCTTGTGATGGGCAGAGTCTAACTCGAGGGCAATTCCATAAACACACACGCCTCCACACACACACACACACACACACACATATGCAACATGGAGCTGGACCGTCGGGATGAGTCAGACAGCCGTGGGCAGGGGCTGGCTCAGTTATCAGGGTAAATTAATGCACAACAAAGCCAGAAAGCTACATTTTAAAACCTTTGCTTTTTATTATTACAGCTACAAACAAAGACTAAGCAGATAAACACATAAACACGCTGCAGAAATTCAGCCCAGACAATCCAGCTGCTTTGTTTCCCTCATTAACATGTCTCCTAATCGGGGAGCGATTTCTCTTCTGTTCTTTCCTTGCGTCTGCTTGTTTTCCTTCTATTATTAGGCGTTAGTTCATTTGGAGGACAGCTGCTTTTATAGCTCGATGCTTCTTGATGCTTTTTAGTGAATGTTATTTTCATCCTTTATTAGCTGCACCAGCTTTTCTGTTTTCTGTGAGGTTTTTGTCTCCTAAATTAGCAGTAAAAATGCATCAGTCATCGTAGTCTGAATCAACATCGTGCACAAACCACCCACAGAACATCAACCGTATGCAACAAAGGCAGAAATGAATCAGGAATTTCGGTTCATTTTTCCCAGTTCCTCCAGTGGGTTTTCTGTGAGCCCTGAATGTCCTCAGATTGTTTATAAATAGCTCTCTGATATTTTCCATGTAGGCCACAGTCCTTCGCTCATTGATGTGGGACGGGGTGTTGAATAAATGATGCTTATGGAGGATTACAACTACGGATTATTTCCTCCTGTATGTTTGTCACTCTGTCTTAACAAAATGCATGTGTGTGTTCATGTAACAACATGTAAATCAAGCTTTTATGGGTTTTGGTGACTGTATGAATTTAATCTGGTGCTGATTTGAAAGCCCAGCCATGGTGAGTTTGTGCACTTGACACAGAAAGGGGTGGAAAGTTTTAAAGCATCAAATCACTAATTACTACTACATACATCTAAAAGGGTATACAGGAAAGTAGAGCGACAAGATAAGAACTATGTGAAACAATAGAAGTCAATAAATATCAAAAAAATGAATGAGTTGCATTTTTATTTTTAATTTTAGAAATTTGAGCTATTTTAAGAGGGTAGCAATGCTCTTAGGTCAAGGCTGTCTGGGCTAGCCATCACCTCTTCAGTCCTGAAGGATGTCAGCTCTCTTTACTAAAAGTGATGCCATTCAGGAAGCTACCTGCAACAAATATGACCATAATTATAACTTTGTTTTGTTTTGCAAAACACACTCAAAGATTACCAAAAGCAATACCTTCAAAGGGGGGAAACACTCACCTTTTGTATCCTTTTGTGCTGCCATGTGGGTCTCTGCTGCCTCTAAAACACTCCAAACATGAAAAAACCCATTCATCCATTTTCTGCTAGGGTTTGGTTTTAGGCATTGTGTGGCTAAAAGAAGCTGTTTCAAAATGTCCCTGTTTGTGATGTCACAAACGGGGAATTAGCATAGAACCCATTGTCACCTAAGGAACAGCTGCTGCTAGCAGCAGCTCTACTCCAAACCCATCCATTTACTTCCGCTTATCCGGGGGCAGCAGCCTAAGGAGGGAGGCCCAGACTTCCCTCTCCCCGGCCACTTGGGCCAGCTCTTCTGGGGGGATCCCAAGGCGTTCCCTGGCCAGCCAAGAGACATAGTCCCTCCAGCGTGTCCTGGGTCTTCCCTTGGGTCTCCTCTTGGTTGGACAAGCCCGGAAAACCTCACCAGGGAGGCGTCCAGAAGGGATCCTAATCAGATGCCCGAGCCACCTCAACTGGCTCCTCTCGATGAGGAGGAGCAGTGGGTCTACTCTGAGCCCCTCCCTGATGACCAAGCTTCTCACCCTAAAGCCGGGCGTACACTGTGCAACTTTTTCACTCGTAGCGTTCAGCTTCAGCTCAAACTGTACGACTTCCTCGCAGAGCAAATCTCACGAGTCATGTGCTCACACTGTACGACCCAGTTCTCGGACGCGACCTGACTGCTCACACTATGTCTGGCATGAACTCGTCGCAGCTAAAAAAAAGTATATATGACGCAACACATTGGTCTGAGTACGGGAGGACGAGGACGGCATTTGGAATAGAAGCGTACTCTGTTGCTTCATGGCAAGCGCTGCTTGTTGCTACGGTTAAAAAATCAATCTGACATAAAAATAAAAGTCTGGTTTGTTCCGCAAATAACAAAATAACAACGAAAACATATTACTTGTATTATATTTGATCCACTTTTGATTAAAATTGATAAATTACCAGCATTTCCCGCTCTTAAATGAAGAAAAAAGTTTATTTTTCATCAAAACAAAGCAACGCTGCTTTTATTTTGAAACTGGGTTAGCTATTTGGTTTGTTTTTGCTTCCACTTCCTTCATTTACGCTACTGCTTGTGTGTTTGCGCATGCGCCGTGTGCGGTTCTGATACTTTTTTGGTCACAGACGCTCGCAGCGCCGCTTCAACAGTGCGATACCCTCACGAGGGACGAGCAAAATATCAAACACGCCAAAAATCCGTGCGAGCTTGCGATTGCTGATCGGCAGCTGGTCATGTGGTGTTAATCGCCTCTCGTAACCCCCTGTATACTACACGACGCTCAGCGCAAAACTTGCCCCGAGCTCGTACATTCTCGCACGAGGTGTAAATCGGCTCAAAAAAGCGAAAAAGTCGCACAGTGTACGCCCGGCTTAAGGGAGAGCTCAGATACCCTGCGGGTTCAGCTGAAATGAGTACTCTAAATCCCTCCCAGATATTAGAGCCTCTCAGCTTATAGCAGCCTGAGTGGGTGAAGGGTGGGCGTGGCCAGCTCCTGCTTGTTTTCTTAAAGTGACAGACCCCTGAAATGGCTCGTTGTGAAAGGTACTGAAAATGTCAAGAATAAAACTGCTGAAATCGCTTTATGTGAGAGGGATTTTATGCAAAAAAACCTTCAAAAACAACCATAGAACTATTATAACTTGAGGAAAAAGTCTCCTTTAATACTCAGCGCTACTGATGATCACTCAAAGTTTTAGCAAGATGCCTTTATTGCACATATGTGACGAGCACCAACAGCCCTGCACTAGTTAGTTGCACATCAATACTCATCGGTCTGCTGATTAACTCCAGTTAATCAGACTGAGGTCTGCATTAACTAAAAGTAATCCGCTGACTGCTGAGTATTGATGTGCAGCAGCAAACAGAGCCCAGCTGTGAGTGATGATGGGAATATGACAGTAAGTCACTTGGCTCAGCAGTAACTCGTGAGTCCAATAGCTTTAATGGACAAGTAAAGACTACAGTGATGGATACAGAGAACTGACTCAGCTGAACGGAAGAGCTGACGCTCCCTGCAGCTTTCTGGGTGAGATAAAAAAAAAAAATCAGACTTATTAATACACTTCTCCACAGACACAATTAAAAAAATGATGAGGTGACCGATATTTGCTTGCATGACTTGTGTTCACGCTCACCGTGTCCTCTCTTTGTGTCTCAGCTCAGACAGTGCGGGGAGAGAAAGCTGGAGGTGGGATTTCAACGTTAATCTCCCAACCAGATGGCAAAACATCCCATATTCCTTTTGAGGTTCCCCCACGTGATTCCCTGTGTTCGGGCTGGATGTGTGTGTAGGAGAGAGGGGGGGGGGGGTGTATATGAGCTCACACAAAAAAATGATGATTGTGTCATGTGACACGAGTGCGTATGCTAATAAGAGCAGTAACGTCACATTAATCCAGTGACCTGGTTAAGCCCCCAACTGAAGGAAGCGAGTAAGAGTGGGAGGGAGGGGACGCTGTCAGAGCAGGAGAAGGGAGACAAAAGCGCACTCCCTCTGCCTCCCGCACACCCTCACACACTCATTCACCTCCGGAGCGTCAGACTGGAGCGCGTACTGAGCAGAGCAAGAATGGAAAGTGTTTCAACGCAGAGAGACGCTGAAGCACAGAGAGGCACCTAAGGACCAGAGTGGGAGTTCTCCCACATCACGCACTTCCTTCGACCACAACACACCCACGCGTCAGGCTTGCGTGGAGCACGGCTGTCAGGCTGGACGGGACGGCGAGGACACCCACTTCACACACTCGCACACATGCTCACACACCCACACAGACTCAAACTCTGGAGCGTACCATGGTGGTCCAGGGAGCCGTGACGCCCGGGAGAACCCGCCGGCTGATGCTGAAGCTGCCGGTGGGGACTCTGCGTAGGAACAGTGGGGAGAGGGTAAGACATCAGCTCTCCTCACTTTCTCCTGGAACTTTGTGTTTGCTCGTGCCTTTGTGTATCTGAGTGTGTGTGAGAGGGATTTTTAAAGCTTGGCTAATCCAGGGAGCAGTATTAGATTTGAGTTGGTGGAAGTCAAGAGCAAAGCTTTTAATCTCTACAATGGACAATACTTCCCAGTGTTCTGTCCCTGTCAGTGTGTGTCAGTCGCTCCCTGTATCCCACCGCCATGCCTTGCTTCAAGGTTACAGGGAAGTCTCTCTCACTGTCAGGGCAATTAAAGGGACTCAGAGCCTCAAGTCCAACTGGTTTGAAATGTTTCATTTAGATTTATTTTTCTGCACAGCAGAAGCGAGTTTGTTGGGCTTTAGTGTATTTATTTATTGTAAATCCAGTGGGTGTGCATCAGAGGTTAGAGATAATAGTTAAGCTTTAGGTAAGGAATGTGCTTTCCAAATGATCCTTAGTTGTAAGGACAAGCTGTAACCTGCAGCATGATTCAGGCCTGTTTTTGCACTTGTTTACATCGTCAAATAGCAGAGCATCCGTCTGTGTGAGTGTGTATAGAAAAGGATTTGCAGCTGTGTGTGTGTTTCCCCTCAGAGCATTCATCCTATGATGCACGTCAGCCAGCGCTCTTTCATGTTGTAAATACTGGAATTAGGTGAATCAGACTTGAGCGCAGTGTGTGTCCAGGTGATGAGCGATTCAGGCTTACTGTACTTCAGATCACATGGTGCCTTCAGAAAGGAATTTTATCTCCCTTTTGAAATCTGACTCATTGTGATGTGACTTTAACCTGCACCTTTGAGCCGATTCTAAGACTCGTGGTTCTTTTGAGAGCCGTGTCTTTGTAGTTCTTTGAGTGTACACACAGGATGCATTTGTACAAACGGGCATACTCATAAATCACGCAGCTTGAATGAATATTGGATGAAAACTGCTTTCATTTTAATAAGCTGGGCCACAGGAACGCCCTCCCTGTCTGCATCCTTCTTAAACACAACGTAAATGACGCTTGTTGCTCAGTGTGTGCTGAAAATGAGGTAAATTGTGTTCCTGTGTGCAGAAAGTTGACTAAATCTGCCCAGCTGTCATTTTGGATTGATTGAAAACTAAATATTCACTTTCCTTTTGTGAGAGGTAATTTCTGCTGAAAGCAAACACACACACACACACACACATACACACATACACACACATGTATGCACGCAGAGTTACTCAAATCACCCTAATTAATGGAGAAGAGCAGATTTTTACATGCAGGGAGGAAGGGGGGTCTCACTCTACCCTGATTGCATTCCCTTTCCCCTGCCTCACATTTTTCTTGCAACCAGCTGTGTGCAGACAGATTGGAAAGTGGCGATTTACATAAACTTGTGCTTTTTTTTGCAGAAAACCTGACAAGAATCTGTAGATATGCCTTGACTTGTGTAGGAAAGAGAAGTTCTCCAATTATTGGCCACACAGGCAGTTAAAGAAGTCTTAAAACGACCGATTCTTTTTCCAAGAAAAGCTCTCAGATTCACTGATTTCTACCACAGAATCAGGCTCCACACGTAAAAACTGTTGCTTCGATGCATAGCTGCAGCTGTCTCCTACTCTGACTTGTCATGTCAGATAACTCACTTCATCCTATTCAGATTTCAGCCTTATGCAACAGCAGTGGCTCTGCTATAAGAGTGGATGTTTTCATCAGAAATGTACCAATTTAATTTCAGTTACAATGGAATATTTTCATACCCTTAATAATTTACTGTTATTTATATCCTCATAATGCAAAAGCATGCTCTGCTCCTCTGGCTAAAATCCACTCACGCTCTCTAAATTGCTGTGTTTCCAGATTGCAGGATGAAAAGTTATTGTTCCATCTGCGCCTTGTCAATTTTTTAAATTCAGATAAATCACTTCATGTCTGCATCAGTAGCTTCTGATGGATGTTTGTTCCTGCCACATTAATTGAGTCATACATGAAAGTGCTGTCTTTGTTCACAATCACAATGGCAGATAGGAAAAAACAAAGATGGCCCCCAAGACTTTTGAAAAACTTATTTTCTTCCTTTCACAACATGTTCTTTCATTTTCTTTCTCTTGTGAACTCTAAAATGTAAACATACTGTTTTGAGGACCAAAACCAATTTCTGACCTACTGATTTATTTCAAAGCTCTATGATTAACGGAACGCTCAGACGATGCTGACGGCTTCCTTTGGGTGGATGTTTTCTGTTTAGATTACCTCTGAGCTGTCTGAATCAGGATTATCTTCCGCCTTTGTCATCCTGCTATCACGTTAAACCCCTCAGCTCTTCTTATTTTTGTGAAATTAAGCTAAGAACAAAACAAACAAAAGGATGAGGGTCTGTGTTTAAGTCTGCTCTGTGTGTTTTTGTTTGTCAGAACTCGGGAGATGAGCCGACCTCCGAGGAAACGTGTTGTCGTGGCGCCGCTGGGGGCGTAAAGGTGGGAGTGGTGGATCACTGTCAGGAGAGGGAGACGTTCACACAAACGTGCATTTGAATCAGGAATGCAGACAGACAAAAGCATGAATGTAATTTACCGCTAGACGCAGCCAAGGCAGGAATACTAATCAGTCCTTGTTACCTTTAAACTTCAAGTCAGCACCAATCACAGGAAAGGTCAGCGTTGGACCCCGGCGATCCGCGGGTCAGGTTGATCTAATTGTTTCAACATTAATTCAGTGAAGCCTCTGTAAAGTTGATGTGGCAACTGATGCACAAAAACAACACCCTGCGTAAGTTTCTCTGTAATTTATTCATCAGCCCTCTGCAAGCGCGGATCAGTTACGAGCCCCCGCAGCTCTCCTCTTCCTCGCAACAGTATCGATTCCCTGGGATTTCAAAACGCCCGCAGGACTGTAGGTGAGAGCTGTGGTCAGTCGGTCCAATTAAGGAGACAAAGACAAACCCAGGAAGGGGGGCTAAAAAACAGAAAGAAGAGGGAATAACATACATCTCCTGAAGGCCTTGCACCACACCCTTTTTTGGCATGAAAGGGGACCCCCTTTTCTCCCCAAGGCAGCTCAGAGAGAGGAGTGTTATTGAGCAAGTGGGCGAAGTGGGGGGAGACTCCCACCCTCTTCTCCACCCCGTCTCTTTCATCACTCTGTGGTATTATTCATTTTCTGTCTTTTTATTCTCCGTCCAAAATCAACCCGTAGACCTATAGGCTCATGACACAGCTGCGCACCAGTTCAAAGGAAATCCAAACGCAGCACGATGAAATGAGGAGATGATCGCCTACTGACTGCGGGTGCAGGCTGAAGGCAGTGAGCTGCGGATAATGTGTTTTCTCTCTGTGGAGACAGACTGTTAGCAGGGTAGCTATGGTGAGATTGGACTTTAATGTCCACTGCCAAAATCTCCCCCCTCCCATTGGATGGGTAGATAGACGGATGGATGAGTGTTTGTCAGTTTTTGTGGCGTCTTTCCCATCCGCTGCCGTGTCCACGCAGAGCTCCGAGTGACTTCTTCATCATCTCTGCTCCTCTATTCTCAGATATAACAGCGTGCAGTCCTCTAAAGGAGAAAGACGGCTCGGGGAATGGGGATGATGGGGGTGGGGTGGGGGAGTGGAGGCGTGCGGGGTTGATGGGAAAGAATTCTACCCTAAAACAGGAAGTGGAGACCCCCGAAATGTTCCTTAAATATCCCAGCACAATCCGTACCCTTTGTTGCAGAGGGATAGCATGTCTCAATGAGAACTGAGGCGCTGTCTGTGTGTGACTCACTCATATGAAGGAGTTTATTCATAGCGTGTGTGTGTGTGCGTGTGTGTGTGTGCGTGTGTGTGTGTGTGTGTGTGTGTGTGTGTGTGTGTGTGTGTGTGTGTGTGTGTGTGTGTGTGACAAAGAGAGAGAGAGCAGGAAAGCTCTAGAAGAGATGCTGTTTCTTGTTTTCCTGTGGGTGTACTGCAGTAACTCGGTAATCCTCATTAATATTTATCTGCCAGGCAAAGTGGAGAGAATGATTAGCTCATGAGAGAGTTCCAGAGTGTTCATGTGCATGTTATCATCTGTGAAATCTCCCCCCCTCCCTCCATTTGAGCATGTGTGTATTATAATAGAGAATAAAACACAAGAACTAGGTCAACTTCTTCACTCGAGAGACAAACAACTCCCAATACTTCAAAGTCTAAATGTCATCGAGTGTGTTATTCATTGCTCACATGACTTGATGGCACACACACACGCATGCACACACATTTCCCCCCAAAGACACAGCTGTGCACGATGTCATTGATTTTCCTACTTGCACTTCTAACACAATCACATTAAACCAGACTGATTGGAATTGAGTTTCAGACAGGCTCTGTGTCACTTACAATCTTCCTGTCTGTGACAGCGGAGGCTGCGTGGGTTGAAAACGAGCCCGCGATGGAAATTAAACCCAAACGAGCTAAAAACCCGAGGTTGTTGTCACGTTTAAAAGAAACACACCTATTTCAGGGACTTTATCAAGCTTCAGCTGAGAACGCTCTCCATGTGTGACCCATTTCCCTCCACTGCTCGCCTCCTTTCTCCCCATCTGACTTGCCACGCACTCCGGCATAACACGCCTGAGTGAAGATCAGAGAGCAGGAGGAAGATGGTGAGATAGAGAGATGAGAGGGAGAGATTAAAGGAGAAAGTCAGATTACAGAGCGAGAGCTTTCTCCTGGTTCTTTCTCCCGTTTGGGTCAAAACTGTTTTGACTAAATGTCGTTTTCATCTGTCTACCCTAAAGCTGAAAGTCTTCTGAGTTAAACTCCTGAGTCCCGTTACCGTGGTAATAGCCGGCCAGCTGACACTCCGCTCTTGTCTGTTTCAATCACACGGCTGGTTTGACCTTTCCCAGGATTCAGCGGGACATTGCAAACACGTAGAATCATGGGAAAAGTGCACTGTCATACCTAACCTCTCGCCTCCCTCCTAACCACAGCAAATATTTACACCCCACTATAAATTACAGTGGCTGAGGGGCTGAGCATCTCCAGTCAGGCCCCCGTTCCATTTTGGAAAATTCACACCAGAGGATGAGCACACATTCCTCATGGGTTTCTCAGGACACCAGTGAGAGCACAATGTCTTTCCCAGAGAGAGAAGACCAGCCATAGAAGTCCATATATATATATATATATATATATATATATATATATATATATATATATATATATATATACTTGGATGAGTGAGCGATCTGTGTGTACTCAAACATCCAGTAGGACTTTTCTCTTTCCTGGTTTGTGTATGTCCGTGTTATGACGAGTCTCATTGGCTGACTGAGCTGTCAGTCTAATTTTGGTGAGTAACGCTTGATTCTATTGGCCCTAATGATCCAAAAGAGGTGTCTATCATCCAAATTGACTAATCAGTCATGGAGATAGAGGCTGCATAGTGAAGCTTTAGGAATAGCTCCAGCCTATACCAGAAGCGTTTTTACGCATGACGCGCAGCAGCAGTTCAGAACAACTTTATTTTCCTGTTTCGAATTGAGATACAATTTAAAAGCATTTTTTAGAAATGAAAAGAGCTTGACTTTACAATAATTATGTCCATGTCTATTGTTTGTTTCTCTGCCTCATTATTTTTTAATAAAAAAAGTGATTTCGGAGCAAATTTTCTTGAACGATTAAAATGCGATTAATCAAGATTAATTAATTACAAAGCCTCTAAATAATTAGATTAATTTTTTAATCAAGTCCAACCCCTAACTTATTTTATAAATAAATATTAAAATTTTGGCAAATTATAGCTGGTGTGTTTGATTTTAAGTTATTATTATAGATATTTTTAGACCAATTACTCAGAGTCCAAGTTATTGCAGTAATAAACCTCTCAGTGACTCAGGAGGTCTCTAAAATCCTGCTTCAACCACGACACTCAGACTGGGCTTTGAGAAAGGTCAGAGAATTACTGTACCGTGCAGATTTATTGACTTTTCTGATCAAGGCTTTGATAAAAGATTTAGCAGAAAATGAAAAAAGAAAAAAAACATGTTGTCTCCTTTTTGCATTTTAAAAAGTTATAGGTGACATTTAAACATCCCTGCAGATCACAGTCAATAAAATATGTTAGTGTACTTTCAGAAAACGCTAAGTTTTAACCTTTTATCATTTGTAAAAAAGCAAATATTGATCATTAAAGTCATTTTGTTAAGGATCTGTATACACACCGATGGTTGAGTTAATGGGGTTTGTATTGCCTCCATGTGGCCGATGTTGTAAATGAGTTCATGTCAGCAAATGTAAGATTTATGTCTCAAACTTTTATAATTAAAGAAATCATTTATTTAAACTTTTATTTAACATTATGGATAAAGAAGCAAAATCGGTTGAGTTTAAATGCTTTCTTTTATTTCCCTGGGACACAGCCTGGGAATGCCGGCTAAAAGGAAAAATGTGAACTTTATAAAAAAACATTTTGGCTAAAATCCCAACACTGTCATCCCTTTGAGACCAGATGACATGGTTTGTATTCAGTTGCTGTAACTGAGTCTTATTATAAACACACAAAGTGCATTCTTTTCTAAATTACTTCCCTACATGGTTTGTACCCTTCTAAAAAAATAACACACAGTGTTTAGTCTGAGCAGGTGAGTGAGAGATGCTCAGTCTGCAAGCACATCTCTTTCTCCTGGAAATCTAACACCGTGAGAGGGAAAGTGAGACCAGTCCAGAGAATGAGAGTGCGTATCGCTTTAAAACCAAGTGCCGGTCAGAAAACTGAGCGACTGGCTGCATTTCCTTAGTGGGCATGTTTGTTTTTGTGGCTCTCAGGCCAGCAGACGAAGGCTGAATTGCTCCAGTGTGAAAAGAAGAGAGTGGACCAAAAAGAGAAGAGAGAAAGTCAGCAGGGACCATTAGTTGTGTGAGACTGGGACAGAGGGATGAGTTTGACCTTGAGGAGGCATCGGACTGGTGAATTCCAGAGAGACAGGACAGAGAGTTTGCTTATTACCTCCAGGGATAACCTGCATAATATCTCCTGGAGCTAAGTGGATACCAGCAGGACAATAACAGCTAATCAGAGTACTTATTTCATTACCTGGACCTTTGTGGATTCTTCTCCTGCGGGGTTCACCTGTAACAATAAAACTCTGGACGACGTTGGCGTACTGATGGAAGCGGTTTTGTTAGGTCTTGATGAGGTGGTTTGTACTCGGAGGGGTCTGCTGTGGACCCTCAGCTCCACCGCCATTCGACGGCTTTGCGTACATGCCAGGAACATTCCTGGGCCTATGCATCTTTTGCACACTCACAGGTGTGTGTCAAGGCCTCTTTATCAGGTAGGGCATCCTTCAAAACACCTGAAGCTAATTTATTTTATTTTACAATTTATGAATGCATCATTTTCACGCTTGGTTGTGAAGACTATAGGCAAGGCAAGGCAGCTTTATTTGTATAGCACATTTCATACACAGAGGCAACTCAATGTGCTTTCTAGGAGCCAGAACCGCAAAATCAACATGAAAGCATAATTAAAATACACAAATTCAGATTTAAGAAGCAGACAACAGGCTAAAATAAAGGGTGAGCAGTTACAGTGCAGAAGGTGCAGAATAAGAGACAATCATTCATAAGCTAATAAATACATGAAAGTTTTCAATTTTGATTTAAAAGTTCCTAGAGGCTCAAGGAGAGAAAAGGAGGAAGCAAACGACGTCCTTCATGAAACAAATTGGTGCCAAAAACAGGAGCAGGGTTAAACTTGACTGATTTGTTTCATTAAGCACCAAGGACAGAACTAGGTTAGAAATGTTGCCAGTCTTGTTAATCTGCTGCATAAAATGGTTTTTGTCTTACCTGACTACCGTTGTGTTTGGGACAAAGAATCCCAGGAAGTTTGTTGCTAAAGGCCGGGTAACTAAGCAGTTAAGCTGGCGAGTGGAACTATGGTTGCATAAATGGTGGATCTTTTTTCAGAAATCACATTTTGCAGGTTTTCTGATTAGCGTGTGTTTCTGCTCTCCGTGGAAACTTTGGTCAAATACCTTGTTTCAACTTCTCAGTCATGTAATTGCATTTTAAAAGTGGCAAATTCCATTTGTGCTTTTGGTCTTTCTAGCTGTGATTCAGCAAAATGGTTGATCAGTATTCACTGATCGGGCACTTTGGGCTTTTCATGGAGCTGTTAGTATTCCCCAGGCATCCCACCTGCCCTGTATGCAGCTGGCAGCAAACCCATCAGCCTCAGACAGAGACACTGTCTAGGTCTGTGGCTTGATCACAAAACTGAAAGATCATGTGGGCTTTCCTGCTTTTATGCTCAGATTTCTCTTTTTTTTATTCTCGAGAGAAAAATAAGCTGAATTGTTATTCTAACGTTTCTCTAAACGTTGTGTTAAAGTTCTGAAGCCTCCTGAGGGAGGGTAACACAATCAGAGGAAGCTGAAAATTAAACCACGCCATCCTTGAGCACCCCCTTCTGCTTCAGAGACACACACAACATGCACACTAAAACAACTTTCAGCAGCGCTCCTTCTCAAACATCCTGTAGACGAGTGTTTTGACGAGCTGCAAACAATATCTGATGAAGAGGTACGGCCCAAGGTGGAGCAGTTAATGGTGCAAAGGGAGAAGGAGGGGGATATCCCTGTTTCAGTCAGGGCAACAACTCTGCACAAATGAGCAAAACATATAAAAAAAGAGGAGTTTGTTGTCCTTCTACCTCATTATGTCTCTCATTTTCTCTTACAAGCAAAAAAAAAATCTAAATTTTTGCAGCATACTTTCTATTTTAGCATTTCCTACCCAAATTGCTTCATTTTTTAAATCACCTTGGCAAAAGAATCCGTTACCAGCAGCCAAGCAGGTCTCACTTGTGTCACTAGCCACATTTTACTGGACTCCAGCGTGTGACGCATAGTGTGTGAATGTGATGATTTTACACACACACACACACACACACACACACACACACACACAGGCCTTTACGTGCTGCGCCAAGCAGCACTGCAACATGTGTGGATTGCTATTTGCACGCATGCACCCCTGTGCCTTTTGAGAGCATGCAGCCGTGTGTTCACACTTTCATACATCAGGCTGAGTAATATTGACTCAACAGCCGGCAGTCACACGTTTTTTCCTCTTGTGTTGTGACCTTGTAAACAGGGTTAGAACCAGCAGGTGTGCAGGGGCTGTGCTCCGCGGTGCTGTGTGAGACAATGTCTCTGGGTGATTATTTGTCATTTCTCATGTTGCGTTCCACTCACATCGATTTCAGCTGTGTTTCTTTTCTCAGTTTTTCCCCCCTTTCTTCTCACCCCTCCATCCCCATCCCAAAGGAAGGATTTCCTGCATATAGCGACTGCAGGTGGCTGGGCTTCCCTCAGCTCGCAGGAATCCTGTTTACCTGTAGAGTCTGAAGTCACTGCAAGTTTTTATTTTGTTCTGAAGAAACCAAAGTGACTCCTGAGCAAACGCTAGTGTGTTTAGCATCCCTCTCGGTTTGTTTCTCAGACTTGACAAGGTAAACATCCGAGTTAGGCTCATTTATTTCCTGTCACAGCACTTGTTAATAACAGGAGCAGGCAGGAAGCTGATTCTCCTGCAGGCCAAATAAACTTGGATCCCAACTGTTTCCTAGCAACACAACCCCACTGTCAAGTTTTATACATATTTAAAACCTCATATCATGTCCCATCTATCATGCATATTCATTACGCCTTGCTGCTGTCCTGCATCTTGCGTACGATTGAAAACCAGGCCAATGTAGTCCCATTGAACTCATCTGGTTGGGTTTTCCTGCGAGAAATCTTCCGTCGTGAATCACATCCCAGTGATGAGCGCCGTTCTGATACAGACCAGAGACGCGCAAACTTAAAACATCCAGAATCCTCCTTTTGTCATGGATTCAGCTCATTTGTAACTGTTTGGTTAGTGTTTTTGTTTGTGGTCTTGTACGCTATGGGCCCTCTGTCAAACCGGGGTGTTTCCAAGCAAGTGGATTTCTTTAAAGTCAGGGGATTTTGTCAGCACTTTAACTGAATCAGGTCATGATTGTACTTTTATTCAGTCCATCTGCCTCCCATGTTGAGTTTATCATCCCTTTGTTCTCATATTCCACTGAAACAGGCCAATAAATAACCCGATGACGTGCAGGCGAAGAGTCAAAAAGGGAAATCTGTGTGTCCGTGCTAATTCCTAACCTTTTTTTCTCTCTCCTTGTTTTCCATCCAAGTAACTGTTGGACCAAAAAGGAAGCTGAGCTTTCTTCCTATTGAGGCATTTTGATCCTCACTGAAGTCTTTTTTCTGTCTGCCAGAGTTACGATCTGAATGTGAGAAAATCTTTTCCCAGAACCAGCAGTGGGAAAATTTTTTTAAAGGGAAAAACAGAAGGCCATTTTTCCCAACAATTCTTCCTTTACTTTGTTTATTTTTTGGTAATTTTCCCATTTGTCGGCAGCTACCTTGAGGCGTGTTTGTGTTTGATATTCCCACACACACCAGTGCCCCCCTCTCTTTTGTAGCTGGTGTTGGTGGTTGAAGCCGTTTAAAGCGTCTCCCGGGGGATTTTTGCTCTTATTTGCATAGTTCATCTGGAAAACATTTCCACTGCTCCATTCCCAGGTTTATCAAATGTTTGGTGTGTGAGTCTAATTGTGAGTGTGTGAAAGAGGAAATTTAGTTTGGCATCTGAAGATGTAGTTGGAAAAAGGCTCCTGTGGAGATTCCTCATCAGTGTTGTTAACATTTTGTCTCCTCTCCATGAATCACAGATCATTATTAAAGTTTAATCTGTTATCAGATTTTTTTATATGAATGTGTTTTTATGAGTTTCCTAGTGATTCAGGGCTTTGCTGTATGCTAAATATTAACGATTCCTCCTTTTATGCAATAGTAGTTTCTATTGTGATGTATAAAACATATGGTCACTTGCTTAATAAATTACAGAATCTCACCCTCTGGCCTTCAGGTTTGAATGAACGGCATGTGTTTTCATGCAAATTGGAAATTACTGTTGCCATTTTGGAGTGTAGTCGTGTGTTGGCTGAAATAGAAGGTTTGTGATGTCAGGTTTACGTACACTAGGCCAGACTGAGCAGCCCTGCTTGATAAATCTGGCGAGCATCCCTTTAAATCCTCTAAGTGTGTCTGAATCATATCCAGAGTGCGTATGATACAAGGTTTTTGGAGGTGGTCCTCTTCTATTGAGTGAATTGATAGGTTTAACCGTGGCATTAGTGTTGGGGATGTAAGAGCTTACAATGTTTTAGGTTCAGAGGTTAGAGCCTTGGTATAGAGTGGTAATCCTGGAGGATTACGACTGGAATCCGGTAAATATCTGAGGAAATCCCTCTGAAGGTCTTCCAGATCCTTTATCTGTATGAATATGACAGCATCTAAACACTAAATCTACATGTATTCACTGAACTAAGGCTTAAACTTTATGTTTGATTAAGCTGGTTACTTGTCATTAGTTACTGTAGGAAAATATAAAAATAATTGATGTTTGATTTCCAGTTTGGTCAGTTTTTGAGTTGTTGCTACCTTTTTGGGAGGTACCTGATAATGGCATGAGTGAGGAGATGAAGTGGAGCACATGCATAAGCAACTTTGCAAAACAATGCAAAAAGGAAACGTAAATAATACATCAAAATATTGCTGTATATAGTTAAAGGCATACTATGCAACTTTTCATATTTTAAAATCATTTTCTTGAGCCAGTCTGTGCTAAAATGACCCTTTACAGGGTTAATGACATGTCACTCAGACCCCCACCGCCCTGTGTGGCCAGGATATTGCACTTGCAACTTCAGAGTGGCAGGCTGCTCCCTGCTGGACTTAGAAAAAGGAGCTGACATGCCTGGTGCTGCAGTCTGCTCCCAGCATGTTTCCTGCATGTTTTAGATCGTGAACACAGCTGATTTGTTTGATTTAGTGATGAACCGCTCCTGTAGACACTAATGAAGGCTGAGGAGACATTTCAGCAGTTAGATTAAGGTGTTAAAAAGACGAACGCACAGCGAAGAGTTAAGTTTTACTTTCGCTTTTGCTAACAAACACCAGGGGGTGCTAAAAACAAGCCAAAACTGCCAAGTGTTAGTGGGGAGGATTTTTGTACTTCTACCTACTTCTTTTCAGGCACTTTGTTTTCTTGTTTTGTATCTTACTATTATTCTTTGCGTTTCATCAATAATAGCTTGGTTCACATAGGGCTGGGTTGGTTTGGATAGCATCATTTCCTTAAAAAATGAAATCATTGTCAAGTTGGCTAAAAGACAAAAGGGAAAACAATAAATTCTTTTAAAGAATGTAAAATATTAATAAAAGCTTTTTTGTTTGCAACAAAAATCTATAGCTTAACTGGAGAACAAATAATCCACTTCTCATCTGGCAACTTTGTGATTGATCATGCCCTTTCATTTATTGAGCCAAAGCTTTCCACCTATACTGCCTCCAGATTCTGGCTCTCCTTTAGGCCAAATGGACGACATTCAATACCTTTTACTGTGGAGGGATTCCCTTTGGACAGGAGGAATTGTGCCCACGCTCACACAGAGAACACACACAGCTGCCAAAGGGCTCTCCCAGCAGATGAGCTGGGTCGTTTTTCATCAAACGTGGAGTAATGGAGCACAGTCACAATAACCAAAGTCACAGATTGGTAAATCTCAACAGCAGCACATTGTGGAAGGCAACCAGAAAATCTGAAAAGATAATGGTATTTTTTCATTGTATACTGTTTGTCAACACTTTAAACTAGATCCCAAAGAGAAAAAGGGAAATGTCTCAGTGTGCACTGTGCTCACCTTGTCACCTCATAACTCTCACTGCTTCTGTTTATTGTTATTTATTCTGCTGTCTCTTTCTTTTCTGTCTGCTTCATCTCCATTTTATTCTCTCCTTTTGTTCTGGTTGTCTTCTTCACCCTCCTCAGACACTCCCCCTGTGAATTCCTCGCCTCCCCGCTCCTCTGCTGAAGCATGCGTTTGTGTTTCCCTTCAGAATACGTGTAGCTGTACTGATCACGCACACATACACCCTGTTACGTCATCTAAGCCAGTATAGCCTGAGGGGGAGCTGGGAAAAGTGAGGTGGGGGGTGGGAAAGGAAGAGTTCTGTTTTTGTAAATTCTCAAGTGCATATCGACTATAGATCAAAGTGTTTGTCTTCTTCTCTCTGCCATAATGGGATTGTGATGCTGTCATCGGCTGGCCTGAATCACTTTTTCCTCGTTTATACCCCTGAGTTGTACCATTATTTGCAGGAATAATGCAAAAATAATTGCATTGTGCAAAAAAAAAAAGAAATCCTCCACATTTCTGTCACATTGTGTATGTAGAAAGATAATTTCCTGAAGTTTGTAATTTTTGTTTGTATTTACGGGGAAGGCAAAAAATGCAAGGTTGCTCAGACTTTAAATGCATGCATAGACCCTGTGTGAGTGAGTGCATGACTATGCAGGATATTTTCTTGCAACTCAACCAAACAAGCAACTGTTCCAAAGCCCCAAGAGCTGGATAGAGGATTGCTGAAGTCTTAAAGGTTGAATATGGAACAATTTAATATAAAGCTCTACTTTTAAAAAATAACACTTCTACGGGGCGTTTAGAGGTGTGCAGAATGAAGGTACAGTATCTCCTTTAAAAGCTATATTTTAATTAAAAAATAATCAAATATTTATTTTGACGGGTACGACACTGGGTTTATTATTATTATTAAATAGAGGGCACCATTACAGGTTTCCAAATACGGTAAACAGTCCGTTCTGCACAGTGACGCTGGCACTGTGAAAAAGTCAAGCAGCTGCTTCTGAGCCCAGAAGATGTCGTTATCATTCTCAGAAGAGGAGCGACCATAAAAGATCTAAAACCAGAGTGAGTTTAGGTCGTCACTGGACATGGTGCTGGTTGTTCACTTCAAGTTTCTGCAGCAAACCTGGCATCCCGACAGCTGGAAACCTTGTTCTATTGTTGCAACTACAACCTCCACACACTAGATGTCGCTTTGGTGTTTGTGTTCCATATTCAACCTTTAAGTAAAGTCGGTACATTTGTATTGGCTGTCTTCCTAACAATCTGGAGCAATACATATAGTACCACACACACAGAAATAGACACATTGGGGGTCATTGGACCTATAGGAACCCTTCTACGTTTTAGAATTTTGTCAAAATTAGCAGGACGCTGTCCTTGTCCTGTTAATACAAAATGTCCTTCTAGTGTTGCGTGTATTCTGACAAATTGTCCTGCTAATGCATATTTACTAACACACACACACATACACTTCAATGGGAGTTTGCAGACAGCTCTGTTTAATATTCACAAAGATAAGTGATCAGAGTGTTTGGTATTCGCTGCAGTCACAGGACAGGGGATGGAGGCCACTGGAGTTCAAGTGCGCTGCTTCAGTCAGTGCCCTTGAATCCATGCCACAAGCTGTGTGTCCCAGTGTGAGTGTGTTTCTGTGCTGGAGAACGCATGTTTATTTGCATATAAGACGGCAAAGCAAAGACAAGTGGAAAAGAGTGGAGGGGACGTAAAGACGGAGGAGCTGCCAATCAAAGTTCAGTGGGTTTACAACCTAAAACAGAAGCACACATACACACACACGCTGATGCTAATAGCGGTGCAGAATCAGGTCCTTCTACGTCACGCTGTCTCACTGCATGCGGTGCCAGCGGTATCACTGAACACGGGATCACTAGGGTCTACAGTGATTTCTCACTGTGTGAATAATAGATGAGGAGAGGAGGTGTAGGGGTAAAAGATCCTTCCCATGTGAATGACTCACACGGCCAGTCCACATCCTGGCAGATCACCCCCCATACTCACAAGACTGTGTTTCATTTAGATAAAAGTACTGAAGACATGACATCATTAGTACCCATCCATCCAGAAACACCATCCTCCTCATTATTAGTTTGTTTGAAGTCTTCTCGACTCGACCCCAGACAAATTTGATCAGAAACTCAGAGCAGATTTTAGAGAAACACATCATGATGATTATTAATCAAAAGCTTAATTTGTGCTGGAATAGTGTCAATAAAGGAAAATATGACAAAGAAGGTGATCTGAGGATACAAAGGTAGGATGATAAACTAAACTGGAAACTAAAATAAACATTTTGATAAAATCCAGGCATTGCATGGTCATGGTGAGGTGAAAACACATAGCTGTGAGTGGATGTACATTCCTCAAAAAGTTTGATTTGCTCTGAAAAGGACACTCTGTGGCGCTGTGTCCTCAGACTGCACATGACCAGTTTTTATTGGCTGGGATGTTCTCTCAAGAGACATTTGCTGTGGTATTGTTCTAAAGTTTCTCCTTATTATACAACTTTATAAAGTCCACACTTGTACATTGATGTGACCTGATTTTTGCAGCCAAATGACTTTTACAGCAATGAACCAATTTCAAAATAAAAGCATATAAACGATGAACTGTGGGGGTCTTACATGTAGAAATAGAAGCTGTTGTCATACATTTATTTCAGCTGAGTTTTGCATAAATATGTTAAAGATTTATAGGTCATTGGTTTAAAAACAAGAATTTTAAGGTTTAGGGCTATGTTTTATTCTGAAATCCACTTAAGAGTTCATTCAGGTTTCCATAGACTTGAATTGTAGTTTTGCTCAAAAGATTACCTTTAACCTTTGTAACTTGTCATAACTCCTAAATAAATAAAAAAAAAAAAACAAATAGAAGCATGAATAAAAACTCACATCTTGCTGCTCAGGTTTTAAATTGTTTTTCACAACTTTTTGCTCAGCTGTTTTTCTTAGGCTTTTGTAGTTCACATTCCTGGCTGCCTCTCATTACGTTTGCTGCCAAGGATTAAGAGATGCTGATGTGGTTACCATGGCAGCCCTGATGAGCCACTGGCAACAGTTTTAACATTCATTTAGATTTTGGTTCTCTTTACATCTCTTACACAGTAAAATAAAATAATTTTGTCTTGGCGTCCATTATTCTAACGTGGAATTTGAGGCAGTGGCTGCATTCACACACTGGGTAAACATCTTATATTGTACATATAATGCACTTTAAACAGTTTCTTTTTTAGTTGTTGATCTAATCATGATTTCTGCAAAGTGTTTGAGTCAGATTCAAAAATTCATGATCACCTCCATCTGTCAACTTGAGTCAAAGTTGGGATTCTACGTGAAAAAACAAACAAAAAAAAAGAGGGGAAATGTTTTTCTGAGGGGTGAAAGTGTCTGGGAATGGAGGTTTGTAGTAAATTGAGAACAAAGCAGAGCTCGCTACAGAAATATCTCCAGTTTGTTTGAAGTGCCAGTATGTTTCTGATTTAAAAAACGGCCTAACTGGAACCACATTTCAGTTTGAGAGTCACTCACGGGCAGGGAGGGTGGAGCACAGACACACTTAAAAAAAAAAAAAAGCAGGCGTGCACACTCACACACACACTCACACACACACTTGAACAAACAAAACAGATTTCTCTCGGTCAGTCGTTCCTCTAGACATTCCTGGCTGCCTTTCCCTGACCCTCCCTGCGCCGTCTCACTGCCACTGGAAGAGAGGTTTTAGGTGGCGACATTGTCCTGCTTTTAATTCTCCATCAGATTTTCACCATCCTATTGATTTGTGCTGCAACTGTTCTCTTTATATGAATCTTGTGTTGTAATCTAATCTGCAACATATTTAAGTTTACATTAAAGTTACAGCGAGACATAAAAGCCTCTTCAGATATAATGATCTCAGCATCATAAATCATCACGGGGCTTCTTGTGGTCGACGACGCTCGCTTTGAGCGTTTTAAAGTGTGTGTTTATTTAGTCTCCATAAATATGAGGGGAAAGCAGACAATGAGAGACAGAGCAACTTGGAGAGAGAGCGCACAGGGAGTGTGTGTCGGTCCTTAACCGCCTACCGCAGTGTCCCACAGACAGGGTTAAAGAGATTCTCCATCTTGCTTCAATTAACCGTTCAGCTGTGTTTATATCACACTCCACCGATGTAGAATACCTTTTCCAGCTCAGACCATCCAGCCACGATGCCCGACCCTGAAACCTGGCTCCAATACCAGCCCACTGTTAATACCACATCAACCTTCTCAGATCTTTCCAATCTTGGGCTAATGCTTCGTTAAAATACACCAAATAAGCACCTTATTATAACCGCGGTGCAGCTCAGAATAGAAAACCACTGGTTTCAAGTTAAACTGTGTCAGGGTCCAGATAACGTGCAAGTTTCCTAACTTTTGTTTCTTGGCAACTGTCTGCAGGTCAAAGAAAGGTGATCGTATGTGGTAAAAGGTGCAATACAAGCTCCCGTCGGTCACCTCTTCCTGTTTAAACATCTTAAACTCAAGAAGTTTAAGTGCTCAGGATCTTTTTTTATTTAACTTCATTTTTATGTTATGACCAGCTTTTTACCCCATTTCCCCAACGTCTGCTTTGTTCAGGTTGCTCTCCCTCTCCTTGTGATAGCAAACTGAGGAAGCTTCCAATAAACTGAGATATGCCTTTGACTGGAGAATAAAAAACGAGAGACCGGTGTATATATTTAAAAGCCAAAGAAAGAGTCATCTGGAGATGTTTAACTTGGACAGGGCAGTTTCCGGTGTCTGGAACTGGCCAAAAATATCCAGAAACAGAAGAATCCAGCAGGAGAGGAAAGGATACACCTCCTCGTTTCTCATGTGGCCCACTGTCTTTCGCAAACTAAGCTGAATTTTGGGGTTGCGGAACACTCTGGAAGCAAGAACACTGTTCTAGCCAAGAACATTAAATTTAACTGCATTTTATTGCCTAATGTCAAGAGCATTTCTGGTGACAATTAAATCCAGATTTGAAGACCGGTGCAACTGCATTTGGCTCAAATTAGTTTTGGAAAGGCAAACAAATCAGCAAAAGCATGCTTTACATGCAACCTCTTGCTTTAAAAAAAGAAAATCTGAGATTACGTAAATAAAAAGCAAAGTCTAGTCAAGACTGTGTTTGATGATAGTTGGGAAGACTTCTGTCCTACACACTGGTTCCTATTTATGATGCCATCATTTTAACTATTTGTGGTTTCAACGGCTGCAGCCCAGCTGTGTAAAAAGAACACAAACACCCAATTTAGGTCATAGAGAAAAAAAATAAACAAAAAAAGGAGAGAGGAGGGAAAGTGCGGTCAGTCTAACGGCTGCAGTGGGCTGAAGGCCAGAAGAACTCAAACCTAAACCTGTTTGTGTGCAGACAGGATGCACCACTCTGCAAGGACTGCGCCATTAAAACCAGTGCAATGGGATATCTGTAAAAATGGTTCAAAGTCATTTAAGAACAGAAAATAAAAATGAGCCCAGGAGCAATGCATTTCATAAATTGGGAAACTGGGATTATAGCTCATTGTTATTTATCACTAGATTTAAGGGCAGCTGTTATATGCTCTGCAGACTCAGATGTCTGTTTGGGTTTAAGCGCGCGCGCACGCACGCACGCACGCACGCACGCACACACACACACACACACACACACACACACACACACACACACACACACACACACACACGAAAGAGAGAGGGAGAGGTCTGCAGTTTCTCATGGTCAGGAGCCGCTGCAGAAAATCCTCCCTCATCTCCTCCCCTCCCCGCCCCCGCATCTCGCCTCTATTATTCCGTGTTTTTGAAGCAACTCCGGTGACAAGCACCAGTTCCGTAGCTGTCTTCTTATTTTTTTATCCGTGACACGCTTCTTCCGGTAGCCCCCCCTTTTCCAGCTGACAGATGGTACGGTCCCGTGCGCGGCGCCGGTAGCGAGAATACTAGGAGGAGGAGGAGGGGGAGGCAGGGCAGCGGAGCGGAGGGAGGGGGGCTGGTCAACCGGGACCAGCGGCGGCGTGAGGCTCTCTGTTTTCCGAAGCCAGGATAAGAGCGAGAGTCCCGCTATGAACCCATGAGAAGATCCCGATGATCTTATTTATGGCAGGAATGGCGGATGTGAGGCAGGAATGACAGCAGGATCAGCTGCGACGCCTAAACTAATGGTCACAAACATGGATGCTGATGTGCCTCCTCCTGCAGGCCGGCCAGGAAAACGCGTGTTTTTTCATCATTCTGTGGCACGACTCGTTTCTTTTTGGGATTGATATTCCTGTTTTTCTTCCCCTCTCTCTTCCTTTGTGGTGCCTGTGTTGCTTTGAGCCTCTCGGGAAGCGCGTGTTTGCAAGGTAATCTGTCTGCTGTCGCATATTCTGACCAAGCATCTTTTGACACAAAGTGCCTGCCTGTAATGCTGCTGTCAGCTGCAATGAAATAGTGATGAAACACTTTGAATTTAGACATTTGTCACGTGTTTCAGGCTTATGCTCAAGTTTAACCTCATTTCAGATGATCTGTGGCAAGTAAAATGTGAGAAATGGTGTTTTTTTCCCCAGCATGAAACTAGGACATGATGGCTATAGCTCTAAAGTAAATGAAACTTTACTGTAGACAACCCTCACATCTTATCTCAGGGATGGTTGAGTCAGGATCTATTAATGTGAACTAACAGGCTCATAAATTTAATTCTTAATTTCCCTATTTAATTGCAGCAGCGTAGAGACTTTATTACATTTTGGTTTTTGGACAAACACTGAGTGCCATGATCATGTGCCCAATACCACAAACTGAATTTCATTTCTAAAACCAATAAGCGTCTGTTTCTGGCAGATTGGACTGCCTAATTTAAGCCTCAGGGCAGTGATTTGTTACCTTGACATTAAGGTTTGCAGTATTCCCAAGGGCTGGAAGCTGACTGCCATGTGCACATGTGTCTACCTTGCAGTTTTCTACAAACATGTGGGTCATTTGTACTTTGGATGTTGCATTTTCCACCCCAAGTTATGAAGTTTAGTTCAGATTTATCTTAAACAAAAAAAAAATCATTTGTCTAAATCAGTTTGTCCATTAAAAAAATGAAAACATGACAGAAACATGAAGGTGTTATGCGTCAGCCACTGTGTGCACAGGTGCACCCGATCGAAACCATCAAACCACAGGAGATCAGTGAGGAGTGGGAGTGTAAACCAAACCCTGCAGAGTTGGTAGATGCCACACACATGTCATTTAGGGGAATTCACACTGGGATGAGTGTTGAAGCATACCCATGTCAGTTCTCCCCCTCTCTTCTTTCGGATGTCTTCATCTTTTTGCAAACTCCCTCTTTCAGTGTTCCACCCTTATGCAAGCTGGCATGAATGGTGAGAAAGCTGGAAAGTGTTTTTTTTTTATGTCAAACTTTTACAGTAACTTTGGCACACCCTTACTAAATTGCAGTAGCCTCAGGTGGCTTCCCAGTGAAAGCAAACCGGTTGTGCTTGTATGACATTATCATCTCTTAATTTATAATGATACTCTTTATCTCTCTTCTTCATGCACTATCCTCCGCTCTCTTGACTTCACATCTCCCAGATGTGAGGGAAGTGTGGGCGGAGCAAAGGGGGGCAAGGGGGTGTTTGTGGTCCTCAGGGTCCCCACTTCCTGTTAAAATATGGAGAAACTCCACATGTGCTGAAAACTGCAGGATACGTTGTGATGAGCAGCGCTCTAGCGGAGTTTGTTTGCTTTTGCTTTGACGGCCGACCTAATGTCCAAAGCAGATTTGTCTCTCTGTCCAGGCTTTATTTGTTTTTCATCACACAGCGCGAACCTTTCTAGCAACGCTGGCTTTGTCTCACGTGTGAAGTATTTGTTTCCCACAGTTGACTGTTTCATCGCTGCACCTGCGTCACTGTTTACACCTGAACTTGGCATACAGGTGTTTTTTTTGTTTCAGCAAACCTTTTTCTCAGTGGCTTTGGGATCCTAGTTGCTAGTGCTGATGGGTAGTGGATTTCCTCCTTGAGGAGGAATGCTAGAAATGTCTGAGTGAGACAGAAAGCAGGACATGTTCTCTGTTGGCCCATTGTAGTTCAGATAACCTTGTTAAGACATCAATGACAGTCATGCAAAGTCCAAGGTTACTGCATGGCTCAGTATGGTGTTCTGACTCATGTAGGTACGGCTCATGTCAGATGTTCCAGAATATGTCAGTCTGTTGAAGATTTAAGGAAGCTTTTAGATGCAGAGTATTCATTTTAAAGGCATAATATGCAACTTTTTCATACTTTTAAGTTGTTTTCTTGAGCCAGTATGTGCTAAAAATGACTCTTTACAGGGTTAATGAAATGCTACTGAGACCCCCACCGCCCTCTGTGGCCAGAATACCACACTTGCAACTTCAGAGTGGCAGACCGGTCCCTGGTGGAAAGTGGAGCTGATATACCTGGTGCTGCAGTCTGCTTCCAGCACGTTTCCTGCATGTTTTAGATCATGAACACAGCTGATTTGTTTGATTTAGTGATGAACCGCTCCTGTAGACACTAATGAAGGCTGAGGAGACATTTCAGCAGTTAGATTAAGGCGTTAAAAACATAGACATGAATACGTAGACGCCCCATTGGGCGCTGGAGAGCGTAACGGCATCGCCGCCATATTGGATTGGTCCCTCACTCTCCAAACCCAACTGAAGTCAACGCAGAGTGAGCAACTATGCCCGTGTTTTGTGCAGCCTACGGTTGCAACAACCGGTGTACTATTGAAACCAGATCACGTGGGACTTTTCTGTTGGGATTTTATATCATTTTTTAAATTATATTTATATTTTAATTATCATGCCATACCACATGTCTGATTTTGAGACAAAGCATAATAATATGCGTTTTTAGTTGGGTAAGCACCTTCCTCGCGTGGATCCGAGGAGCGGTGGCGGCGATGCGGTGTCCCTGTGAGCTGTCAGATGTCAGCTGTCAGGTGATCTGAGCTGCAGGCAGCTCTAACGGAGAAAAGCTCTCGGCGCTCTGCATCGCTATCATCTCAGCTGAGTCTGTTTATAAAATGTAACTTTTTATGCCCGTGTTTACTTTCATTTTTAGTTCCCGGCCGGAGCTCGGCATTAATTCATCACGTGATCATGACACCACCCGCTGTTGCGCCAAGGCTTAATGTGCGTTTATAAGACACACGGTTGAGGTAATATTACGCTGATTTGCCGGCACGGTGTGTCTTATAAAGGGTCTTGGACAGTCTGGGAGGCGGACCTCCGCCCAGTCGCGGGCGGGGGGAGCACTCATGCTGTTGCTGGTTGAGCTCAATGAGGAGGTTCTGAAGGGAAACGAAGGAGACACGACTACTATCGAGGCTAATGCTTAGTAGTATAAATTAGGCTTAGCTTCATCATTTTGTTTGGAGTTGTCGGATAGTAACGATTGCTATGATGTGTGATTGGACATAAGCTGTTCTGGGGGCGGGGCCGGCGAAAGGCTAACAGGCAACGCCAGGCCGCAGGGCGTCCACGTGTATATGTCTATGGTTAAAAAGACAAATGCACAGCTAGGAGATAAGTTTCACTTTTGGTTTCACTAACGGACACTAGGGGGTGCTAAAAGCAAGCCAAAACTGGCTAGTATCCCTTTAATGTAAGTTGCACTTTTAAACAGGTCTATTAATAAAAGCACCCTTTGTATTTTTTTGTCTCTTCAGATGACAGAGGGGAGGCGATGTCAGGTCCACCTCCTGGATGACAGGAAGCTGGAGCTCCTTGTTCAGGTGAGTCCCTCCTTCTTCTGCCTTTTTTTCCTTTTTCTACCATCTTTCATCGTACTCGAGCCTGTTTCTTTAACTCAAAAAGGGAAGCAATGCTCGCTGTCTTAAGGGACTTTATTGCTGACGAAAGGGAAATCTGGTCAGCAGCAGGTGACGCTGCAATTTCTTGATGCTTACCTGATCTCTGCAGATGTCCCTGTCAAAGCTGTGCTTTCTGATTCAGAGCTATAGTATTGAGAGTTTTATTAACAGGTTTTATCTCTGCTTAACAGTCAAGAAACCTTCAATCCTCGGAGCGAACATTTCTGCTGCAAAAACAAATTCACTGACTATTTCAATCTCCTGACCTTTTCGACGTCTTCTGTAGCTCTCCTTTGTTCTACGCTCAGGGTTAAACTTCAGTATATGTATTTTTTTATTGTAAATTGTTAACGACACCCCTTTTCCTCTCACGGTTTGGCTAGAGAGACTGAAACATATTCATTACGCGGCTCCTTCACTCCTCCTGACCTCCCTTTGGCCGGCCCATTACCTGATTCCTGTGGAAAGAAAGCAAGACAAAAGAAAGTAATTGCTCTGAAACAGGAAACGAGGAGCAAGCAGAGAGCAGAAAAGCGAAGTTGAGTGAAAGAAGTGAGATGATTGCTCAGGAAAGGAGAGACACTGGAGGGATGGGAACTGAGAGGAGAAAAACAGGAGAGAGAGAGCAAAGGATTGGTCTGCTGACTTTCTGATTTGATTACTCTGCCAGAACTGATCGTTTCTTTCAAATTAGTAGTTTGTTCTGCTCCTCTTCCTCTGACTCTCGTTCTCTCCTGACTTACGACTCATCGCCCTCCCAGATCATCTTCTATCATCCATCTGCCTGTTTCCTCTCCTCTGTTTCTGTCTGTGCCTCAGATTCATCTGCACCAATGATTAAAATGTTAACCTGAAGTAAAGGAATCAATTCCTTACAGACATTAATTATAGGACATTTATGCAAATATGATAAAAGTTTGGGAATGAATGCAAAAAGCAGGGAAAGGTCAGAAATGTGGAGGTAAATGTCACATAAATCAGAATGCTGTGGTCTTTTACCTCTTCCCCCCTCTCCCTTTGCACCTCTCTGTTTGGCGGATGTTCTTTAGGTTAGCAGGACCACAGAGACTCACAATGTTGTTTTATGTTTTCCTTTGAACTTAAAAAGCATTCAGGTCCTCCTCATTCAAAAAGACTTTCTTGACAGCATTTTAACACTTTTCACTTAAATAACTTCAAACTGTTGTGCCTTTCAATTAAAAATCCTCACTGACCACCCTTGGAGCAGACTGGTGAACACTACATCTGTGCCGGACCGCCGAGTCCCTGAAGTATCATTCACATCACCGCTCTCCTTTTCAAAGGATGTTCCCCATGGTTGGTTCAGGAAGTGATGCACCATTGGCAGAGGAGTATGTAGCAGAAACAGTTTAATAATTGACCAGATTGTAAATATCAAACCAAATGTTTTGAAACCAAATCAATACCAGAGATGTGGGGGGATCCTTATTCTTATGTTGTTTCTCTGGAAAATCAGTTTCTCCATCACGAGTGGACGTCAGCAGAGTTAGGTCATGACTTGCTGCCAGCCGAGCAAACCAAGAGAACATGGGTTGTGTGATTGCCACTTGTCTGTGTGTAGGCTTTTGAGTGTCTCCTCCTTACACACCCTGCCCTGTAATTCTTAGTCTGTTAATTACCTGTGTTGCTGAGGAGGCGCAGGCTAAATATCTATTAGAAGTAATGCTGTCTGAGCCATAGATATATATATCACTAGATGCCTTAACTGGGAGTCGACAGCGTCCCTACACGGCGGCCATCTTACCTCGGACAGCTTACGTTCCGTTCTCAATGGTAGCAGATGGAAGGTGAGTGAACAACTTAAACAAAAACACTCTTAACTCGATTACCGGTAAATGTTAACGGATTTACAAGCGGGTTGCCTTATTACAAACCTTATGACACATAGGCTTGATAGGACATACTTTAACATTTTTAAATTAATGGGCCAAATCTGTCATATTTCACAGCCACATCTCTGGCGTTTATAACAAACCAAACCGTTTGAAATTTGGTTGAAAATTGAGCAAGTTAGAGTTATTTAAATAGTACATGCACCATTGACACCAATGTTACGAAAGGGGGCAGCTGTCCGAGGTAAGATGGCCGCCGCGTAAGGACGTTCGTCCAATCGACGAACAGCGTGTGTAAGGCATCTAGTGATATATGATATCTGTGGTCTGAGCTAGTAAAGAGCTGCACCGTCTCTTTTCCTCAGTATGTATAATGTCTGCCTGCTTTGTGTGTGTGTGTCTATTATTGTTTCTTATCGCTTGTTTGTTATATTGCCTGTCATTCATTGTCTCTATCACATTTGGTGATCTTCAACAGCGTTATTACACATCTGGTACGTGCAATAGCACTAATATGATACTGAAGCGTGCTTGTGGAAATGTTGGTATCTTAAGTCGGGAGAGGAAGCGACACTCAGGTGTCGTCTACATAGGATGAGGACTTTGTGAAAGGTCTCAACCTTTATCCTCACAGGGACAGTTGGTGTGTTTACATGCGCATCAGAAAACCAAAGTATTGCCCTAAAACGACTCACGTTGTTTATTTAAATGCATATAAAAGTCTGTCTGAAGGTGAACTGGCTCTAATCGGGCTGAAGCGCCAAGATAATGCGGTAGTTATCTGAATTCATTCTGCACGTAAACGGGTCAGCCAAACTGAACCGATTGGACCCTTGCGTTCCAGAAGTGATGAGACCACAGTAACGGTCTGCTGATAATATCATCGCTACAAAGTAACACGCGTAACACCATCAAACAGTACAGTACCAAATAAGCTGTGCTGCAGCGTTGTTGTCCATTCCTTCTGCCATTGTGCATATCCTGTTTCAATTCTGTCTGCTTCACTCCCACTAGCGTTTGTTTACTATTTGTCCCAATCCAACACAATAGAGGCTAACGATGCTAACAACTCATCAGGAGGTAGGGAGGAAGGGTATTCATAGGCAGTTTCTGTTCATAAAGCAACAACAGACAGCTACAGTTTATAAACTTGACCCTCCAATATTCCAGTCACAATTGACAAAGATCCTCGGATGAGAAGCAAAACATCTTCAAGAAAGAAGAAGTCCAGTTGCCTTCATTCGAACCTAATTTGGATTACCATGACCTGGATGACCGAGAACCTTCGCCAGCATATTTACTATTTGTGTTGCTACAAGCTAACCGGAAAAATGCCGACATGAAAGGGCGCATGTCGCCACCTTCTGTACCGGAGTGGAACGAACTTCATTTGAGAGGTCGGTTTTCTAACGTGCATGTAAACTAGGATAAAGACTCCCAGCTTATTACCATAAGATCGACCTGGATCGACTTAGATGTTGATACTGCACATGTAACCACACCGAGTGCTTTAGGAACCTACCTGAAAACAGGTCCCAGAGTCAAAACAATCTTCAAACGCCACCCCTATCTTTTAATGTGGACACCCAAAACAGTCTTTTGAAAACAAATATGTCATTGCTCTACTTTTAACGTAACCCGTGACCCTGAAAGTATCAAACAGAACTACAACAAAGGCGGATTACATGCTTGGGTTTGTGCTGCAGACAATACATTACCTAATTGCACCACTGTAGCAAAAGGTGTGTTGCATCATTGAGCAGACACGACTGAGAACATCACCATACGTCACATTCTTGAGTCAATGTAGCGACCTAAGCTGGGAGAAAAGAAAGGAAAACACACAAAGGAAAACCTACAGTTGGTTGGATATGTTTTAATGGCATTTTCCTGGAAAGGGAATGGAGCCACATCCTTTGCTGGACACTTTTCCTGAAATGTGTCCATAATGTCCACATCTTCGGCCTGGCACAGCTCCCAGTCTAGGGGCCTCATGTAGAATCCTTACTAAAACCTCTCTTAAGTCCAGCAAAAAAAAAAAAATTGTTATGCAAACTGATTTTCCGACCCATAAAACTTTGCCTACGCACGACTCCATGCAGTTTCTGCTTTATAAATCACACCCGTCCTAAATGTTCTCAGGTGTTTCCCGCCTCCTACACTTACCATAAATGGACAATGCAAACTACGTTATGAACATTGTGCATATAAATAAGCCTGCTTATTGACAGCATGTCCATGACAATCGAGATGGAAATCCACGCTCTGGGGCGTGACGTAGGCACTGAAAAAAAGTTTTATTCCCTTCAAGCAGCGCCGCGCTGCTGCAGCGGTGAGCTTTGGAGCTACAGAGCAATCAGCGGATATCAATAAATAAATCAAAACATTTATGAAGTGGTCAGATGGAGCCTAAGATGGCAATGATCATTGATATCAATAAAAGCGGCACTATGGTGTGCAGGGAGGGATCGCTGTCTTTTCCAGATCTAAGGGGAACATTTACAGGAAATATCGTTCATATCAAACTAATATCAGCCCGATGGTTGGAACGAGCCGGAGTTCTGTCAGAACACTTTTAAAGAAACCCTGACAGGTGCAAATCTGCTTGGTTCGCTGCAGTTCGGTTTATAGTTTATAGTTTTATTCACAGATGCATTGTCACACAATTAAAGGTGGAATATGGAACACGAACACCAAAGCAACACTTAGTGTGTGGAGGTTGTAGTTGCAACAATAGCACAAGGTTTCCAGCCATCGGGATGCCAGGTTTGCTACCATTTTGTGAAGTGACCAACCTAAACTCACTCTGGTTTTAGATCTTTTATGGTCGCTCCTCTTCTGAGAAGGATAACGACATCTTCTGGGCTCAGAAGCAGCTGCTTGACTTGCAGAGTCCACCATTTTCCTCAGTGCCAGCCTCGCTGTGCCGAGCGGATTTTTTTACTGTAGTTAAACACCTGCAATGGTGCCATCTGTTGGCTGGTAGATGTAAACATAAACCCAGTGTCGTTCCTGTAAAAAATAAATATTTGATTATTTTATAGCCTAAAAGGAAATACTGTACCTTCATTCTGCACACCTCTAAACACCCCTTGGAGATATTGTTTTTTTTTTTAAATATATAGCTTTTTATTAAATTGTTCCATATTCAACCTTTAATGCACCAATAAGTAATTTGAAGACATATGAAAGTAATACCTTAAAAACAATATATTTTAATTACAGATATAATTTTTATTCTAAGACCAGAGATAGGGGGGCTGATTGTTAGTTTGTGTGTGCGCCTAAGGGTCTACAACTCTGAAAATGTGTCCTAAATGAAACATTTTACCATCTCACGTCTCCAAAATGTGTCCAAAGTTTGCTTAAAGTTGCGCACGTTTTTCATCAAGCTTTTCTTCAGAAATCGCAAAGTTTACGTGGAAACTCAAGTACGCAATTTTCAGACCCTGTTTTGTACGTAAGCAAACTTTATAAATGAGGCCCCAGCTCTTTTGTAGCATTGTAGCTTATTATAGAAGTTCAACTGTGCTGTTATTCCACACAAAGTGGTTTTTGCTTTAGTATTTTCCATCCTTGTTTGTTTCTTTGTGTTTTCTTTAGATTTTATACCCTATAGGCATGAAGATCTAGTCTCCTGTTGTTTAATAGCAGTTAGCATACCCATCATGTAAGTCTGAAGTGAATCCTGCACACCCTTTTTTCTTCATTGGTGTATTTTTGTGGCAGCGTTTCAGCACACTTTAGAAACCTAGCATTGTTACTACGTGGATTTGAGTCATTTTCTCTGTCGTTGTGGATGAAGACATTTTTAGAAATGGTTTGTGAGGATATTTATAGAAATAAAGATTATGTCAGAAAAACTAGAAAAGATCTCAGTTTCACAGTTCAAAGGAGTAGATGCGGTCCTACATTCTTCCTGATATTCATATTGAAGCAGTAAAGTTGGGAAATCTAGTTTCTTTTCATCATTTGTGTAGTTTGAAAGTATGGTTAGGTTTTATTTAATATCTAGATCATGTTTCCAGCCGTTTACTCGTGTTTATCCGTCAGGCTCCATCCCCCTTCTTGTTGGTTGCTACTATGGCGGCGTTGATGTTAAATTGTTATTGTTGCCAAGGCAGCAGCTGACTGTTGTGCGGTAATGAGAGACCACCACTGTCTGTTTCTCATACGGAACCAAAACATGTATTACTGCTAATACTGTAAAAACAGGCCCTTTCCTAAAGCTAACGTTTAAACATCTTGAAGTGATCTGGGCACTTCAAAGGGTCTGATGTTGATCCTATGATTTTCCTCTCTTACATCTGGGGAAATAACGATCTACCCATAGATGGGAGCACCAATTTCTGATGAGTCGCACATATCAAATCCTAAACCTTACAGTCAGCACTTTTTCCTGAATAAATACCAACCCATATTCTTTGTTGAAAACAAGACCAAGTAAAACTTAACCTTCAATGATCATTTTGGTGGTTTGTTCTTGTTGCAATGTGGGATCCGTCATTTTTCCATAGTTTCCCAGTAATTTATGTTGGGATTAGATCAAAGGAGCACCAAGAAAGCTGTCATCTGCCATGCCCCTCAGTCATTTTCTGGTTAGCTTTATTTGTTAGAAGCAATTATGAGACAAAAAATTGTCTTTTTTTAAGCTTCACCCCAAGTTCCCGCTTCATTTCTTATCTCTCAAGAGTCTTTATGTGTAGCAGGATAACTGTAGGCGTTGTGCTTATATGAGATCTAGGTCAGTGTGGATGTGCAAGTGTGTGTAAGTGTGCATGTGTGTGTGCTTGGTCTGTATGACATCACCTTCTCTCTAAATAGCTCTCAGTAGATTCTGGCGCTGGAGTTAGCCGTGCAGAGAGTAGATGGTGCAAGGCAGTATAGGAAAAGGTTGATTTAAGTTGTTTTAAGCAATATTTATTTTTCCTGCACTGAACAACACATGTCCTCCTTATGTGCTCTGGGAGTGGATGCAAGGGACTTGTTTGCGGGTGCATGTGTGCATGCAGATGTGTGTTTGTAAAAGTAGGCAGTAAGGCACACCCATGGTTAACCTCATGGCCTGGCATACTGTTAAGCAGGATGTGACCAACCAGCAGCATAAAGCAGGAGTCCATGGCATCTGCTTTGCTGCAAGTGTTCTCTTTTTTTGTAGCTGAGGTGATATTTCGCTGATTTAGTTAGCTTGGATACTTTTGCGTATTCGTGTCTGCAACCCAGTGATTCAGCTCCCAGCCATGACTCTGCAGTGGAGGTGTGGGTCAGGGAGGAGAGTGAATGGAGGGAGGGGAAGGGAAGGGTGAGGTACATGCACTGTCAGCAGCATCCACAAACTCCATCCATCTTTTTTTTAACTCTCTCTTTCTCTCACTTATCTCCTCCCTCCGGCTCTTTTGCGCCTTTCCCTGGTGTTTCTGGAAACTGCTTAGTCATTGCTGTAAATCAATAGCTGATATATAATACATTTGCATTAGGCGTTACCACATGTACTTGCTCCTATTAATCCAGTAAGTGATAACTCACTGCACTTGCATGCACAAAACAAGCTATATTTGATCAATAGAGCCATAATCTTACTTTTGTAATCTACCACTCTGCAGCCCAAACTGATGGCTAAGGACTTGCTGGACCTTGTGGCCTCCCACTTCAACCTCAAGGAGAAGGAGTACTTTGGAATTGCATACACAGATGAAACGTAAGTCACAGTCAAATATAATTGCAATAAAAATGATGGTGTACCGTGATTTTTTTGTTCTGAAATATAAATAAGTCTGGTTGGATAAATTTAGATAGACTACCGTGATATGAAATGTTCTGATGTCATACTGTGTGCTTTCTCCCCACAATAGCAAAGATTGTGCGCTGTGCTTGAAATGCAGAAGTGACATTCAAATTAGTTGTGCTTTGTGACCTGGAAAGTCAAAGCACCATCGCATGATAGTCATGCAAACATGCCAGTGATTTGCATACAGACAAACATTGGCCTTTGTGTCTTCTTGGATCAGATGCACCCTTTGATATCAAGCAGGACTGGCCTCTGCTCTTTGGCATTTCCACATCTGTAACACACATGGGTACCGATGTCAGTTCAGTAAAACAGAATCATCTTCCCTCAGGAAGAATCCCATGATGTGTGGATTTGTTGCATGAACTTAGAAAGAAGAGACGTCTCAGCTCTGACTTTCCAGCGGTCAGAAAGGTTGTGGTGGAGGCACTAAGGGACTGGCGAGGGAAGGAGGACAGTTTGAGGGATTGTTGCTCAGGAGACTGTAGGGTTACCAGGGTGACAAGCTGTCGCTGCAGCTTTTCTTCTCAGATGGATACAGAGAGGGAGAAAAAAGTGAGGAGAGCTGGGAGGAAATCTCTTACCATTACAACTTTTTACCTTTCTTTTGGATTTTCTTATGATAATCTTGATTTATTTAAAGGTGTCATAGAGTTTAAAACCTTGTAGTTGACTAAAGGTAGCTGGGGGGTTCTACCACAAAGCCTGTCATCTGCGTCATTGGTATTATATCAATGTTGTTCGTGGTAATGCTAACCACACAACAACGCTAGCCCGAGCTACTGCTAACACCCTTGTTGAACGAGAGGAAGAATGTTGGAGCAGTAGCACATATGTTCCAGGATCTACTGGAAATATCCAGACTTTAAATGGATGCCAGATAGATCATAGCCTGGTTTCCGATCCTTGTCCTCCTCCTTCGTCCGTAAACCCCCACTCTACAACCCGCTGCAGGGTGCAGGGTACTCACTTTGCTCATCTTTGGTCCACACTCCCCACCTGCAGACATCGGGCAGCCCACATGCAGCGCATTGCAGAAATAAAATTAATTTGGTAGGGCTGGGGGTAAACGATTATTTTTAAAACGATTATTTGGGCGATTATTTTATCAAATAGTCGACTGTTCTAATGACAATCTGCTTGCTACTGCAGCTAGCAGCTTGCCGCTTTGGTCATGCCAATTGGCCGTGTGCCGACGCATGTGGCTAGATAGCTGTGTTCTGTTAGCTGTAAGTTAGCCACCGTTACCGTATGCCAGCTCCATCTTGCAAAGACTGCAAATAACTATACCTTGACGCTTCTGGCTGCGTTTAAAGTATTCCCACACCTTTGAGGTGGAGAGCTGGGGAGTGCAGGCTGCTGAGTCTGAGAGGTGGTTGGAGACAGGGCTTCGTTCTCCATGCTGCTTTGTTTTGGTCACTCGCATTCGCGTTGACGAGTGGGCGTGGTGCGTCGACTACCAAATTTGAAGTAGACAGTGTTTTAGAATCGAGACATCGACATCATCGTTGCATCGCTACAGTCCTATAATTTGGGATCATGGTAAACCATTGACCACTTTATATTGTTGCCATTCCTACTTACAGCACTATACAATGCTCTAGCATCCATGACTTCAAATGATAAAACTCTTTAAAAGTTTTTTGTTGCATCATTTTTGCAAACACATCTTAAGGTATGCAAGGCAGAGTGTAATTTCTATCACATTAGTTTTTATTTTTTAACATTTATTTTGATGAATGACCCAGCCTGTGAGCAGACTAGTTTACTACCCGTGCAGTCATGTCTTTGTAATGTATGCATTGTTCAGTTTTGCCCATTTTTGTTAAACTATGCACAGATGTAATCCTGAAGGCTGCATATGTTGCTCCAAAATACAATTTTAGGTTTTTACAAGCATTTTCTGCAATAATTCTGCCATCACTGAGGGGGTAAAAAACATTCACGTCCAACCTGGTTTTGAACTTTTGTCAGAGCTTATTACTCTTTTCATGTTTGAATTTTAACACATCTTCCAAAATAAATATTGATTAATTAAACTTAAAGACACATTTTTATTTCATTTGTGAAAGCGTTTGTCCCAAATGTGTCAAATCCTGTGCTGTGTGTATTTCTGCCATCGCTATTTCTAAAAATGAGCTGTGACTGTTTGTTCTGCCTCATCAGGGGCCACTTCAGCTGGCTTCAGCTGGACCGCAGAGTATTAGAGCATGAATTCCCTAAGAAGTCTGGGCCTATTGTCCTCTACTTCTGTGTTAGGTGAGTCTTTCTTTAACATGTCACAGTTCCTTTCACTTTCATGAATCATTTTTCTAAATGATGTTTGAACCTCTGCATGAAAAAGAAACAAAACTGAGTCTGTATATGTTTGTGTGCCCATGCAGCACGTTCATGCTGTAATAGGAATGGATTAATAAGATTAGTTATGAAATAGCTTTGACCTCGATGCTTAACTCCTGCCACAGGGTCTCTCAGCCAATCATGAGCCTCTTAAAACTCATCAGTATGCTCTGCATGCTAATCCTATGCAAATAGTCTCATGGATGCCAGAATACACTTGAAAAAAAGCCCCCACTAGAAACCTTTTCATATATAGAGGCCTTTTTGTGGATGTCAGCTCCAAGCATTTGCACTTTCACACTTTAGAAGGTTCAGATTTTCAGATGTAGCCGTAAACAGTGCAGAAAATATCCAGATGACTCGAAGGATGAGACAAAGTGTGCATGTTTGGCTGTTGGAGTCATCTCAGTTAAAAGTCACGGTTCTTTTGATGTTCCTTTAAAAATAGGTTTGAAGAGAGATTTTCATCCATGTGTACAGAAGCTTATTGCATTCACCTGAGAAAATAAAAAAGCTCTGTTTTTCCGAAATAAAGAGATTACTTTTACAAAAAATAAAATAAAAAAGCTCTGTTTTTTTAATTATTGAGATAATAATAACCAATTAAAGAATAAATAAAATAATCCCTCTACATGTTCTGTGGAGGAACTCAAACAAGTCCCTTTTGTTGAGTTTAATTCACTTTTACTGTGTTTTGGGATTGAGACAATAGGAAATAGCTACTCTCCAGAACTCAGACATGGGATTATTATTTGTCAGCTTTGCACAGACACCTGAGAGATTTGTCTACGACATGTGGATTCATATGACAAACTATGACATCCCTATGGAATCTGCATTTTTAGTAATCTTCTGGTTGTTTCCTGTGTAAACACATATCCAGCCATAACTCTTATATCCCCTTAGTGCACTTTTTTGTGCTCAAAGAACAAAAACGTTAGAAAATAAAAGGTTACATAAGGGTTAATGCATTTCAAATGCATCAACTTATAACCGCAGAGCGTCCCATATTTAGTCAACTGATCCCAGAGAAACACGGCGACATCCAGAAGATCTGATGAGGATTTGAGTCTGAACAGGCGCAAATCTCCCAGGTGTCTGCGCAAAGTCTCAAAACGAAGTAAAAGTGAATTCAACTCAACAAACGGGACATGTTTGAGTTCCTCTGCAGAACATGTAGAGGGATTCTTTTATTTATTCTTTAATAGGCTGTTATTATCTCATTAATTCAGAAAAACAGCACTTTTTTTATTATTTTTTTCCAGGTGAGTGCAATATACTTCCATACATGTGTGATTATGGGTAATTTTTAAAAAATATATATATTATTTTAAATAATATCTGTTTCTGACAGCAGAACAGACTCTAGTTTGAAATGTAGAGTTTATAAGAGCTGATAAACAAACAGCAAGTCCAAGAGCAGCAAAGAAAAAAGGGAACTGCAGCCGTCATTAAAACTTCAAATTTTCATGATGTAACATAATTTTAAAAACCTTTACACTGCTTAGGTGTTTTTTCACTGCAAAAAATGTGCTTTATCTAATTTAAAAACTAAGATTTGTTGTCATGAGCTACTAACAAAACAAAAGAAACACACATGACCTTTTTACTGTTGAAATCAGTGATGTAACATTAAGCAATGTTGTGGTTTAGAAATTTCTCGGATGGCGTTTAAAACACAAAGAAGTGCACGTGGTCCTACTGTTGACACTATTCAGTGAACAAAGGCTTTGCTGCACAATGCAGCTGTGACGTGGTCAAAATGTGTATATTTGTTGACTAATTCTATGTAAAGTCATTGTGTTGTGTGTGTGGGAGTGTGTGTGTATATGTGTGTGTTTGATTTAGGCAAGCTGTAGGTCAGGTTTACATAGACTAATAGGTGTTTGAGCGTGTCTTGGTAGGACTGTGACCTTTGACGTCATTTCAAAGCTGTATCCTCTTTTTTTTCTACATCCCCGTACAGTTCATACAATCTCTAACCTCAATCTCTCCAAAAGTCACGCTGGGCACAACCTATCTCAAACACACGCCTGACCACATTTTCACACACACTTGCATCACGTGCACAATCTAGACTTCAACTGAGAAACGGTCAGCCCAAATGTCAGGTCTGGATCTATTATCGGAATCCTCAAATAGTGTTAAAGGCAGATTATTCAGGCCTCTGTGTGTGCAGGTGCATGCATGTCTTGTGGTATTTGTGCAATGTGTGTGAGTGTGTGTGTATGCATGCGTGTGTGTATTCATTCCTGATAAATGTTAGGCACATGCCCACCTCCTGCTGATTCAGTAGGTGTCCTTGTGCACGTTTGCTGCTGTGCTGGCAGTGTGTGTGTGTGTGTGTGTGTGTGTGTGTGTGTGTGTGTGTGTGTGTGTGTGTCATTTACACTGTGGCTTTAATTAAATGTTCGCTCTGAATATTGACGAGGCTCCTCCCGCTCTCTCTTGCAGCTCAATGGTTAACATGGTTTAAACCGTCTAATATTGATCAGAAAACGCTCAATAACTATTCACACATACAAATCACCTTATTCATTCATGTGCACTCATAGGAGCCTGTTTATAATTTACACACTTGCAGAGATATTAAAACGTCAACCCATGATTTTTCACACAAGGGTTAAATCACGTAGATGAGAGATTTGGTGAGAAATCATAAAAAAGGGCACGTTCCAACATCTGTACCTTACAAAATCTTTTTGATGTGTGTTTCCTCTCGATCAGCTAACAACTGTGCATCCTCCCAGTGCACCGTCCTTGCTCCCTTCTGGCTCTGCATGCATTTATGTGCTAAATTTAGTCGACATTATTATGTTAGTTCCCTGCTTTCCCCCTCTGCCAGAAGTGGGTTACTGTGCTTCTCTCTTCAGTGTGTGTGTGTGTGTTTGTGCTGGATGGTGGGTGTGTAAATGCTACTGATGATGCACATGGGTAGACAAGTGTGTGAAGTGTAACATGCACACATTCAGAGTGTGTGAGTGTGTGTTTGTGTGCAACAATGTTTGCCTAATCAGGTTGTGGAATGTGCACATGCTAACAGACCATTAATGGATCCCTGCCAGCCTACATGAGGATGGGGACATTGTGGTTTAAAGGGACATAATAAGGTCTACAGGGTCAGCTTTTAGTATGCCATGCCCTCTAGTGTTCCTTTTTATTATTTCACTCCAGTGACATCTGGATCTGATTTAACCAATTGCTTTCATGCATAACTATGTTAAGTGTTATTTTCTATTTCTAAAACGGGTTGCTAATAAAATCCATGGATTTTCTGTTATTTTAGATAATTTTTCTGGGTTTTTTTTCAGATTCTACATTGAAAGTATATCCTACCTAAAGGACAACGCTACCATAGAGCTGTTCTTTCTTAATGCCAAGTCCATCATATTCAAGGTATGCCCTTTACATTGATCTTGTTTGTTCTGTCACCTGGATGTGTTCTTATGGGTTGCACAGATGCTCGTTTTTTTTAAATCCCTTAATTAAAATAAGTTGGAGGGTGTTCTGAAGTGGAGTTTTAGAGGCATGTTGCTTCATTAGCCTAATTTTTGTGTTTAAATGAAGAGATGCCTCCAGAGGACAGCTTGGACCCCTGCCCCGCACTCTGATTTGGTGAAGCTGAAAATGTGAGCTGTTTATATCAGCTGTTACCCATCACGCGCCGTGCTGCTCCACATTCCAGCAGTTAGCGAATAATTTGACACATTTACTGCCATCTGGCAGGGCCGAAGCACATTTATGTAGGTTTTGTGAGCAGCAATTGAAAGTATATTCTAGGATAAACATTGACAGAAAGTTTCCTGGGGAGGAAAGTTTAATGGCTAAAAGTCATTTTGAATTATTTTTAACAATTTCTTTATATTTTTTTAAATTGGCTGCTCAGTGACGGTTGTTGCTGCACCTGCCACTCATCTGGATTTAATCTGGTCAGCAGCCTGTGCTTTTAATAATTGGGCAGTAATGTGTCAAATCCAGAGGAGCGTGTGTGTAAACCAGAGTTAAAATGTCTTACAATGTTTTTTACTTTTACTGAAATCAATTATTATATCCAATAAATAAAAATAAACCATGCAAGATGGTACACAGGACAAGTGTTTTTCTAAAAAGGCAGGGATCTTAAAGTGGAAATATTATGCAAAACTCACTTTTTGAATCATTTGTGCTGCCATATGGGTCTCTACTGCCTCTATTAAAACTCCAAACATGAAAAAAGCAGGTCCATTTGCTTTCTATCAGTGTTTGCTTTTAGGAATTTTGTGTCTGAAACAAGCTCTTTCAAAAAGTCCCCGTTTGTGACGTCACAAACGGGGACTTTTTGAAACAGACAGAAAGACAAATAGAACCACCCCTGACATGCAAGAGAGAGCTGCTGTTAGAGGAGCAGTGGCTCTACTCCAAGCCCCTTCCGGATATCAGAGCCTCTCAGCCTATAGCAGCCTGAGCAGGTGATGGGTGGGCGTGGCCATCTCCAGCTTGTTTTCTTAAAGTGACACAGCCCTGAAACGGCTCATTGTGGAAGGTCCTGAAACTGTCAAGAATAAAACTGCTGAAATCACTTTATTTGAGAGGGATTTAGTACAAATAACTACATTAACATGTTTTGTATCAACCATAGAACTGTTATAACTTAAAAAGTCATAATATGTCCACTTAACATTTATATCAGTTAGGAGAGACACAAGTTAAATTTGTCTTAGCCCCCAGTAGGCATCTGTTTTGATAACTGTGTCAACTGGCAGGACATTATGGCCTTGCAGTGTTCATTCAGGAAGCTTCTGATCCACACCAGAACACTTAACGCTTCAGCTGTAGATAACTAGAATGACCTGCAAGAAGTACAGGGAGAAAACAGCAAAAAAATAAAGAAAACAAGTAATTAACATTTTGCTTTTATGAAACAGATACAGTAGGTTATTGCACTTAAACCATGTTTTTGTACAAATAATACTAAAGCGCACGGTGTGGTGCTTTGTAGCCGTGCTGGGTGGTACACACCGGGTGGGTTCGCTCCTTCTAGTGTTTCATCTCGGCTGTCTGATCCTCCAACCAATTAAGAGGTGGATTGTAAAGGCAGCATTCCTCACATACCTCACAGCCGGCTAATCCGTTTGTCCTGTATACTTTAACGCTCACGCTGCTGGTAAATATGCAAACTGACCACACAAACTGCCTCCACGTTATTTGCAAGTCAACCTTTTCAAAGCTTATCTTTAAGTAGGTCAGAATAAACAGTAATAAATTTAGAAAGGCTCTAAAAATGTACCAAGTACTCAGCAGCCAGATGCTCACCCCAGACTCCTTCACGTCACCTCTCATCTCTGACTAGAAAGAAAGTGAAAAGTTTGCAAAGGACGGAGAGTTCGCCACTTTTTGGAGTGATGACGTGGGTTATTTGCTGAGGAATGTGTCATTCATGGCTTCTGTTCTTTCTTTTGCAGGAACTCATTGAAGTAGACAGCGAGGTTGTTTTTGAACTGGCCTCCTATATCCTACAAGTAAGACAAAAGTGTCCTTGTGTGTGTGTGTGTGTGTGTGTGTGTGTGTGTGTGTGTGTGTGTGTGTGTGTGTGCATGGAGACGTGGGATATGTGGGTGCGAATGTCAGTTTATTTCACCTTTTATTGTTCACTCACTCACACACACACACACACACACACACATCTGTGGGTTTATAAAAGGGATTACTGGGGATTTTGCTCAGGTGTGAAACAAAAATTTACATCCTTCTATCAGCTAAGTCTTTGATGAGATTTTGAATTATCTTTATAGTATGCTATACTATTATAAAAACTTCAACATCATAATCTTAGAGTGTGCACTAATTTGAAAGCAGAACGTCACGGAAACTTAGCAACTTCCCAAATCCTTCTCAACTTTAGCCCTTTCCAGTTCCTGTCCCTCTCTCGGAGTAGGTCAGTCCATTAACCGTGATTATGTAAGGTCATGTTACTGGCCCGTGTGTGTGTGTGTGTGTGTGTGTGTGTGTGTGTGTGTGTGTGTGTGTGTGTGTGTGTGTGTGTGTGTGTGTGTGTGT
>SSNS01000406.1:28004-60814 GCA_006937985.1 Aphyosemion australe | reverse complement strand
TTATTATATCCAATAAATAAAAATAAACCATGCAAGATGGTACACAGGACAAGTGTTTTTCTAAAAAGGCAGGGATCTTAAAGTGGAAATATTATGCAAAACTCACTTTTTGAATCATTTGTGCTGCCATATGGGTCTCTACTGCCTCTATTAAAACTCCAAACATGAAAAAAGCAGGTCCATTTGCTTTCTATCAGTGTTTGCTTTTAGGAATTTTGTGTCTGAAACAAGCTCTTTCAAAAAGTCCCCGTTTGTGACGTCACAAACGGGGACTTTTTGAAACAGACAGAAAGACAAATAGAACCACCCCTGACATGCAAGAGAGAGCTGCTGTTAGAGGAGCAGTGGCTCTACTCCAAGCCCCTTCCGGATATCAGAGCCTCTCAGACTATAGCAGCCTGAGCAGGGGATGGGTGGGCGTGGCCATCTCCAGCTTGTTTTCTTAAAGTGACACAGCCCTGAAACGGCTCATTGTGGAAGGTCCTGAAACTGTCAAGAATAAAACTGCTGAAATCACTTTATTTGAGAGGGATTTAGTACAAATAACTACATTAACATGTTTTGTATCAACCATAGAACTGTTATAACTTAAAAAGTCATAATATGTCCACTTAACATTTATATCAGTTAGGAGAGACACAAGTTAAATTTGTCTTAGCCCCCAGTAGGCATCTGTTTTGATAACTGTGTCAACTGGCAGGACATTATGGCCTTGCAGTGTTCATTCAGGAAGCTTCTGATCCACACCAGAACACTTAACGCTTCAGCTGTAGATAACTAGAATGACCTGCAAGAAGTACAGGGAGAAAACAGCAAAAAAATAAAGAAAACGAGTAATTAACATTTTGCTTTTATGAAGCAAATACAGTAGGTTATTGCACTTAAACCATGTTTTTGTACAAATAATACTAAAGCGCACGGTGTGGTGCTTTGTAGCCGTGCTGGGTGGTACACACCGGGTGGGTTCGCTCCTTCTAGTGTTTCATCTCGGCTGTCTGATCCTCCAACCAATTAAGAGGTGGATTGTAAAGGCAGCATTCCTCACATACCTCACAGCCGGCTAATCCGTTTGTCCTGTATACTTTAACGCTCACGCTGCTGGTAAATATGCAAACTGACCACACAAACTGCCTCCACGTTATTTGCAAGTCAACCTTTTCAAAGCTTATCTTTAAGTAGGTCAGAATAAACAGTAATAAATTTAGAAAGGCTCTAAAAATGTACCAAGTATTCAGCAGCCAGATGCTCACCCCAGACTCCTTCACGTCACCTCTCATCTCTGACTAGAAAGAAAGTGAAAAGTTTGCAAAGGACGGAGAGCTCGCCACTTTTTGGAGTGATGACGTGGGTTATTTGCTGAGGAATGTGTCATTCATGGCTTCTGTTCTCTCTTTTGCAGGAACTCATTGAAGTAGACAGCGAGGTTGTTTTTGAACTGGCCTCCTATATCCTACAAGTAAGACAAAAGTGTCCTTGTGTTTGTGTGTGTGCATGGAGACGTGGGATATGTGGGTGCGAATGTCAGTTTATTTCACCTTTTATTGATCACTCACTCACTCACACACACTTACACACACACACACACACACACACACACAACTGTGGGTTTATAAAAGGGATTACTGGGGATTTTGCTCAGGTGTGAAACAAAAATTTACATCCTTCTATCAGCTAAGTCTTTGATGAGATTTTGAATTATCTTTATAGTATGCTATACTATTATAAAAACTTCAACATCATAATCTTAGAGTGTGCACTAATTTGAAAGCAGAACGTCACGGAAACTTAGCAACTTCCCAAATCCTTCTCAACTTTAGCCCTTTCCAGTTCCTGTCCCTCTCTCGGAGTAGGTCAGTCCATTAACCGTGATTATGTAAGGTCATGTTACTGGCCCGTGTGTGTGTGTGTGTGTGTGTGTGTGTGTGTGTGTGTGTGTGTGTGTGTGTGTGTGTGTGTGTGTGTGTGTGTGTGTGCGTGCAGGTGCAGATGTACAGTATCAGATATCTGCCTTCAAAGCTTTCTCTCTAGATGGGTTTAATGTGCCTCTCTGGTTCCAGCGGTGACGGCTTTATTGCTCGTTCACCTCTGCAAACAGAACATAAACACACACTTTATGGTCACTGTTCATTTCTCAAACATCTCTATAAATATCTTGCCTTTTTGTACTTTTGTGAATCGATTCTTTTGTGTGTTTCACAGGAGGCTAAAGGGGATTTTACCAGGTAAGCAGTTGTAATTATTGAAAGTTGCATGACTGAGATAGTTTGTCTATTCTTGTACTTAACAGGGCACTAAGTTGTCATTTTCCTGTCATATTTCCTCAAAGCCCTTGACCGACAGTCTGTGCTAATTCAGAAAACAAAAGCTCAGATAGAGGAATAAACTGAGATGGTATCAGTGATAGATCAGCTCCTATAATCCCTCTGTCACGGAGATGCATTCCTATTTCTGTTCACATCCCTTTCCTTTTGGTTTTCTGACAACCTGGTTCAATGTTGCACCACTAAGTTTAACCTTAACTCCTTCTTGATTGTTTCTCCATATTCAAAATAGGACAGCTAAAGATAGACCTACATTCTTAGATATACAGATGTCCTCATTTATTTAGCAGAACATGCAAAGTTAGTCATAATTATAGTTTTATAGAAAAAAAATATATATATTAATATGTATTTTTTTTAACTGGGTTAACCTAATAGTTCTGGGGCTATATAACATTCTTCAAATCCCTCATTCCTTAGTCGTCGTACAGCAGTCATCACCTCTGACCTCATTTCCGCCTGTGAAGGGAGTAAATAAACACAACATCCTGCAGCGGGCTGGAATGTGACACTCTCTGGAGACATTCCTTTTATCTTCTCCCCCTACTTACGCACCCCTTTGCTCCCACACACACACACACACATACGTAGATTACTTCCTTAGAAGTCCTTCAGCCCTGTCATCTGCTCAGTCAGACTTTCACATACACTTCTTCTTAATATATTTTATTGCTGCCTTTATTGTAGAGACTTTTGAATGGACCATCTTAAATTGACTGAAGTGTTCTCTTCTGTTTATTGTAGCAAATCAAATTTACAGTGTTTAAAAGCATAAAATGCAACTTTTTCATATTTTTAAATTATTTTCTTGAGCCACTATGTGCTAAAATGACCCTTTACAGGGTTAATGAAAAGTCACTCAGACCCCCACCACCCTCTGTGGCCAGAATGCTGCACTTGCAACTTCAGAAAGTGGAGCTGACATGCCTGGTGCTGCAGTCTGCTTCCAGCATGTTTCCTGCATGTTTTAGATCATGAACACAGCTGATTTGTTTGATTTAGTGATGAACCGCTCCTGTAGACACTAATGAAGGCTGAGGAGACATGTCAGCAGTTAGATTAAGGTGATAAAAAGACGAACGCACAGCGAGAAGATAAGTTTTATTTTTGTTTTTACTAACGAACACTAGGGGGTGCTAAAAGCAAGCCAAAACTGCAAAGTTCCCTTTACGCGAATTAGAAAGATCTTTTCTTGTTATTGTTACTGTACACAATAAATGCACCTGATAAATTAGCTGCATGACCAGATATGACCCACAGCTGTTTTCACACATCCCAGAGCAGGGCAGATGGGATCGTTGCCAGGACCTTAGCTCATAGGTTGTCATGTTCCCAGGGCTTTCCCCAATCTTCTGGGGCCTTTGGCGGAGGCCTCGGGATTAAAGTAGGGTTATTATGAACTTCTGCCACTGGAGGTCTGAACACTGAGTCCAGGGCCAAGTCCCTTTAGTTCTCTGCATGGCTCCGTGTCTCATTTCCTCTTATCTTCATCTCGATCTTTTGCCAGCTTCATCCCTCTTCACCTTCTTTCGTCTCTATTTGTCTTTTGATTTTGTGTCTGTGTTCCTGTCGGGCTTTTCCCCTCATCTGCAGCTGTTCGGCAACAGACCACACCCAGTCCTTAAAATAGAGCGCACTCCTGACCATCAGGACTTTTTCTTTTCTCAAATAAATGCAGTTCTTCTTCACCGCACATCTAAAAATCAGATTCAAATTCGTTACACCTTTTTGTGTGAAACAAGGATGAACTTTTCTTGCTGACAGAATCTTTTGGTTTTTCTTTCCCAGCGATGATGCAACCAGGTCAGATCTGAAAAAGCTACCTGCGCTGCCCACACAGGCTTTGAAGGAGCACCCATCGTTGGCCTACTGGTGAGAATCACCCTCTATCCAGGCTCACCTGGAATCTCTCTTCATAATAAGCTACCATCTTTTTCTCTTCTTGTTCTGTTTTGCAGTGAAGAGCGGGTCATAGAGCATTTCAAGAAGCTCAGTGGGCAGTCCAGAGGGCAGGCGATCGTAAAGTAAGTGTGTGTTTTTGTGTATCTGCTTATCTTTCCTTCAGTGTGTGTTTTAAATGTGTGTATTTCTGCTCCTTACAGTTATATGAGCATTGTAGAGTCTCTGCCCACATATGGAGTGCATTACTACGCTGTAAAGGTACAGTTTTACTACTCTGCTGTTTTTTTTGCTCACACATGCACTACAGACATTTTTCCTCATTCTGGACCCTGAAAGCCCGTTTGGGAATGCTGTCGTGTTTTTCAGGACAAACAGGGGATCCCGTGGTGGTTGGGTCTGAGCTATAAAGGCATCTTTCAGTATGATTACCAGGACAAAGTAAAACCCAGAAAGGTCAGTGGATGTTTCCTTTGTTTCTCTTCCCGTCACATACTCCAAGTGTTAGCACATCAGGCGAGATCTTGCGATACAAGGCAGCAGGCGGATCATGTTCCTTCAAGGAATTCTAGTCCTTTAATTCATGCTTTTGTAGTCTCTGCTGCCTGTTTTTCTATTCACTTAGTCTGAATGTTGTGTTTTACAGTTACAGCTGTCTGGAGACCTTCATTACTTACATTTTTATCCCATTCTAAAAATGTTTCTGCCTGTGTGACGTCACCTTTCTCCCAGTCAGTGATGGTCTGGATAAAGTGACCGCCACTTTTTCTTCCCCTCTGACTCCCGGTCCTCTTTTTGACCCTGATGTGTTGCAGTCAGCCTCATATCATGAGGTGTTAACAGCATTCTTACAGACAAGACACTTGCTCATGCCAACACTGATTCTGCTGCACGTAAACGCACACAGGAAGAGAACTGAACACTGAAATCAGCATCCTGATGGATGCTTCCTGTCTGCTAAAGGCTTTCCTGTTTGCCACTCACAGGCTGCGTGAGTGTGCATGCATCTTGGTTTGTGTATTACCGTCTAAATTACTCTTACCACTAAATCCCCCATCTTTGTCTCATTAAAGTTCCCTAAATCTTGTGGCTGTTAAATCCAACTCACAGATGCATTACCACCAAAACCAGACTGTGAATATGTCACGAACACAAGTTTTTTTCTTTCCTTTTTTGATAAAACTTCATAGCTAATGTTCATGTGAAGATTAAACACTGCAGAAGAGTGGGATTATTTTGGGAGCAAACATAGACCGAATGAGTTATTGGCATTTCTATATAGGTGACTTATATATGAGTGTTCAGTTGTCATAACAACACACTCACACACAATCTGTACCAATGAAACAAAATAAATACTGGGATTTTTTACAATAAAACTCCAACTGAAGATTTAAGAAAACTGATTAAAATTAGACCTGTGACTTGCATCAGAATCAAAAGCTTAGCTCAGATTTATGCATCAATCAGACTGAGAGAATAAAGGGTGAAGGGCGTTTCTTTCTTCAGAGCCGAACTCTGGAAACAAGGTGGTCACTATAATAGATCCTCTGAAGATATAAAGTTTCATCAGTATTTAAGCTACAGGAAGTGCAAATTTAGGGATTTTTTTAGTGGCTGCCTGGTCCGGTAACATTAACCTCTGACTCAGAGTGTAACCTTTTAATCCTTTCTGTTAAAATGTTTCACACTCTGACTCAGGAAGGTGGAGTCAGAAAACCATGAATCACACAAAAGGGTCAGATATCTCGTTTGTGTTTAGGAGGCTAAGCTAGTATCCCAGTGGGATGTGACTGTTAATGACTAAATGTTTTCATAACGGCATTTTCAAAATGTCTCAAAACCCCCTCTTTTTATTTTGTGTGTGAGCTACAGGGCTTGCTTCCATGTTTGTTTTTAATTATGAGTATGTTCAAAAAGTTTGTGCAACAAATTTTTCAATAATCACACAGCCATCTAGAGCCACCCTCAATCCATTTTCTATGGGTCAAAAAGTGGTGGCCTAATTGCCAATTAAGATGAGGGTAAATTGCAAAAAATCGACCTAGTTAGGACACGTTTTAAAGTGACAATGTGTAGTTTTTAACATTTATCCATGGAAAATCCACCGAAATATTGTTGAAAATGAATAAAATGATGTCCAGTCGTTGAAAAATATTGGTGGCTTTGTAACATATAACCATAAAAATCAGGTCTAAAATACATAGGACGCTGGTCTAAGGCTAGGTTCACACTGCAGGCAAAAGCGCATCAAATCTGCTTTTTTCCCCACGTGACCCATATCTAATTTTTTGTGACAGTCTGAACAGCACTGATCCGATTTTTTCCAATCCGACCCAGGTCGTTTGCATATTTAGTACTGATTTCAAAACATATTCAAAGTTTTTGAAAGCGACTGCAGTCTGCATTAAATCCGCCTCCTACGTCACTGATCAGCGGAGGTGAGCGTCGTGTCAGGACTTTCCTGGCTCGGGGTCCTGCGCCTGCCGATGATGTCACACTAGATGATTGGCTGGACGTACGACTAATGGAAGTTACGTTACCACGTTCAAACACATTTAGGTGGTAAGAAACAATAATTTAATAACAAAACTGCTAAACTCTTTCCAAAACCTATGTGAAAGAACGGAATAGAAAAAGAGATGCAGGCGCAGGACCCCGAGCAGTTTCTGAACCTACACCGCCAGAAAACTAGCGTCAGCATTGCATTATCTCGATGGAATCAACTGAAGGACTATCAAAGTCTGAGGAGTCACGCCGAGGTCGCGTTTTTCTGCTCGACGGGTAACGTTTACCGTGATGTTTTTTTAAACTAGCGACAGTCACGGCAATATGGTGTAAAACTACTCTCAAATGTATGTGCTGCCCCCTATCGCCAGGAAACTATACACTGTTACTTTAACTATATTTTTTCAAGAACGATTGATGCAGTTTTTTGCAGGTACATCATAAACCCCTCATGACCAGACTATAAAGACGTTTCCATTGCAGGATAGTTCACCCCTTCAAGAATCTGATGTGCCATCAGTTGTTACTTATTATTCAATAAAAAGATGCAAGGTGCCCATAAAATAATTTTTATGCTTGTTTTTTAAGACCATAATTCACCAAATGAAATATTACATTAATTTTGTCCCGAATAAAAATCATTTTAACTAAAAAAACACATTGTTTTATGAGGGTTTGTTGCGAGTGCGACTAAGACGAATGGGTGAAATGTGACTAACATTAGAACGGAGGCAGTTGTGTTTTTAATCTGTTTGCATTTTACAAGAGCTGATTAAGTGCAGACCACATTGATGCAGGGATGTTAAAACGAGTCCCCTCTGGTTACCACATGCAGGTACATCTACAGTACTCACACGCTGAGGTTTACTAGGAAACAGCACACTGCTCTAATGCCTCATTAGTGGATGTTAGCAGACTTCCTCGCTGACTGATTAAACTATCTGCACAGTGAGGAGGTCATGAGAGAGTTTCTTGTAAATATAGCTTCTCACATGCATTTTGCTGCTTATTAAAAAAAAAGCATTTGACAACTGGTGGATGTAGTATTGTGCACAAAAACGCCGCCCATAGATGAAACAATTGTCTTCGAGGCTCCAGGATCAAAATCAGAAAAGAATAATACGTCTCCACAGTCGTACGGACCTGAGCTATTTAAACGTTCTATTCTTCACGTAATCTCCCGGGAGAACACTACACCAAAGAAAGGCATTTGAACTATATCAGATCTGACCTTTTCATCTGGTGATAGATGTGTGTTTGGGTGCACGGACATTATTACGAGACATGCGAGGGGCTGTGCGCACGATGAATAATGGCCAGTCACTTCCTTTGCTTGTGTGTGTGTGTGTGTGTGTGTGTGTGTGTGTGTGTGTGTGGGTGCCATTGTGTGAGGATTTTACAGTCAAAAGGAAGAGGAGCTGTAGTGTGTGCGTCCTAATCACAGAACCACCCAGCAGCTTTCACACACTCATAAACTCAACGTGTTTTTATCAGATATTCAACAGTTTTTCACAACCATCACATTTTTCTAACATTCTGATATAATGTGTCTAATTTAAAACTTTGGGGTGTGACTTTAAATATGTTTTCTGAAATGGTGGTGGTGCACGTGCAGCTCATCCTGATGTCAACAGCTTTAGTGGTCTTTTCCCCATAACTCCTATCTCATCTCCTGAGCTCTGGACCATAAGTAACCAACGCAGCCACACACGCTCAAACAGTCCCTCAGAAAATCACCCCGCCTGCTAAATTTAGCACCACGCTACATTAGCGCTTCACACTCCATTGAAAGTTTACGGTACAGCAAGAGTTTTGATAAGGCAGCTGACTTTTTCCCCTCAAGCTTGTGCCTTCACGCTCAAATCCAGGTTTTTTTTCCTGTTAATTTGTTTTTGTGCTCCTTTTTTCCTCCCTTTCATCCATCTTTTTTATTGTTTTACAAAGTCTTTCTTCTTTTTTTCAGTTGTGCCTTAAACTTGCCCTGTCGTTTAAGGCTTGCACATGACAGATGCAGGCCATCCTGGGCTTCAAAATAGCCCACGTCCCACTTTCTGACTAACACGAGTTTAAGATGTTTGTGTGCAAAGAATCTGACTAACAAAGCTACAGAAAGCCTCACTCCCACTTTAACCGGCCCACACACACTCCAAACCGTTGTTCCATACACACCTCCCAACTACAGCCTGGAGGAGAACACACAGTCCCTGAGGGAGGGAGGGAAGGAGGGGTCACAAGGAGGGGATAAACTCCCCCTCTCTTCAAAACCCTCCCAGCCAAAGCTCCAGGAGAAGAGGAAACTGAACTTTACACACTTTTTCTCCGCACATCCACATGCGTCCAGATGGTGAACACACACCACCTCAACCCACTGCGTTCCCGTTGCTCCTGGGAGGAATGAGCACACACACCGGCAGCGGAGTACGTCTTCAGGGAAACTTCCTCACCCAGCTGGCTGCGGCTTTATTTCACAGAGAAGCTGATGGTTCATGAAGCAGACGGAAGAGAGAGAGAAGGGTGGAACAAAAACTCAAGCCTTCTTCCGCTCTCACTGTCTTTCTCCAAAGTGAGGTCATCCAGTCCTGGGATTGATTGTGAAAAGACCACTTGCTTTGGATCTGACCACAGACCTCCCGATTAGGTCTCTTTTTTTTGTTCCTAGCGACACTTTTTACTTGTTCTTGTTCCTGAAGCTCTGTGCTCTTGTCCAACAAATTGCAGCATTCTGGAAAGAGATCAGGCTTTGTGCCGTTAACGAGAAGCACATTTTCCCTTTGAGCTGTCCTGAAGGCCGTCTGTTTCTCCTAAATTTCAGGTGTTTCAATGGCGTCAGCTGGAGAACCTTTACTTCAGAGAGAAGAAGTTTTCGGTGGAAGTTCATGACCCTAGGAGGTAAATTTATATCACAAACAGTGCGTTCCTGTGTTTTAACTAAAGATATTTCAATTATCTGGTCAAACTGTAATTGCCTCACACTGTTTTTAATCTTTCTGATCTCAGATGACTTTATATAATTTATTATCAGCTTCCCAGTTAGAGGCAAACTCCAGCATCTTGGACACTCTGAATGACCTCTCTGCCAAACGAGGATATTTTAAAATTCAGCGTCTGTTCTCTGCTGAGCTGGAAAAGAGAACCTGCAATCTAATTTGGTTAAGGTTGTAAAATTTGTCTTGGCAACGCAGCCGGACATTGGGGATGTCACGGCGGAGCCTCGCTCAGATTAATAGTCTAGAGCATTAACACACACACTCACACACACTCACAGAGACGGTAAACCCTTGATAGATTAGTGCAGAAGGATAGATGGCTGTGTGATAGGCATTTTGCTGAGGAAGTGACCTCGCTGGTGTTTATTTAACATGGATATATATATATGGAGTGTTATTCTACAGAGAGAGGGAGGGAATGGGAGCAAAAGAGACATACGGGGTGAAACTGGGAGCAGTGGTGTTTTCTTTAAAGGAAGCTGTCATTAGAGGAGCTGCGCTGCTACACAAGGGTTTTTAAAAAGGATGAGTACAATTGCATGTGGCTTTGCTAAAGCAAGAATCTCTATCATTTATTCTCAGTAAAAGTGTTTCGTATTCAGTGTATATAAGGAGGCCTCGTGTCCGCTCCTACTGTAGGGCGTCGGTAACGAGAAGGACGTTCGGCCACAGCGGCATCGCTGTGCACACCTGGTACGCCTGTCCCGCCCTCATCAAGTCCATCTGGGCCATGGCTATCAGCCAGCATCAGTTCTACCTGGATCGCAAGCAGAGCAAAGTCAGTGTTTACTCAAAGGATGAGCGAAATGTGCATGTGATATGTTTGCACCAACCAAAACAGGTTAAATGTGTTTGATAAACTGGTTTTCTTGTATTTTTTTTCAGTCAAAAATCCACGCAGCGAGGAGCTTGAGTGAGATTGCGATAGACCTCACAGAAACGGGAACCTTAAAGACGTCCAAACTGGCCAACATGGGCAGCAAGGGGAAGATTATCAGCGGCAGCAGTGGGAGTCTACTGTCCTCAGGTCAGTGTGAGTGTGAGAAATAAAAAAAAATCAGAAATAGAACAAAATCTGACAAACTGAGGAAGAATGGCTTATATGTTGTTCTATATGTCTGTGTGTGTTGGCAAAGAGGAGCTCTGGAGAGACAGAAACAGCTGCAGCAGGAAAGACATCACTCACTCTGTGTTGAATGTTCTCACACACACACTGTACACTCACACACACCCCACCCAAAGTCAGTCCGTGTGTCCAGACCAGCGCTCCCACCCTCTGTGTCACACAGACTCATCCTCCGGAGGCCCCCGTCTCCTCTAAATTTAGTGGGCTGGGGAATGAAAGGGCAGCTGTGGGTGTGCAGATTTCACCATCGGCTTTAAAACAATGCTTATCTGTGTTGAGCAAGCAGCGAGTGTGACGGGAACATTTGTATACAGACCAAAATTAGAATTGAAAGGGGGGAAAAAAGCTCTTTTTAGGTCTAGAAAGACATTTAGATTCTATGGAGAAACAAAACAATTGGCTGCTCCTGTTGTGTAACCGCTGTGGTAGAAGGAAAATATCCATCCATCCATTTTCCTCCATTTTTCTGGGGTCGGGTCATGGGGGCAGCAGCCTAAGCAGAGGGGCCCAGACTTCCCCCTCCCCAGCCACTTGGGGGATCACAAGGCGTTCCCTGGTCAGACAAGAAGCATAGTCCCTCCAGCGTGTCCTGGGTCTTCCTTTAGGTCTCCTCCCGTTTGGACGTGCCCAGAAAACCTCACCAGGGAGGCGTCCAGGAGGCAGCCTAACTAGATGCCTGAGCCACCTCAACTGGCTCCTCTTGATGTGGAGGAGCAGCAGATCTACTCTGAGCCCCTCCCGGAAGACCGAGCTTCTCACCCTACCTCTAAGGGAGAGCCCAGACACCCTGCGGAGAAAACTCATTTCAGCCGCTTGTATCCGCGATCTCGTTCTTTCGGTCACTACCCAAAGCTCATGACCATAGATGCGGGTTGGAACATACTGTAGATCGACCGGCTCAGCTCTCTCTTCACCACGACAGACCGGTTCAACGCCTGCATCACTGCAGATGCAGCACCAATCTGTCTATCGATCTCGCGCTCCATCTTTCCCTCACTCGTGAACAAGACCCCGAGATACTTAAACTCCTCCACTTGAGGCAGGACCTCGTCCCTGACCTGGAGAAGGCATTCTACCCTTTTCCGACTCAAGACCATGGTCTCGGATTTAGAGGAGCTGATTCTCATCCCAGCTGCTTCACACTCTTGGCGGAGTCCAACTCTCACCGGGAACGAGCACCGACTTACTGCAATGCAGACCAAGCTCTGGTCATACAGGGACCTAGCAGCTTGTATCAAAGGGCCTGGTACCCCATACTACCAGAGTACCCCCCACACGTGCTGATTAAATCAGGTGTGCATGAGCAGAGAAACAACTAAAACATGCTGGATAGCAGCCCTCGAGGACCAGAGTTCGAGAACTCTGCTTTTTCTGAATCAGCTGCATTTCATAGTAGGAGAATGCTGCTGTATTTCTATTTTAGGTCAGATCAGATAACTATATTTAGTAAACTTTGACCAAAGTGCTGCACAACTTTCAGGTTTTTTTTTTTGCTTCATTTTAATTTGCTTGGTGCTTATCTCAGTTAGATTAGTGTCTTTGTTTCCTCTCACTCTTTCTGGTAATCGTGTGTGTGCACGCGTGTGTGTGTGTCTGCATTGTTTTAATCGAGCCATAGGGCACAACAAGCCTGGCACCTTCTCAGGGCCTTGGAAACGTGCGTCACAGACTTTGTCCTAAACTGCCCTTTTCTCCAAACACTCACATGCTCGCACAAACACAGCAGTAAAACTCAGCTTCCTTATCGAAGCGTTCCATTCACTTCCCTGTAAACATCCTGCCGGACCAGCAGGTGCACACACAGCTCTCCTCCCTGACCCAATCAGCCTCACAGCCTGCTCCTGACTCCTGGCCTTTCGTGATGTGTTGTCTTCACCCTGCAGGCTCTCAGGAATCAGACAGCTCCCAAACAGCTAAGAAGGACATGTTGGCAGCACTGAGGGCCAGGCAGGAAGCTCTGGAGGAAACACTGAGGCAGAGACTAGAGGAACTCAAGAGCATCTGCATTAGAGAGGCGGTAAGAAAGAACCTTTACCTTTTGCCTACTTGTTTTTTTCTAATTTAATTGCCATTTTCCCTCTTCTGCTTTCCAGGAACTAACCGGAAAGCTTCCGAAGGAATATCCTCTGGATCCGGGGGAAGAGCCACCCACAGTGAGGCGGAAGATTGGCACCGCCTTCAAACTGGACGAGCAAAAAATAGTTCCTAAGGGGGAGGTAAAAACCCGTTTCTGCTCGCTAACGCTGATCAACATTTATCCACATAAGCCAAATGAAAAACCAAGAGATGTTCATTTTTCAGAACACATTTAAATCTGCAGTTATGGGTTACGACAACTGAATTATTGTTGGCTAATAAAGTAAACTAAGAAAGCTAAAAACATTTTGTCTAAAAGAAACTCCACTCCTCATTCATGCTGCCGTTTTGTAGCACAAGTAGATTTTCCAGCAGAGCAGAGCTTCTAAATATAGTCTGGCGGTATTTTCACCACAGGAAGCGGTGATAGTAGGATTGTTGCTCCTGAATGTGTGTGAGTGTGTGACTGAGGTTGTGTGCTCTGAAAATAATCCAAAAGCAGAATATCTCAGAAACTGCCTCGCTAGCAGAAAGATGTCTTAATTTAAACGGAGCACCCTGCGTGCAGGGAAATGTAGTTTTAGTGAATAAAGCCTGTTTGCTCTCAGATATAAGAGAAGTCATTGCTTTTTTGGCTGCGTTATCATTTAAACAAGTTAGCTCTAATTTATTTAGATCTTGCTGTTCTCCCTTAGGATCATCTGTTTTCTTTGCTTTTCTTAATAAATCTCCAGGAGACTGTAGTCTAGGACAGGATGGATTAATGTTGCAACTTTACTACGTTGAGACATTTTCCAAATAGAGACTATCCGGTGGTGAGAATGTGCACAGCTACAGATAAATGATTTCCGCAGTGTGTTTTGTCTGGAAACTCTTTCTCTCTGTGTGTCGAACCAAAATGTGAGGCATGGGAGAGTGAGTGGGAAGTCTGCGAGCGAGCGCGTGTTGTTTTTGGATTGTTCATTGATTTCAACATTAAAAAAACGATCCAGTAACTGTTCCACTCAACGTTTGCATTCATATTTGTGTGTTTGCCAGGAAGAGGAGCTGGAGCGTTTGGAGCGGGAGTTTGCCATTCAGTCCCAGATCACGGAGGCGGCCAGGCGCCTCGCTAGCGATCCTCACGTTAGCAGCAAGAAGCTGAAGAAGCAGAGGAAGACGTCTTATCTCAATGCACTGAAGAAGCTCCAGGAAATTGAGAACTCTATCAACGAGTATCGGGTCCGCTCGGGCAAGAAGCCGACGCAGAGGGCATCGCTCATCATTGAGGGTATTGATGTTAAGCACAATATTCACCACGTGTTTTTACTAGGGGTCCATTAAAAAATTAATCTGATTAATTAGAGGCTTTGTAATTAATTAACTTAATTAATGGCATTTTAATTTGCCCCCAAAGCAATTTATTAATTAAAATGAATAATAAGCGTTACTCACCAAAATTAGATTGACAGCTCAGTCAGCCAATGGGATGAGACTTGTCATAATGGACATATGCAGGAAAGAGAAAAGTCCTACTGGATGTTTGAGTTCTAAGCCGTTTTTTTAATCAGAATGACTTTGTTTTGCGTCTGAACTGTTTTCCGTGTGACAAAAGAGGGAAGGCTAATAGTAACGATAAGAAAGTCTGGATAAAATGAACTTTTCACGGTGAAACATCAAAGGTAAGAAACTTATTTTAGATCTGCTGGGAAAAAGAATCTCTGTTTTTGTTGCTCTCTGGCTTCTATCTCTGTGAAACTTAGGTGTAGAGTGTTGGAAGATACATATTTACAATCAGTATGGTCTTAGCTTCAAAATGGGAGGATAGAAAGTGTGTACAATTAAATTTTTAGGAGCATTAGAGACAGAAATGTGGCAAAAACACACATAAAGAGGGATTTCCGATCACTCATCTGATTGTAGCTTTAGTTGTGTTTGGAGCACATAAAATAGGTTTGCATGGTCTTGTAGTTCAGCTGAGGCGTTCACCTCCATAACGATAAAAGCATAACTACATGAATGTGCAATAACAAATGTTGTCCACTAGATGGGGCTGTCACGTGTATTAGGTTGAGTCACATTTTCATGTGTCTCGAGGTGGTTCAGCTTCTTAAAGGGACATGAACATCGCCAACCTACACACATCTTTTCATTTTTTATTACCAAATTTATCGACATGGGAAAAATGATATCGATTAGAGTCAGAAATTTCGGTAACGATTAATTTTTGATTTATTGCCCAGCCCTATCTTGTAGCAAAGGTTCAGAGGTTTTTATAGAGGTAAATTCCCACCCGTAGTTTTTACACTTTATGATTCTGTACGAGCTGCAATTCTTACTTCTGTTTTCTTTCATTTAGAAGCCAACATTTGCTCTGAGGACAGCTCATTGTCCGACGCACTGGTTTTAGATGATGGTAAATCTTTAACATTTTCATCAAACAACCCGTTTAAACGTGTGCTTTTGTTGTTTTTAGCACTAATTTAAATAAATCTGCTTTTCTCGCGTTTCAGATGATCCTCAAGTTACAGGTACCCCGAACTTCTCTCCTGTAGCATCGCCTCATAAGGGCCTTCCTCCACGCCCGCCCTCTCACAGCCGGCCTCCTCCCCCCCAGTCGCTGGACGGCCTGCGACACATGCATTACCCTCGCTCTGACTATGACAAGTCTCCCATCAAACCCAAAATGTGGAGCGAGTCGTCGCTAGATGAGCCATATGAAAAAGTGAAGAAACGCTCGTCTCACTCCAGGTAGCGTCAGGCTGAAGAACGTAGACTAGACGCTTGTGCGAGGAGAAGTTCTAACAGTTCTGATGAATTTGTCTCCATCAGTCACAGACGTTTTCCCAGTTCTGGCAGCGCTGAAGCAGGGGGTAGCAACTCTCTTCAGAGCAGCCCCAACAGGAACACGCCTCACTGGAACGCTCAGTCCAGCGTGCCATCGACTCCTGACCTGAGAACAAGAACGCCACACTACGTACATTCCACCAGGTTGGGCAATAATAATAACTTTTCTAAAAGAGAGCTCATATAAGAGAGAAGAGTCTGTGAAATTAAATATAATACTTTTTTCTTTCTTTGTCCATCGCGCCGCAGGTCGGTGGACATCAGTCCCACACGTCTGCACAGTCTCTCTCAGCACTTTAGGAACCGCAGCTCCAGCCTTGAGTCTCAGGGCAAACTGCTGGCGTCTGATTCCGACGCACACCCGCACACTCTGGGCAGTCCGGACTTCTTCATCGGCCCAGGCCAAGGCTCCAACGGCTCCGATCCTCTGGATGATTGTTCATCCTGCACCAGCCAAAGCAGCTCGGAGCATTACTGCCCGTCCGGCGGACCCCCCGGCAGCAACCCCAACTACTCTACTCTGGGAGAAGACTCGCCCTCTAAAGCAAGGCAGAGGCAGCGGCAAAGGCACAGGTGAGCATGGGACGTTTTAGTTATAGCTGCTGAAAACAGAAGGATTACTGTTAGTTGGATGCTTATATTTTGATTTTTCTCTGCAGGTCTGCAGGCAACTTGGGTTCCTCCAACTCCGGCTCCATGCCAAACCTGGCAGCTAAAAATGGCTCTGTTGGAGGCTCAGGTGGAGGTGGGATGGGAGGCGGCCACCACGGAGTCTACCTACACAGCCAGAGCCAGCCCTCCTCCCAGTACCGCATCAAAGAGTACCCTCTGTATGTTGAAGGCAGCACCAACGCGGTGGTGGTGCGCAGCCTGGAAAGCGACCAGGAGGGCCACTACAGTGTTAAGGCTCAGTTCAAGACCTCCAGCTCCTACACGGCTGGGGGGCTCTACAAGGAGGCCTGGGGCGGAGAGGAGGGAGGAGAGGGAAGTGGCCGGCTCACGCCGTCGCGCTCTCAGATAGTACGGACTCCATCGTTAGGGAGGGATGGTGGTGGAAGTGGGGGGAGGGCAGCGGTGTCTGAAGAGCTGCGGTGTTGGTACCAGAGATCTTCGGGGAGCATCAAGGAAAGGAGTCACTCAAATTCAGGATCCACATCTTCTGAGACCGGCTCACAGCAAGGCACTCTGGGACATGGACGAGGGAGCAGAGTCGGGACACTCGCCAAGGGCTCACCAGGTACGCCTCGTTTACTCAGTGTTACAGACTCACATGTTAGGTCTTTTCTTATCACGTGACCCCTGAGGCTCACCGAGGCCAGATCTCTAACGCCACATGTGAGGCACCTCTGGAATGATTTCTGCTAACTCTCATCTCTCCCGTCAGCTGCGTCCCCTCACAGCCAGAGAAGTCTGACGCCGTCCAGCGAGCAGCCGGCCACGCCCACACCCCCCTGCAGCCCCCAGCACATCCTCAACTGGAAGAGCGGGTAAGAAACACAAACAGCAGCAGAGCGGGGAACCACAAGGCTTCATCTTTGCTCCTCAGCTTCTGTCTCTACATCTTTGTTCAAAACTCACTTTCGCCACAAGCTTCGATTGCTCTAATATTGTCTTTCATCACCAAACCCATCCTCTGTGTTTATGTGATTTGGGCATTCCCTGTGTGTGTTCTTAACTCATTCTCTTTTTATCTTTCCTCTCATCCATCTGTTGACCCTTTTTGTCCTTCCAATCAAATGTCTCATCTCTTAATAATTGTCATTTCTCCCCCGTTGGTCTTTCTGTCTTTACTAACCCTCCTTTCCTTCTGTGTGTGTCCTCTCTCCTGGTTTAGAGACACAGGAGACAGCTCTCCTGCTGAGGACGTCTGTCAGCCCAGCTCTGATGCATAGAGGTACCTTCAGTAGCGTCGTTCACAAAAACGAGATGTTTGGAGGAAATGAACTTTAGATTTAAACGATTATGTGTCTGATATTAAATTAACATCAGATTAGTTTACATTTGAACAGTGGTTCCCAAAGTTGGGGTCGGGACCCCACTGTGGGTCGCCAAGAGCTACAGAGGGGGTCTGAAGATGATTTCCAAAAGGAAATAAATTGATAAAACAGTTACTGAAGCTATATTTGCAGCATGATTGAATTATTTAGCTTTCTAAGCATGGGGTTGCATGTTTTGAAGCTGAAAGTTTGGGAACCACTGCACTAGTATAATCAGTAGAAATAGGTGGCTGATGATATGATAGTGAAAATGTGTGTGTGTGTGTGAGTGTGTGTGTCCCTCTGTGGCTGTTACTGCACCTGATCTTTGCATGTGCTCGGCTGTGTTCTCACTGCAGTTCACCCCTCAGGTTTAACAAATAAAGCACCTTTACAGAACATCTAAACATTAAAGCTCTGCAGCATTTGGATTTTTTAGCATTTTGAATATTCATGGAACGCTGCTCTGCCTTCCTCTGCAGGTCTTTCAGTGACAGCTGTTTTCTCAGCAGCCCTTTGTGTTCGGAGCTGGCGGATGTACAGTGGTACGCGAAAGACAAGGCCAAGCCTGGGACTCTGGTCTGAGACCGTCCTGCGGGGCCTAGAAATATCCCATCATCCTCTCCTTTCTGCCTCCTCTGTGTTCGACTACCCATCAGCAACCAACAACCTCATCCCGAACGTCCCCACGAAAACCCCCAACCCTCCTTAAATGTTACCGCCTCGTTGTGGACGCCCCGTCTATCACAGCTCAGCCGGACAGGGACGCACTCGCTGGGCTTTGATAAGGGCTGATTTTCCAGGACAGACTGAGACAGACGGCTGAGTCCTTTCCTTCAATCACCTTCTGGAGCACACAAGCAATGGGCCAAGAGGACAAGAGCAAGTGGACAAAGAGCACAGAAGAGAAATCAGACATGCCAGTCAGCAGACCCAACATCGACTGGTCCAGGATCTGTTCCACGTTGCATCCTGTTATCGCTCTGATCCACGGCCACCCAGTCAGAGGATTCACGCTGGTTCTAAACAACTTCATTTTAGGTCTAAAATGTTATACTTAACATCCATATTCTTATTATTTCTAATTTCTTAAATTATATTTTAAAATGAGACATTTGGAGATTGAATCCACCTCTGAAGTCAACCTCTGGATTAACTGGTCGCATCGTGAATCCTGAGCAGAATTCATCAGCAGCAGCATCAGGATGCTCTCTGGCTTACAGATGAGGACTATAGCAATAAAGAACACTGTACAAGTCTGCAAACTGGTCTGAATTAACACGGTGAAAATAAAACAGATATTTCCCAGGTTCCTTGTCCTGGGGCGCCCACAGGGAAGGATCGTCCCAGGCTGAATTCAGAGTAAAGTTTTCAGATTAAGCATTAATCTGTGCTTCTTATTTCACCCTTGCAGAGATTTCTCTGTCTGCAACAGTTTGTCTGGCCACATGGTTATCAGTGATTAGGCAGGGCTGTTAGGACGGGTCAGAAACTGCAATGTTTTTGTTCAGACTGTGATTTTGACAAAGAAAATAGATGTTTTGATTTCATCCCATCGCGTTTTATTGTTTTTAGCCCTGACAGTAAAATATTACAGTTCAAATCTGTTGGCAGACAAAGCTGCTCCATCGCTGGACAACTGTGGTGAAGCGTTTGTACTGTGAGGCCGGGTCTGAGTGTGTCGGTCCCTTTATAGCACTGTGTTTTCTCATCTCTCGAGCGAGACGGGGGCATTGCGACTGAAATGATTAGCTCCAAACATCTTGGTGCTTTGCATTTGTACTGTAATTTACCTAATTCAGGCATTCGTACTCCTAATCCCGACTGTACAAAGCCGTTTCTACGAGACAGCAGCCAGGAGACGCGTTTGCTTTATTTGCCATTATCAGCTGGGTTTGTTAAAAACATCCTGTGGTGTGAAAAGCACAACATTTACCGTGTATTTGAGGGCTGGACCTGCAGTTACTGTGTTTTCTCATATCATATGACTTTTTCTTTGTCATGGTCAGGTTGACATTAGGAAAAATATTGCCGTCAGAGCAGGAAAGAAGATAATTTAACCATAAACAAGTTAGAAAATAAAATATTTTATTCATCCAGAACAAACTTAGGAAAGCACACCTTTTTTAGGAGCTGTTTTTTTCATCTGCCCCATAAAAAATAACTCAAAATTGGATAAAAATGGGTGATTTAAAAAGAAAAAAGGTCTTACAGCCTGATTAATATGGTATGAATCTCATCTTATCCTCCATAATGCTGTTTTCTTCCCATACATACTTATAACCATTCGTTTATGAAGACGGCAGTCTTGGTTGCATGTTTGCTTTCTGAGTCTTTCATCCTTTATTTGTTAGGTTTAAGTCCTTATGCAAGACTGGAACCAGTAATCACTGGTTTTGTATCTTATAGAAATTCATTACGAGTGTTTTCATGCACCGAAGACACAATCTGATGCATGCCCTGCAGATCCTGACAAATGACCCCAAAGATAGCACAGCGCCCAGCTTTTCCTTGCTGAAATCACCTCCTCCTCCTCCGAAGTGTCGTTCTGCCTCATAATTCTGATCTCGTTATGATCTCTGACCTTTGAGCCCATCGTGCACAACTGTGACATCCCCCTGTAGTCCTACGCGACACACTTTCCCTGCTCCAAACTAATGAGGTCTTTTTTTGAGACTTTGAAATAAGAGAGGTAACGTTTTATCCGTCTTTTCCAGAAAAGCAGTTAGGATTCTGTGGAGATTTTAACATTCATCGTTTTAACAATGTTGCATTTTATACAGACCAGTATTGTTATTTTCTTTCCTTTCCACCATCAAATGACCCTTTCAGGTGCTACGAAATGACCAGTTACTGCATCGTCACGTAGAATCTAGACATGCTTTCATTCATACCAATAGATTCAAAACCAGATGTGGACAAACGAAGCTTCTTTTAACAGACAGACAGTAGGTCACTTCCTCAACCGGACAGTAGAGCATGTAACTTGATTTTATCGGTTCTCTTCAGCTGTAACTAAAATATTAAATGCGTTGTAGAAAAAAAGTGTGGGATGGATTGAAAACAATCTGAATTCCACAGTTAATTTATTCTTTTTTCTATTAAGAATTTGTATAGTAACTTTACATTTTGCAAAACTGTGTTGTTGGAAATTAATGATGAATTTTCAAGATGAGAAGCCGTGGTGGTTCTTGAGAGTAAGAAAATAAATTATTGATGAATGTTCTCAAGATGGTGCTTTTGTCTGTTTTTCTTCTTTTACTCACTTCCTGAGCAGCTTCAAAAAATACTTTGAGTCATCCAGATTAAGGGTCAAACTTATCAAAGGGAATCCTAACGTGTAGTCGCTCACCTCCGCTCCTGAACACTCGTGTCATCACATCCTGGCTTCACTCACTTCCCCCTGAGAGGATTTCCTTTGGAGTCAAAGGAAATAAAGATCCCAACACAAAAGATGTGACTCAACTGACCACAAAATCAAAATATCATGTTAAATCTTTAATCTGACTCCATAAAATTCCTTATCTGAGTGGATTTTAATCTGTATTGATCGTCTTCAGCTAACAGAAAAACACAAGAGCAGAATTCGTTTTTATGATTTTTATCAAGTCGGTGTGTGAGGACTTCAGTTCTGAGTCCGTTTATGAATTAATCTCGTGTTCCTCTTTGTTCTCCATGTGTTCCCATAGCTGCTCTCTCAGCCAGGCAACAGCTGGAAGCTGTTAGTCAGACATGCCGTGAGAAAGTAGCTGCACTCTGATTTTTCTACTCATACGAGTCTGTTAGTGCATATCGGCATGTGGGTGGGTGTGTTTGTTCTATATTCCTCATGAAATCCTTAAACTAACCACACCCTTCACTCTACCTGCAGCCAAATTGTTTTAGGCCCTCATGGTAAACACGTTACATGTCTGTGAAGAACAGTTTTTGTTTTATATAGTGTTTCTTTAAAGTAGGCTAAGTTGAGAACACATAAAAGTGAGTGGAACACACCCCCCATACCCTCCTTGAGAAAGATTTAAACAGATTTTTGCACACAAAAAAAAATTATCTGATATTTTATTTTAAAGTCATAAAATAAAGCTTTTATTCTGTATTCATCAGATCATACACATTTGCTCAACAAAATATTCCCAAATCTAGTTTTGCGCAGTGGGATTGGATCAGTGGGATCTGGACTAATTTATAACACTGCTGCCCTCTAGTGTTCGCTAAAAGCAACATGTAAGGATGAAACAATAAAAGTAATCTTATTACAAAGTCAAAAAGAAACATGAGGAAAATTAGTTGAAATCTCATTTATCAGAGTCAAAGTGCTCATCTAGACGCATCATGTAAAAAAGTAAGAACGTTTTAAGAAGTTGAGGCCGTTTAATTATTAAAAAGCCTCACACCTGACCTGTTGCTGTCTTGGTGGGTAATTGGAATTGATTCTAGAGAAGTAATGTAGTTTGATTTCACTATTGTTACATCAGAATTGCACAAACGGTCCTTGAGAGTGTTTTTGTCAACAACAGAAACTCAGTTTCAAACATTTTCCTGTCTGAGCATCACAGATTCATCACTTCATGTTCCACCAGTGTGTTCGTGTCCTCGGAATCCTGGAAAGGAAATTGTTGAAATCAGTCCAGCAGCTCAATAACGACCAACTCCAATAATCTTTCTTAGCTCTAAACTACTTAGTTTGCCAAAAAAAAAAAAACATATATATATATTTATATATATATATATATATATATATATATATATATATATATATATATATATAATTATTCATTATATTATATTTTCTTTTCTGATTTAGAAAATAACTAGAAAAAGATTATCTCAGGGTGCAGTGATGACTGTGTGACGTCAGCCCAGTCTTTTAAACTAAGAAAACAAAATTCAGGTGGACATAATTGTATCATTAGCATATTGATGTATTTTTGGTTGAATTTAGTCACTTTCCTAAACAGTTTTTAAAAATAAGAAACAGGATGGGAACTAGAACGCATCCTTGAGGGACACCAGTAGCTGCATTAGAGACAGTTGTGCAGTTTTCTGAGTGTACCTGTGAAATGTGGCTGTAGGCTTGAATATGAGGAGAACTGTAGCGGCGCAACCCTCTCCATGACAGGAAAAGTATGTAGACTGTACTTAAAAAACACTGGACAGAGAATATGATGGAGGTCACTTTTGCCACATACGAGCCAGCCCGCTGATCACAGGAAGGGAAAGAGAAGAGAGAGTTATGTGTGGAACACTATTCCAGCATTACTTATAAAAATGTTTAAGAGTTGAACCTGTTTCTGGTGCTTAATTTTACCTGATGGTATGAGCTGGGTTCTGCACGTGTCACCGGTACAAGGCTGTTTGCTAGAAGAGCAGAAAATCCAAAGAGCAGACTGAAGAGGTTCAGACCCATCAGAGCGATGATCTGTTTGTTGGTAAGAAATGTCAAATGAGCTCATAAACAGAAAAACTGATGTTCAATTCAGTTCATTTATATAGCGCCATTTCACAACAAGTCGTCTCAAGGCACTTTACAAAGTAAACATTACAATTGAACCTACTTATCAGTGCATTGAGTTCACTTTACTTAGCAAATTAGTTAAAAGTGTCCTATAAGGAAATCCAGCAGATTGCATCGAGTCACTGACATGTGTCAGAGACTTTACAGCAATCCTCATACTAAGCATGTAGCGACAGTGGAGAGAAAAAAACTCCCCTTTAACAGGAAGAAACCTCCAACAGAACCTGGCTCAGTTTGAGCAGCCACCCACCAATAAAAAAACCTTTATATGTTTTTATATTTACCCTTAATTTACTTGCTTTCCTCTGAACCTCCATTGCCAGACACCCAGCAGCCAGATACTGAAACAACACCAACGGTTAGGAAGCTGAATTTCATTTTCTCGCTGTAAAATTAAATAAAGCGTGAAGCAGACTTACAAACAAGCTTGACCAAACTGGAGTTATCATGGAGACGGAGCAGTCGTAACTCACACATGCATGGCTGACTGTTGTGAGAATACAAGCCAAGGCACCGAGGAACTGAACCACCTGATGGAAACCCAGAAGCTGAAGCTCTACAGGAGGTTAGACAACAGGTCAAAGAAAAGCAAACCCAAAGCAGCAACTCACCCCAGTGACCAAAAGTCTTGTGTTGACCACAGTCCCAAACCAACGATGAATCCTGGCGCTGGTTAGCTCCCCGTTACTGGTGCCCTGACTGGGTGGAGGTGTCTCTTTAAAAAACACATGGTACAGCCCCTCCTGGAACATGTTCTGCCTCATCTGTTGAGAAAAAGAAAGAAAAAGAATTAAACACACATCTGAAACTGAAATTTCACTCCTAATATCTGGCTACGTACCTTTCCCTGATGCTGTGAACAGTATTTAACTCATCTGCGGGATTTTGTGTCAAATAAAAAAGTCAAGAAGTAAAAAGGAGACATTCTACAGAGTGTATCATGTCTATGAGCAGCACAGCGCCACAGAGCAGCAGGGTCAAAGTTCACCTGAGTTGGATGGTAATGAACGGTTCAAAGTTCACTTTTGAAGGAGGAGATCATTGGCCGTGAGTCAGATTCTTATCAGTCTGCATAGAGGAGCTGCTGAGGCATCACAGAGCTGGTTTCTGTTTTTAATCATGTGAGCTGCTTTCAAACATAAAAACGATCATTTTGGACATGAATAGTGCTGCATAAGGGCACTTTCTCTCCTTAATCCAAGGATTGTTAATCCACACCAAATGAAAAACGTCTAAGAAAACTTGATAAAAACAGTCGGGAAACATCGTTATTTTATTTTTAAGCTACACCTTTATGTGTGCAAGGATATGTCAGACCCATTCGGATTTGTCACCATCATCATCCTCCTCCTCTCTGGCCCTCCTGTATAAGTATGCCAGCCTGCAGAAACATTCCCAAGTTCTGGAATCCCTGCTCCTCACCTGAGCCTAAGGAGGTGATGGAGCTGAGAGAATCCACCTCAGAGTCTCTATCCTCACAGCTAAACACCAGGAGGGAGTCATAAGGAGGAACTGTGAGGTCTCTGCAGCCAGCAGGTTCTGGACAAGACAAGAATTTGAAGCTTTTCATAAAGGTGGCTATGATGTAAGGAATTTTCTCATCACTTACAGGCTCAATTTTCCCAATTTCCTCCTTGAGGGTGGTGACCTGGTTCAGATCATAGAACCAGGAGATGCCATACGTCAGGTTACTCCCTCCTTTCCTTGTGTTCTTTAATCACCTTGAGAACAAGTATCTACATCTCTTCCCTCCTCATTCTAACAGAAGATGGCAAGACCGGATTATCCAATGGGCATTTGTCCAGGGGCCCACGCCCATTAGGGGCCCATGTGAGCAGCCCAAGGATAGGAAAAAAGAGATATAGCAGAATGATGTAGTCTCCTGGGAGTAAATACTGTTTGGAACTCAGGGCTGAAACATCACCTGAACATGATGGAAACTTTACAAAAAGACAGTTTAAGCTGAATGAGTAGGTTTTTATAACTACCTCTGTAACATATTTGATGCCTCACTGGAATAGTTGGCGTTGACAGCCCAGTTCATTGTTTAATCAGAGACCACTCAGCAACTAATATGTTGAGACGGTGCTCGCTGCAGAACCACAAAGGTGGAGCTGCACCAGAAGGTGAAACAGGCCATGGGACGAGTAAATTAGCACCTCCACCTTATCTTTGCATGAATTAGCAGCTCCACCTTAAGTTTGCATGAATGGGGGGGTCAGGGTTAGTAACTAACTTCAAATACGTTTGCATAAAAATATGACAAAAAAAAAGATTTTCAGTTGTTTATTATAAAACATTTCTGTATTTTTTTTTATTCCCACAAGGAAAAGTGACAATTAAAAATCATTTAAAATGATTTATATTAATTATACAAGTTTGAGGATTACTTTAATAACTTACATAAATATAAAGTAAACAGGAAACAAGGCACCAATGGATGCAGGACAGAGAATCAATACTGACGAGGATCAAAGTGCATTATTTCAAGACCTTTTGTAATTCACGTCAAATATTTCTGGATTTTTTCATTTTCATGTAAATCTATGAATATGCAGCCTCTGTAAAAGCTACGTGTTTATATTAAATACCACCTGCACGTAATGTAACGCTGAGAAACATCTTTTCACTTCATGTAACAGGTCGTAACTTTTGGCCAGAAAATACTAGACGAGGAAAAATACCGGCAGTAATCTGAACCGAGCAGAGTGCTATAAATGTTTTGGGATAAAACTTGTGTTAACTGTGGCGAGGTCTAGCCAGGTCATAGTTCAAATGCACCACGGTAACGGTCATATCGTCCCTGTACATTCGAGCCAGGTCCTCCGGCAGAGCGAGCATCGAGGCCAGCTTCTCCTGGGACAGCTCCCCGTACTCCCCAGTTCCAAGAGCATGCCTGATGAGGTGCGAGGCGGCGTTGGTGTCCAGAGCTGGGGAGGCACGGGCTCGCCGTTTCAGCAACAGCTCATGCATTTGACCTAATTTCAGCTGCTTCTCAGATGGAGAAACTGGAGCCTGAAATAATAAAAAAAAGAATCAAACTGCTTTTATGAGTAAGGTGTGGAAAGAAATAACTGATTTATCAAGGAAAAACCTGTAAGTGAATTCCACTCAGGTGCTCTCCAACAAGTCGGACCGCCTCCTCGCTTCCCAGTTCATCCCACAGCCCATCAGTACCGAGAATCAGGAAGCGGTCCTGCGGTCTCAGCTGGTGGTAGGTTATGTCAGGAGTCACATCCAGATAGGGTGGTGTGAGGTAGTTGGGCGGTGTGTACTGATACAAATTGAGCGAGTCTAGGTCCACTCCAGATTCCAAGCTGTCTAAAACGCTCTGCTGCAACTCACAGCTCCATTTGAATCTCACATCACCAAACGCACGCAGGGGCATCAGAACCTGGACGGTTTAGAAGACAAAACCAGTTGAGATCCATAAGGGTGGACTTGTGTCGCAGCGCTGAGACGGTAACTCACCCCCAGCAGTCTGTCGTCTGTGATCACAGTGTCTCTCTCTGAGGGTGGGTGCTGGGCCTTAATCCGTTCCACCTCAGCCTGATTCTGAGAGTTGTGGTCTCGGGAGAGAGGCAGAGCGCTCCATGATCCATCCTCGTTTTGCACCCCTAGAACAGCGCGGCAGTCGCCTGCGTTTGCCACGTGGATCCCATTCACACCGACGTGAGCCACACACGCCGTGCACCCGGCAAACGCAACCTGGAGATACAAAGATGCATTCATCATTATAGTTGTGTGACCGCCAGTGTTGTTTGGTAAAGATAGTTTGTTCTAGTAACACCTGAATGCTCAACATGTGTTCCAACAGAATCTGTGTTACAGAGGGACCTAGGAAAGGATCAGGAACACTGAATCCAGTTGGATGACTGGAGAATGATCTAGGAAGATCGTGATGAAGAATGAATGAACACGTCTGAGCGGTGAACAGGTAAGCAGAACTTCCTTATACGGAAAGTCCTGCAGTCATGTCTTCCTCGTTGCTCATTGGTCGTGATGTGCTTGGATGTAAACATTCCCCTTTAGCTTCGGCTCAGATGATGACAGCTTCAGCACACTTACTTAGTAACGCACCTGTGCTGCGTCAGTTCCATTAACGGTATGACGACAAAGAAAGTAATTCATTTGATTACACGTTACTGAAAACACCAACTTCCCTAGTGAAGTGAATTATTTTTAACGCTGTTATTCCCATCACTGGTGATCTTTGATGCACTGAGATGTAAAGTACCGCTGCACGCTTGTACCTGGATGGCCGTGCTTTTCATCAGGTCATTGGACAGAGGGACTTGAGCCTCCAGTGAGATGTCAGCATCAAGTCTCTTGAAAGCACTGTCCAGAGCATCTTGAGGACTAGAAGTAAATATTGATTAAGTTATGTAGAACATGGAAAAAAATGTTTTTGAAAAATACATAAACAAATCAAAATATTCCTCCTATTTACAAAAAAAACATCTGTTAACCTACCTCATGCCTGCATCATGTTCCTCATTCTCTAGTAATTCTTGCCAGAAGACTCTCAGATGGTTTATATACAAAGAGGCAGAGTCGCGATAGTTAAAATCTGCATGATGTTTATACCACTGCAAGATAGGAGGAACAGGTCTGCCATGCTCCATGCACTTCTCAAGCTCCTCCAGGCCTTGCTTTGACATAATGGCAACAGCTACATAGTAGAGCAGTCGCTCACTGACAGCCTGGGCGCACGCCCAGCCCCCATGGCCATCAAACACACCAAAGAGCATGCCCTTTGACTGGAGACAAGAGGAGAAACATTTAGTAAGTCTGGAAGGAGCAGCAGAAAAGTTGATCTGAAGACAGACATACCTGTAAGCAGGTGGCTGCACTTCGACGGTCCTCATTGGGCGTATTAGCCGGTAACTGGTTACTGTCGAACTTTCTCACAACACTGAGAGCCCTGCCATCAAACTCCGGAATGTTCACGGCCTGAATCAGAAATAAATACATCAGATTCTTCATCCTCTAGCTTGGCAGTCGAAACGATGTTAAATCCAGTACCTGCTCATTGCTTCTGAGGATGCTGTTGATCTGCATGAGGCTCTGGTGGAAATCAAGATCCTGGCGCGTGGAGAAATGTCTCCCCCTTTTAGACCAGATTCCAGATTCCTCACCAGTCAGGCACCTCTGGTGTGAGCCACAACTCCAGGGTGAGAAGTGACAACGGTGGGCTGCCTGAAAGAGGAAGATAACTTATTTTTTGAAAACCACAAAAAAGTAAAAAAAATAAAAGCATGACCTCATTATGAGAATTTAAATATTTTAACACCCTTAGTACAGTCTGATCAGGCCCATTGTAACAAGGCAGGCAAACATTGGGCCCAGAGCTGAAATAAATGTATGAACAAACTGTGTAAGCTCAGCAGGTGTTACAGCCCCTGCAATGAGAGAAACAATGCATCCATCTGACAAACAAATATTGCTGTGTCAGCGCAACCAGCTGATTGGCTGCTTCAGATGTCCCTGCCCACACCCCTCTGTATCATCACTGGACTGTGAGCAGCTTGTAATTGCTCTTGAGCGGCTGCACCTGTGGGTGCACCATAAAAGGCTGCTTGGTGCAACTCCAGAGGAGAGACTGATCAGAAAGCACCTTTGGGAGCATTTGCCTGTGTGGCATTTTGGCAAAGCTTTTTGGAGGCAGATATTAATAAAATACTCTCAAAACTTTTACTGTGTGTCCAGACCTCCTCATGTTGCAATCCCACAAGCCGGGTCGTAATAAAAGTTCACATATAAACACTACGAAGCGTTAAATAGATTACAATATAAGCAAATAGCATCAGCACTTTCCCAACAATATTTTATTGATAGTTTGAACAAACTTCAACAGTGTGGTTCCTCTGAGCGCTCAGGGCTAGGGGGTGCTCCAAGTCCATTTTGCCTTGGGCCCCTAAATGCCTTGAAACGGCCCTGAGTCTGATACAAACCTGGAATGAGGTGGAATAAACTGTCAGTCTGTAACATGAGGCTCTCTGAAGAAGGTTGGCACACACACGTCCATACATAGCGCTGATTTATGGGGTGTTTGTGTCTATGGAGATAAACGAAAGCATGGCCGTAAGGTTAGAACGTATGGAATGTAAATAAAAAGAACGCTCGGTGTTCCACGCTCCTCTGCAACTTGACACTCCAGCAGCACAGCTGCGTAAATAAGCTCATTATAACCATAGATATCACGATTATAACCCTCTGCCACGTGTGTTTTACGTGTGTCAGCCTTGCACACAGTTTAAAAGCTTCAAAACATAACATAGTTAGCTTAGCTTCAGCAGTTTGGTTAAATCGGTCAAGTTACCCACAGAGTGTAAATTGATTTAACAACATATGTTGTAACGCATTGGGTTAGAGACAAATACCTTATAAAAACAGCTCCATGGAAAGAGTACAAACTTTATTTACGACCGAATCAAAGTCTGCCAAAAACAAACATGGCTTGCAGCTACACTTTATGGGAAGCCGTTTTATCATTTAAAACTGAAATAGCAAATTTTGAAAACCAATTAACGTAAAATATTTTTTCATGCATTTTAACAACGTTATAACATAGCTATAAAAATTACTATAGAGAAAAAAACGGAAAAAAATTAATAAAGTGGTTTTCTCGCGTTTGTCTAAAAATCTCCGCCAATAACACGGTTCGCAAAGAAATCATTGGACCATCCGGTTGTCAGTTTTGCCAAACTGCCACACTTCCGCATTTCCCTGCGTCCTCTATTGATCACACACTCGCATATTTTGCAACAGGCCACCACTGTGAGAGGTTCTCTACTCTATTGTATCAGAGAAGGAGAAACAGCTGGCTGCTACCACTTCAACTTTAGGACAAACTGAGTCCCAAGAAGAGAAAACACCATTTGAAGACGTAGAAAATGGCAACTGGTGTTTAGCGCCCTCTCGTTTCCTCTGGCAACAGAGGTTTCATGTTCTAGCGTTTCAGGAAAAAAAAATTATATATATATATTAGGCCCTATATATATATTATATATATATAAATATTTAAAAAAATTATATATATATATATATATATATATATATATATATATATATATATATATATATATACCGGTATTGATTGGAACCAATGACTGTAAAAGAGATAGAAACGTGAATTGACTAAATGTTAAAACGGCTTGCCATACTTTCCAGCAATGCGCCCATCTGCGTGTGACGTAACAGTGTAACTGCTCTCTGGTCAGCTCGCGCATCACTGGATGCTGATTTCCATAGTAACCTGGGAAAAGTTCGAATTTCATTAAACTAGCTAGCGCTAATTCTCTCGGTAGCTAAATATTCTTCTGTTTTCATTGAGTGACACTTGAGCTCGGATGTTGTAGTCTGGGTATTAGCGTAAAAACATATTGTGCTTTGAGGGGTAATGTAGGAATAATAGCCTGTGTTTTAGGCGAAATTATTTATTTCAAGCTGGTGCTAACTCGTGTTAAACGTGAGTGGCTGTCAACACGTAGAGAAGAAAGAATGAGGTTGCATGTTACCAACTAGATATTTTGTTTTTAAAGACGTCATCTTACAAACAGTAAAATGAATAGAACAAGTCTTTGCAGCAGCAGCCGCAACTGTAAGTAGCCTACTGCTAATTAGCACAAAGTCACCTGGATGTTCATAAATTAGCACCTATTCCACTAGCTGCTCTTGTGCTGTCCTTTCAGCCACAAAGACAGATCTCAGCTTGCTGCTTGAGTGTTTGAAGTTTCAGATGAAAAGTCCGGATATACAGAAACAAGCCCTTCTCACCATTCACTCAATCTGTGACAAAAGAGGTAATAACGGTCACAATAGATGTGTTGCTAATTTTGCTGATGAAAAAAGTAATATTCATATTTTTAGCACAACAATTGAATATTCTTGTTTCTAATCATTTCAGAGGATAATGTGGACCTGTTGAGAGAACTGGGAGGTGTGGCGTTCCTGTATAATCTTTCCAAATCCAGTAATGTTCATTCAGAAGTGAAGGCGGCGGCTTTCTACACACTTGGCACTTTGGCTGCAGCTAACGGTGGGTGCACATGTCTCAAAGTACACTGACACACTGCATGGATACTGTTTTAATGTGATCATTATATTAATGTAGTTATTTTTCATGTGTTTTTTTTTCACATGGTAGTGTACTGCAAGAATTCTCTGTGCAGAAAGGACATTTTCACAGACATCGCCGGCCTGCTGGTGAAAGAAGACCTCTCACTGACACAGAAGAGGGTGTCTGTCTATTTGCTGTTTGTGCTGGTAGCCAACAACAGTAAGAGCACTGCTCCATAATTGTTAGAATAAATTAGAGCGAGGAGATGAATTGTCTCAAATTTGATTAATGTTTTCTTTATTTTGATTTGCGCTGAACCCAAGGAGAGCACTTAGACATGTGTGGAAAATATTGCAGGGAAACATACTAGGGCTGGACAATAATTCAATAACGAGATATATTGATCGATAAACGTGTGGTGCAATAGAAAAATAAAATGGCTCAATAAAAAGTTTCCTTTCTTTTTGCATTATAGCCTATTGGGTAGCTTCATACTAGAGTCATTACTTATAGCCAGCCAATCAAAGCCACAAACCCAGGCACGCTCTGTCACCAAGCCCTTCCCTCTCACACCTAAATAGACAGCAATGTGACTTAAACAAGATGTTGCAGCAAAGAGAGGTGGAAGAAGTTGCCCCCAAAAAAGGTTACAGTAGTTCACCAGTGTGACATTATTTCCATTTTTACAAGTTTGACCGAAAACAAAAATTTGCAAAATTTGCATAGAATCGATAAAGTCCAAGTCTGGTAGTACAACCATCTTGTTTTATTATAAGGTAATAACATAAAATGGCCAGGGCTGCACTGTTGAAATTTGTTTGTTTTTTTTACATTTTTTATATAGTTTTCAAAAATTCTTTATATTGATCAATATAATGATTTTTTTTATCAATAAGCTTTTTTTTCTATATCGTCCAGCCCTGAAACATACTTTTAATACAATATATGAATAATAAAACTTCTTGTTTTGTTGGTTATGCATCATGCTCATCATTTTTGTGTGTGTGTTTTAGAGTCAGGACAAACTTTAGCCACATCTACTGGCTGTCTAGAGATTCTACTGGACCTTTTCAGGTACTTTATATAATGCACGCTGTTCTATAGTAATTTTAAATTAAAGAAATACACTAATAAGCTTATTTTTGCAGGAGCAATTTCCCCCTCTCCTCTGCAAATAATTTCAGAACTGTTAGTCAGAGCTGCCAACTTTGGGCGTCTGTGTCTAGTGCTCTATGTGGATGCGTCAACAATCCTCAGAATGGTATAATTGTTTATTTATTTGTTTTATAAAATGAGAAGTATCTATTATTTAGCATGTACTGTCACACAGGGATTATTTGCTTATTTCACACAAATAAAAAACTGCATATTTTAGTTCTAATCTTGCAAAAATAAATACATTTATTGGCTTTATTTCCATTTCAGTCAACAAATTAAAGTCAGCATTCAAGCATTTCATGCAATGCTAGTGAAATGTATATCTGGCTTGAGATCAGATGCCAGTTTTCTTCAGC
>SSNS01000406.1:15504-23004 GCA_006937985.1 Aphyosemion australe | reverse complement strand
TGGCGAGCTAGCCGAGGGAATGTGGTGGGAGCAGATTTCTCATGCAGGCCCACTGAAGCCTTTTGACCCAGGCCCCCGAAAACCTTCTTCCTCTGGAAAGAATTTGACCCAGCCCCCCCTTCCTCTCCTCGTCTCCTTACATCTTCTCTCCCAGGAGACGGTGGAAAAGCTCCGTTTCTTCTCTGTGATGTTCAAGCTGGAGTTTCTTTACCATGACTGAAACGTTATTCTTCACTAATTGCCAGATTCTCCATTAGTCGGTCACTAATTACTTTCTTTTAGATAAATAAGCAGGACCATAATACAGATATCCTGTTTTTTATTGTAAGTAAGCCACTTATTTATTAAAAATGACCTTTATTTCATTTTGAGTACTAATAAAAGCCTCAAACATCACTGTGTTAATACTTGTCAGGCACTTTTTTCCTGTTATATCACAGAACTGAGTGTATCTTTGGTTGGGTTTTCTCCTCCCTCACCTTGAAGCATTTGGTTCGTTTGCCAGAGGCGCCCCCAGAAAATTTTGATAAGGGTGGCCAGAGAAAATTTTGAGGTGGCACACCAAATTGGTCCTTGTGGTAACTCTGGGAGAGTTTAGTCTGTATGCATATATGCATCAAAAACACTTAACTCAAAATTTGAGAAAACACCAAAAATTCATGAAATTCTATTTCAATTATTTTAAATGTTATTTCAAAATTTTAGAATTTTAATATTTTTTTTTATTCGCCTGTTGCTGTCTTCACGAAAAACTGGAGATATAAACTTGTTTTTTTAATGGTGAGCAGCAGAAACATCAATTTTTTAAATTCTGATTATTTATTTACTCAATTGTATAGTTTTTTTATTGGGTTTTACTTTTATGTCTTGATTAAATAAGAGGAATTTATGGTTTTTTCTTGAACATTAACATGATTTATTAAGAACGCTGGTCTTCCCTAGGGGGCAGCAATTTTCTAGGGAAGGCCATGGCCACCCGTTGGGGGCGCGACTGTCGTTTACAAGCGCTGCACAGTTTTGTGTTCTTTTCAGAAATGTTTAACTTTATCCCATTATAACATGATTTGCAACAAAAGTTTAAATATTTGGTCGATAAATTTGCCAAGAGGAAGATCTCTGTTGTCTGGTGATAAATGTAGCTGCTGTTTAAACTTCTGAATTGAAACCAGCAGCTTGAATTTTACCAAAATAAACAAAAAAAAGTCTCAATATGCAGACTTCAGGTCAGTTTTGGTACATTTGTTTCACTTTAAAGAAGAAAGGGAGTTGGAACTTTCTTTAAGTCCTATGTTCTGTTCAGAATTCCTATAAAATGTTGAGATTTCACAGGAAAATCTTTCATCTTTGCCATAAATCCTCTTGACTGGATTCACATCAGCTCGATGGATGAGCTCAGGTCTGTGATGGGCGTGTCTTCTGGGATCTCGACTTCACTCTCAATGAGGTCACTCAGAAAGTCACTTCCTTTAAGCTCTGAGCGTTTCAGGATTGCGCTAACGTTCTCCTCGTTGACATCGCTCACAGGCATCTCCAAACACTCGACAGCCTCCGCCTCCATCGGCTTGTCCAGGAATTCTGTCATTCCTGTGAGCTTCTCTGGCTCCAGCATGGAACTCCCAGCTTCACATTGCTCGCCTCCTGAAACGTCAGATGACTCATCTGGACAGAGGGAGTCAGAGATGGGCGTTGGTGAAGAAGCGACATCAGGAACACCCAAGTCGATGAGTGGGGGTGAAGAAAGGACCGACTCTTGGTTGAGCAGATCTTTGGGCTGCTCTAGAGCCTCAGCTGGAGTTGGTACTGGCTCTGAGATGAGCTCAGCATCTGCATCTGGGTGAGATGGAGGCTCTGATTCAAAAGCAGAAACTGTGTCAGGTTTTAGAGCTTCAAAAATCACTTCTGGTTGTGCTAAATCCTCTGGATCTGGAATTTTGAACGCTGAAACTGGAGGTTCCTTTGCTGCGGGCTCTGATTCTGCATCATCTGAACTCCCCACATCTTTGGGTGAAGATGCCTCTGGTGCCATCACTTCTAGATTCTCTGTCTCCTCCCGAGTCTGTGTCACCACCAAGTCTTCGGTCTCTTTGGGCGTTGCAGGTCCAGCTACAGCCTTCTGCTCAGCGGCCACGGTCCCAGCACAGCTGGCTGGAGCATCTCGTCTTCTACTAAACCTGTTTCCCATGACCAACCTGCACAGTGGGTCAAAATATGAGCCAATTATTTACAATTCTGGAACAGAAATTTGTTGTTGGCAGCTTTGCAGTTTTAGACTGACCATTATTTGGGCTCAATGCAAATTTCTTAGTGTTATAAAATCAAACTGAAAGCTGACTCTCCTGAAATCATCAGGATTTAATTAGCTGGTCAAGCAGACATTTTCCATGGTGCACAATCTCCTCCCTTCCTGCACTTATCTGCAGCTTTGGGAGAGAGGGGGAAAGTGATTGATGCTGGTTGGATTTCTCTTAAAGATTTAAAATCAAGAGAACATTTCAAATGGATAGAATATATCATTTAAAGTTTATTTTTCAAAGTAAAAGGCACAACTCTAGCCTAAATGATCATGGATCATACTAAATATTATCTGGCTCACTAAAAGGACTAAACACCTAACTTAATATTTAGGTTAAATATGAAATCATTGCTTGTTATTAATAGTTGGGAAACGCAAAATGAACAAAGCGTCCATTTGAGAGGACCCCGCCTCCATCGTGCCTAAAACTTTAAATATTTCAAAAGTGCGTCACAGAGAAAACTTCTAACTCCAACATTTTATTTGAACTATTATTATTAAAATGATTAATTTACCGACCAACCTTTGCAAAGTGAAGTTAAAGCAGATCGAAGTCGAGGATGATCTCGCGCTCTCAACTTGGAGAAGTCCGTGCGCCAAAGTGCCTGCATGCAGGAGCGCGCACCGGCGTGCACGAGCCTGCTGGCTTGCCATAGCTGCTGCGCATCGTGCGCGTCCCCGGTACGTACAGCGCTGTCTCTGAGCCTCTGAGCTACTCTGACTTCGACGCATTTTGTCTTTTAATAAACGTAAGTAAACAAGCATTTTCATAACTCAGCTATAAATCAAGAGTCTTGTTTACTGTCGATCAAACTGACGCGTTTTTGAATGATCTTTATTTGTTTTGTCAAACTTTCAGGCCCAATTTAAGCAACAAGTGCACTTTTCAGCAGCTAAACATCTAAGTGTTTATAGAACTATAAATAAAAGTGATCGTGTTAAGGAAGTAAACATGTTGATCAGCTGATCTGGGTTGAACTTTGACACACCTCCATGTTCAGAAATAACACTTCCAAAGCTCTTCCAGTGATAAAATGTGATGCAGGAACACAGAAGTAACGATTTGTTCTTAAAATTTTAATTGCAAAAATGTTATTTTTTTTCTTCCTCTTTTCAAATTGCTACTTTATAGTCACAGATCTGGAGTCATGGATGTGCAGAGATGTTCCACAATCAATACTTTCTCATCGAGGAACCCCACGCTGCACTCAGTCTGGATATCTGTGCTCCTCCTGCTCATCTTCCTTCAGATGGTAACCTCACTGGTGTACTTCGCTGGTGTGTTCATCCTCTCCAGTCAAGTTCTCATCAGTCCCTTCCTCTTCTGCCAAACAAGCCAGCACGCTGAAGTCACCTGCAACAAGTGGCAAAGAAGCTCTCCGGATGAAGTGGACTCTGAGAAAAACATTAACTTTGTAGCAACGCTGCTTATCCTGTGTTTTTACGCTCCACTCGTGTTTGTGGCCTTTGCCCTGCTGGCTATGCTGTTAGCAGCCTACGCTAAAGACAGATCAACATTCAAGTTCAGCATGGCCTGTCAGGCAGCATCAAGTGCACTCCTGCTGGCTGGCATCGTGGCCTTTTTGCTCTCGTATCAGTCTTATGTGAGCTGGGAAGATTTGACCCTTTGGTTTTATTTATGTGCAGGTGTGCAGCTGGAACTGGTTATCACCACCGTGCTGACCAGAGCTGCAGGGAAGAGTGTGATGGCTGACTGGGAATAAATGAGTTTGCGTGCTTTAATATGTGACCTGTAATGAAAACGATACAAACTTTTTAGATAAATTCATTTTTACTGTTGCTGTAACACTCTTTGCAAAAAAAAAACAAAAAAAAAACAGCACATCTGACTTTTGAAATGGTGAAAATGTACAATAGAATTCTGGATTTATTGATTAAAGCTGTCGTGCTTTCTGTATAGCTTTAGTTTTGTCCACAAAAACGACAGGTACAACTCTGCAAAGGTTATTAACTATTTTGGTCAAGTGAAAAAAATCTCCCGTACAAGCTGCAAGGCTTCATCCTCTTCTACTGCTTCATCTTCTGCCATATGCTTTTCTTTTTCAGTTTCCATATCCATGTTCATGAGTTTATGATCATCCTGAGCGTGTTTTGGCTTCTCATCCTTGGATTCAGGATGTTGTGGGCTCTTCTTATATGGCAACATTTCAGCCTCTGTAATGTCCAAGTCTGTTTCTGAAACGTAAGTCGTTTCTGGGTCAGCGGAGCAGTCTGATGAAGATTCCTCTAAAATCTCAGTCAAAGGCTTTGCTTTTATCGGTGAAGCATCAGGCTTAGGTTTTGTTGTTGATGTCTTCTTTGCTTGCTTTTCAATCTGCGTTGGAGAAGGAACACTCAGAATTAGTTCAGGGAGCTTCAGACATGTTTACATAAGTGTGAGGAGTTTTTGTTTACTTTATAAAACCTTTACTGTTGTATTAAATAACTAATTTATACCCGCACACAGCAGATTAACCATGTCACGTTGATGTCCACCATTAAATGAAAACATGTGAAACAGTGCCACCTGGTGGTGAATGTGTAGCATCACATCCTCACAGGACCCATCGGTAAGGCATGAAGCAGCAGCTTCCACCAGCTCCGCCTCGTTCATACAGTAGAAAACGGCTCTGAAGATATGTTAATGAGATACATTTGTTAGTCAAAGAGGTCTGCTAAGAACTTTAACAAAACCAAAAACCTGACAAGCTTTTCTCGTCCATTTACCGCGCAGCTCTCTGCTTTTTCTGAGTCTTCAGCGGCGCTTTTTGCTCTTTTGCTTTAACTTCTTTCTTCGCCATCCACGAAGGAAGCGTCCGGTGTTTTCCAGACATGTTTGACACACGCAGAACTTCACATCCTCTCCTTTCCTACGGAGAAAATCATTTTGTCGAACAAAAATAAACGTAAACCGGAAGAAGAAGTTGTATTGTTGTGACGTCAAGTGACCAAGAAAGTATCGAGCGCCCCCTACAGGACAGTTTCGTGCATGACAGTTAAACTCCACCATCAAACCAATGTTTTTCATGGAAACGATTGAGAATAAAACACCTTTCACTTAACCTTTAGATGGCATTAGAGCTCTTTGTCGTGTACTTCTATTTCAACTCAAGAATGAATCTATAAAGCACTTTGCTGTCGTGTTGATTTCTATCTGTTCTAGGGTCTTTTATTTTGTTTTATTTAAAATAAAAGTTATAAATAAAATAAATAGTGAAATTGCGAGAATTACCTAAATATTCCAAATGAGAAATATTTTTATTGTTTCCACCCAAATAAATGAAATTACTTGATGCTAACAAAAATTGAAAACGAGAGATGGATGCCTGAGAAAACTTACAAAAAAGAAAAACTTACATATATAAACATTAAAACTTCATCAAATTGTCTTATTGCAATTCAGCAGACTAGACTGGCAACTCTGAAGTTGCAAATGCGGTATTCTGGCCACAGAGGGCGGTGGGGGTCTGAGTGACACCGTGTAAAAGGTCATTTTAGCACATACTGGCTCAAGAAAATGACTTTAAAATATGAAAAAGTTGCATAGTGTGGCTTTAAACAGTCCCTGGGAGTGATGAGAGGGATCTCTCGTATTGGGTATTGTTTCCTGAAAAACATCTGGGAAAAGACCCCTCTGGTCATCTTTGTCAAATTAGTTTGGGTTTGCCACAATTTCTATTGTAAATCTAATAAATCACTTTCACTTTTTCTCACCTCCCGATTCGTTTTCGTGTTTGTGTGTAATCTAGTGAAGAACATCTGGCTCGTTGGCCCCAGAGTCATGTTCTGAAACCGACTACCGACAGATAATCTCACACAGCTGAGCTGCATGACACTTTCTTTTCTCTTTTACTCCTTTCTCTTTCTCTTTCTCCACCCTCCCCCAGTCGTTTTGCTCCCAACATCCCTGTATCAGACTTTCACTTTCTGTCACTCTGCACAACAAGCTGCCATTCTGCACCCAATCCTTTTAATTATCTCCTTTAAGCCCCTTTTCTGCGAGAGCTTAGGCCTTGATTGCAAAGAGCAGCTTTGTATATCTGACTAAATTAAAAAAAGGGAGGAAAAATCTCAAGGCAAACAGCTTGTTTCACACACAATAACGTTTTTCCCTAAAGGTCTCGAGCTCGGTGCATTTCAGGAACAACACATCATCAGACGCTTGAACTGATAAATAAATGAATAAATCTCCCAGATTTTTTATCAGTTACAGCAGATGGAACTCAGTATATGTACCACAGACTCACATTTAACTAAAACTTATTGTTTACCAATTATTGAATCTTATCAGAGAATGTAAAACATTGTGATCAATTTTTTTCTTTCAAAAAAACACAATTTAATCCTCAAAATTAAACATTTCATTACTAAATTGTCTTGATCACCATTTTTGCTGAGTTAATTTAATCACAAAAACATATCAAAATAATAAAAACTGTTGAATTATGTGTAGCACAAGACCCATCCTCCTCCAGGCTTGCTGCCACATCCTCAGATCAGGCTGCACTAAGAAGATTTAACGTGGCTGATGGATCAAATCTTGCCTCTGCTTTTCTTGCATGCTGATTTTTAGGTCAAACATGGTCAAAAATGTCTGTAGAAGTCGCTTACATGAGAGCATCTGTGTGCTTGTTTTCTTCTACACAAACTTAATGCTAACGTCAGAATTTTAAAGATCAAAAATAGGCCTTTTTTAGGATTATTTAACGTTGAAGTTTTCTAAAAACAATGTGAGCTGACATAATGAGTTGATTAGCAGAATGCAGTTTTTTGTTTTTTTTTGCTTTTATCTGTTCCCGTTCTCCACAGCTTTTCTGTCACATGTCATCCTGATCTTAACCTTGTCTCTGCAGGCTTAACCCTCCTTTGAGTAAGGGTCATTACCATTGGACCATCTGTCGCAGAAACTCTCCTTGTGATTGGCCATATGGCGCGAGGGAGCGCGGTTTAGAAAGAGTAGGATGTCTAATTTCAGTGAAGATAAAAGTCTGCTGCAGAGACATAATGCCGTCTTATTCTGAACTCGTCGCAGATTTACAGGATCAGAAGTGCTTTCAAAAATGTAAAAAATATCTTCATTAGGAGGTTGATTTTCCCTTTTTGTTGCTTTTGAAAGTTTGGAGTTTTACGTGTGTGTGTGTGTGTGTGTGTGTGTGTGTGTGTGTGTGTGTGTGTGTGTGTGTGTGTGTGTGTGTGTGTGTGTGTGT
>SSNS01000405.1:520953-533692 GCA_006937985.1 Aphyosemion australe | reverse complement strand
GTCAGAAAAGAAAAATAAAACCCAACGTTTATGCAACGGCTTATCATATCAGTTTGTCCCTTCAGCTTCCCTCTCATCTCTTATAGATGCTGAATCTGTTTGTGGCTGTGATTATGGATAACTTCGAGTACCTGACTCGAGACTCCTCCATCCTGGGTCCTCATCACCTGGACGAGTTTGTCAGAATATGGGGGGAGTACGATCGACTAGCGTGGTGAGCCTCAAACTCATAATCCTTCAGTTTGTGAAGATCAGCGTTCATTTTCTGCCTCTATCCAGCAGAGGGCAGCGGAAGAATGTGAAATAGGGAAGATTTAGTTCATCATAGTAAAGCCAGTTACTAATAAACTCTTATTTTGTCTCCCAAGTGGGCGTATTCACTACACAGCTATGTACGAGATGTTGACACACATGTCACCACCTCTGGGTCTGGGTAAAAAATGTCCCGCTAAGATCGCCTACAAGGTAACTGAAACATGATTATTTCAGAAACAGATTTAATTTTTTTATTATAATTTGGCTGATCCAAGAAAACAAACCAGATAAAAACTAGAATAACAAAAATTATAATTTATTTGTGTTCTTTCAGTTCTTTTTTACGTCCCTTGTCTTTTCTCTCAGAGGTTGGTGTTGATGAACATGCCTGTGGACGAGGACATGAGCGTCCACTTCACCTCCACTCTGATGTCACTCATTCGCACAGCTTTGGACATCAAAATAGCTCGAGGTCAGACCTCAGTGCGTGTTTATTTTTTTGTTGTTCCATCTCCGGTGTCAGCAGTGCTTGAATGTGGATGCTTGTCCCAGGTGGTGAGGACCGTATCGCTCTGGATTCTGAGCTGCAGAAGGAAATCAGCATCATTTGGCCTTATCTGCCCCAGAAGAACTTGGACCTTCTGGTACCCATCAACAAAGGTCTGGCTATCACGGTGAAGGCAGATGTCATCGTGCTGCTGAGACAGACGCATTAGTGCTTAATGACTCATGTTTACCCTCACAGATACAGACATGACGGTGGGGAAGATCTATGCCTCCATGATGATAATGGATTACTTCAAACAGAACAAGGCCAAGAAACTGAGGCAGCAGCTGGAGGCTCAGGTTGGATGCATGTTGGATTTTAGGAAAATCCTTTCACAAATTAGGCCAGGAGGTTTCATCTCGTTCCATCCTCTTGTGGCCATATCATATATATCAGGCGACAAATATAGATATATTTGTCGCCTGATATATCAATCTATCTATCCTACGGAAGAGGATTAGGGCCATTGAAAAGGGAAAAAAAAGAAACAAAAGAGAATTCTGACTAATCTCAAAATTCTGACTTTAATCTCAGAATTCTGACTTTAATCTCAGAATTCTGGCTTTTTTTCCCAGAATTCTGACATTTTTCTGACTTTAATCTCAGAATTCTGATTTTAATCTCAGAATTCTGACTTTTTTCTGACTTTAATCTCAGAATTCTGGCTTTATTTCCCAGAATTCTGACTTTTTTTACTCAAATCTCAGAATTCTGACTTTAATCTCAAAATTCTGACTTTTATCTCAGAATTCCGACTTTAATCTCAGAATTCTGACTTTAATCTCAGAATTCTGGCTTTAATCTCAGAATTCTGACTTTTATCTCAGAATTCTGACTTTAATCTCAGAATTCTGACTTTAATCTCAGAATTCTGGCTTTAATCTCAGAATTCTGGCTTTAATCTCAGAATTCTGACTGTTTTCTGACTTTAATTTCAGAATTCTGACTTTAATCTCAGAATTCTGGCTTTAATCTCAGAATTCTGGCTTTAATCTCAGAATTCTGACTTTAATCTCAGAATTCTGGCTTTAATCTCAGAATTCTGACTGTTTTCTGACTTTAATTTCAGAATTCTGACTTTTTTCTCAGAATGAAAAAAGTCAGAATTCTGAGGAAAAAAGTCAGAGCTCTGAGATTAAAGTAAGAATTCTCTTTCTTTTCTTTTTCAGTGGCCCTAATCCTCTTTTGTAGTATCCTTAATACACATTATAAAAAAAAAACAAGGAAAGCATAAAAAAGTATTTGTGTGAAAGAGCAGACACATGAATTAAACCAACTCTTTGTTTTTTTAGAAGAGTAACATGATTTTTAAACGTCTGGACGCCTCCACCCTCCCGGAGGACATTCTGTCCAACACCCAGCCGCTGCCGATGATGGCCCACAGCGCCGGTTCAGCCCTGTGAGTCAACAACTGTGTGCATTTATGTGCAGCGGTGCTTGTGTTTGCTTACAGTTGTTCTCCGTCCCCTCTGCAGGACCAGAGGAGGCTTTGTAGCTCTGAGCCCCATCTCACCACAGGAGCTCTTTCTGCAGCCCATAAGCTCAGATGCTGATGCCGGTCAGCAGCAGAGTCTGGTATGAAAATCAAACACCGACACCACATTTGTGCATTTTTTTATGTATCAGCTTTATTTAGCAAAACCAGTTTTACAAAACTGCACATCTTTAAGTGTTTCTGCAATCTCGTATCTGCAGGATTTAGATCTGTCCCAGGTGAAGAGAAACATTTTAGAGCAAATATTTGAGTTGATGCCGTTTTTTCTGTCTTGAAAATCATGGCTGCTCTGTGTTTCAGCCCTGAGCAGGTCGGAGCCTCGTAGGTAGACTGTTGGTGTGTTGTTGCTCTTGTCTTTACTGTCTGGTTTTACTGGTCTTCACTGCCTGCCCAGTTGAGTCATAACAAACTATTCTGTAGTAATAAATGTGCAGAGAAATGCATCTGGGAGGCTCTGTTTGTGTATCTGTCACAGCTCGATTATGCATGACGGAGGCTAAAACACAAAGTCCATCTTTGTTCTGTCTGATCCTGTTCTTCTCCTCTCTGTTCTCGTCTTTTACAACCTCGCTCTGTTTCTTCTCTCTGAAGTCAGTTTTGCTGTTGTTAGTTATTAATGTCTGTTTTGAGCTGGAATGTCTTTTGATTGGATGGTTTGATCCCTCCTCTTCCTCCATCCCAGCTGAACTGGGCCTTCGTTTGCCGAGGCAGTCCCAGTAGGGGTGAGCCTGACCGCTGCTCTTGTCTTTCCTTGCCCTCCTGTCTCGTTTCTTTACTCACCTAGGTGGGCAGGTGTATTTGGGCTATTCATGCCCCACTGGAGCTTCCGCTTGGGGGGGGCCTTTGTGTGCGGGCCTCTTCCATGCCCCGTCTGGCTGTAGAGCCTCAGGTACCTGTGACATGATCTCTCTGGGTTGAATCCCACGGATTTCAGTGCATGGACCCTTGCCTTGCTCCGTATGTGCACGGATTGCTTCAAGGTTCGAATCGGCAGTTTTTGAGATTTGCTACGTTTGGAGGTCGGCTGAGGTTCAGTGAATGGTCAGAATCATGTATCAGTCTTGAATGCTTTTGTCTCAACTTGTTTCTTTCATCCTCAAAATAGAGGGCTCGACTTAACTGCACTGCACCTTTGCACCAAGAAAAGCATGAAAAGTAGCTCTTAAGTCATTTTTGTAAGATTTCTTTAATGTAACTTGAAATTTTCTTTATGTATCTTGTGCCTGCGTGTGTGTGTGTGTGTGTGTGTGTGTTTGTGTGTGTGTTATCACACACAAGCAGACAGAAGCTGAAAGTGGCTCCATAAAGCGCTCAGTCTCCACAGTAGGGGATCAACGGGTGAACGGTCTGTGGCAGGAGGAGAAAAGTCCTGAACGAGTGTATCGACCTCGTCACAAAAGCTACAAGGCAGCAGGTTTGTCCTCTTCCTAACGCTGTGGCTTATGAATGGGCTTTGTGGAAATTTTCACTGTCCTCTCTGGATGTCCTCCAGTGTCTCGATCTGAGCGCAGGGATCGTGGCCGGTCTAAAGAGCGCTGCCACCTCCTGTCTCCGGACACGTCACGCTGCAGCTCAGAGGAAAGAAGCTTGCAGCCGTCACGCTCCTCCAGTGTGGAGAGGGCACACCCCCAGGATAAACAGGTGGGTTTTGTCAATTTGAAAACTTTAGATCTTCCGTATAGCATTTTGACCATTTCTTGTCTAAAATCATGAAACTGGTCTGTTTTTGGTTTCCAGGGCAACAGTTCAGACAGCCCTGTACCCTCCACCTCAGAATCCAGCACACCAAGCGGTCGACGGCCTCTATCGCAGACCCCGACCCAATCCCGCCCTCACATCTCCTATTCCCCACTTCCCCAAGCTTCCGTAGGGGAAGACGAGGACGAACAGGGCAGCCCGAACACCGTGAGGCGGGGTAAGCCCAAATGGGAGACCCAGGAAGGCGCTGCAGGGGAGAGACGGGGCCAGGCCGGCAGACACTCGTCACCACCTCGACGCTACCCCTCCGAGCCTTTTCTGGCCTCACAGGAGGACGACCACAGCCCAGACCCTACCTGTCCCATGGAGACGTTGACCTTTGAGGCAGCTGTGGCCTGCAGCCTAGGACGCGCAAACACCATCGGCTCGGCCCACCCGCGCTGGCGGCAGGGCTGGCCGGTCCCTAACGGACACTTCAGGAAGCGACTGGTGCAGACGACCTCAGCTTCAGGCTGCGACCCTCTCAGCGACACAGAGGAGGACGACCGGTGCTAGGGACGGGAGGTCTGACACCAATTTATGCATCATCAAGGCTTTGAGCCCTCTGGATGTTTGATCTAAAAACACAAACTAATAAAGACTAGTCCTTCCTGAAACTGTAATTACAGATTTACACAGAACTCTGACAATCAATAAGGTCTATTTTTCCCGACTGGAACTTGACGACGCACGGTAATAATGCATCTCAAGTCGTTGGCGAAAATAAATCAGATAAATGGACCAGATCACGTCATTTGTGTCAATAGGTATTTTGATTTCTGAAGATGTTTTTAAATGATTCGATGTTGCTCTAAACAGTATTTACCTGTGGGGTGTGTGAATATGTAACTACGTTTTATTATGAATGGTTTTGTAAATGCGCTGTGATCATCTCACCACTGCCATTTACGGAACCGCATCGATGCAACAAGCCATCAAAGAGAGGCAATCAGATACTTTACCTACTTTAATGATGTAAGAGACTCTTTATAATGCTGGATTTTTTTATAATGTGAATGAATGTGCAGGGGGGTTAAGCCGGATTTCCTCTTGTTTTTCTTTAAGTTTTGGATATAGTTATAGAACATGACAGAAAAGATGCTTCTGTGATTTTACTTGACACAAAAACTCAGAAAATATATCGATTAAATGTCACGACACTTCTTTTTTTTTATCAGTTTGCAACCTTTCGATAAAAATTTTCAAAAAACAAAACATTTGAATTTCAGGATAGACCACTTCATAAACCAAACAGAATTTTCACACCCTGTAATCGCGAATATGGAACGAACCACTGCGGACGATGAAATGCTGTAGAACCTCCTTGACCCGTTATGCTTTAAAGATCTATATTGCTCTAAGTTTTACAAATAATGTACAGAGAAATGATGCTGTTTGTATGATTTAGAGAGGGAAAATATGAAATCCTTGGAAAATATTCCTATTAAGGTTGTGTATTGTGGGCAAAATCTGTGAAACTCACTTAACCAAAAGATTTGTATTATAAGTTTGATGAATGCAAACACTTTGTGGGTTTTTATTTGTACAGTAGCTGTATATACTAGTAAAGGTGTTCTTAAGTTGCCGTTGTCTTCTGGTGCATTTTTGTAGTTCTTTTTATTTAATAATCAAAACAAAACACTAAAAAGCTCGATTTAACCTTAAATGTGACAAAAACAACTCGAAGAAGTGCAATTTCAGTTTGTTTATTGTGTGCAAGTATTGAGGCAACAGCCTTTTTTTTCAGTGAATAATAATCCCAGCAGTTAAATTCATTCTCATCCTAATAATCTGGAAATAAGACTTGATACTTTAATTTTATTATCATCATATTTATGACTGAGACTAATTTTTATACAATGGAATATTCAAAAGGATTTTTGATCCTGCAAAAAAATAGAAAACCACAGAATAATTCACATTTTTTTTATTGCTTCAGACAAAAACATGATCATAATCAGGTTAAAAATGTACTCACAGCTGAAATGCACTTCTAAACGGGAAAAAAATGTGTAATATTTACACTTTTGTTAAGTTAGACACTCTATTTAAGTTAAAATCCTAGATAGAAAACCCAACACAATCATCTACCATAATCAATGTTAATATAAATGCCCTAAAGCTTCAAGAACCAGTACCAGATTTGGTTTTTCTTTTCTTTTTGCCCTTTAATTATAATTCGTAGTAGCTTCCCTTCAGAGATACCTTTAATATCAACAGATAGAACAGATATAATCCCATTCTCTTAGATCAGACCATCTCATAAAATGAAAAACTCTAAATAAGATGAAAGGATGTGTGCATGTTGGAAGTAAGGCAATTAAACTTGTACAGTCATGCTCTCAAAGTCANTAAACTTGTACAGTCATGCTAATCTCAAATATAAATTACATTAAATATGCAAGCAACACATCACAGAATCTCATTTTAGCTGACACACCTTTCGTAATTTACAATAAATATAATTTTTAAATAGGTTTTTCATATAATAATGTATTTTTTGAAAAAATAAATCCCTGGTGTCTAATTTGTGGCCACTAGGTGGCGGTAGCGCGTCTTCCGGCATGTTGGTTTAGACGTAACACCTTAATAAACCTAAGAGAAGAAGAAGAGGAGGCGAAGAAGAAATAGCTAGCAAGGAAACAATTTGTTTAATGTCACTCACGAAGTTAAAAGGCGTTAATATTTATGCAGCTGGCCACACAGAAAGCTCGGTGGGACATCCAAAGTTGCTGTTAAAGTATATATTATATATAAATTGTGAGTCTTACAAAGAAATTAGCGTCACTCATCGAGGAAATCGATGAAAAAGTAGCTAGCTGGGTTGCTAACCGTTGTTAGGAGAGTTCTTTGTTTTCTTTTTTCTAGTCCGTGTTTACAATGACGAGAAACTAGTCTGGCAAAGATTGGTAGGATTTAACATATGAAATAGTTTATCAATAATGTCACAAGAGCATTTGCTATAATTCATCATTTCAGGAAGATTTAGGAAAACAATAAAGATTAGCGATTGTCAGGAAGTCTGTTCTGATTTTAAACATCGGCTGCTAAAAAAAGGACTGGCCACGTTGCAATATGGGAAACTGTCTGAAATCTCCAACATCAGACGACATCTCTCTGCTTCATGAATCCCAGTCCGACAGAGCGAGTTTCGGGGACGGGACGGATCCAGACCTGGAGCCACCTCCTCCGTACCAGGTGAGAGTTTAATGTTGATTGACAGTACCATCATTAAATAGGGAAAATGTTGCGTGATTTGGTTTCTCTTGGGCTTAATTTTTGTAAACATGCTAATCTGGAGAATAATAAATTGGTTGGTAACAAATTAAATTTGCTTGTCAGATGTTTTTAATCATTCTTCTGTGGCTACCTTTTATCCAGTATCATGCCATTTTATCTTTTGTGGTTGCAGATTAAATTTAGCTCAGCTAAACGTGGCATAGGTGCATGTTGGACTTAAAGTTAAACATGCATTTATCCTTTAAAGTGAATACATTTAAATATGCTGATCCTTTGATTCCAGTTCAAGCAAAATGACTCTTATCAGTCAAAAGTGACTCTGCTTTCAAGAATAGCTGCTTTTTCTGTTTATCTAAACACAGTCTGACTTGCTGAGCTGCATATTGTTGACATTTGTTTTCCTTTTCCGCCACTAGGAGCAGGCTCACATGCCCATGTACCACCCTACACCCAGTCAGGCCCGTCTGGCCACCCAGTTAACAGAGGAGGAGCAGATCCGCATAGCCCAGCGCATCGGCCTCATCCAGCATCTCCCTAAAGGTGTTTATGATGGAGGGCAAGACGGCTCAGAGAAGAAGATCAGAGAGTAAGTAACACTGGAGACACAATTGCTCTTTTTTTGGTGGGGTAATAAACACTTTATTTTCTGAATATGTTGATGAAATGCTAAATGTTGTCTTTGACATGTTTTATTTTGTAAGACTCACCTTTTGTCCAAACCAAGACAAATTTAAATGAACAAAATAATTCTTAAAACTACAAAAAACTTAAATAAAGATGATATTTTTAAATCAAGAGATTATTTGAGCTCGTATTTATTTCTATATTTATTTTCCCCCAGGTGCGTTATCTGTATGCTGGACTTTGTTTACGGAGACCCCATCCGGTTCTTGCCATGTATGCACATCTATCACATGGACTGTATAGACGACTGGTTGATGAGATCCTTCACTTGCCCCTCCTGCATGGAGCCTGTGGATGCTGCCCTGCTGTCCACCTATGGACCAACCGATTTCTCACCAGAGTCCCCCGATGTGTAGATTAAACTCAGCCCCCTCCAGCACTCAAACCTAACATCCGCCCTCTTGTTGAGTGAGAGGAGCTGGGAAAAAACATGTGTTGGTTATCTTGCACTTTGAAAATTTCAAAATCTATTCACCCAACGTTGGCCTTCCATTCCTCCCCAGGTCTGATGCAAATTAAGCTGGTCTTAAAACATCAGTCACATGAATCAGTGAGAAAGTTTTCCCTGCATGATTGTGTTCGTTTTGCTTGAGGCAACTAAAGATGGATTTGTATGTGGAAGCTCCCTTGAGCTGGCCTCAGTGGCATTTTCCCCTCAGCTGACCCCAGTTCAGTCAATCTCCAACTGATCATAAAAATGTATTTAAATATACAAGTTACATACCAAAATAATGGCTCATATGCAGAATGACTAGACACCTGTTGGATTATGTCATATTAATCACTGATCTACACTTACTCTAGGTTGAAATGTCTCTGTTTTAGTCACATGATCATTTTTATCGTTTTTCTCACAGAAGAGCCTTAGTGCTCTCCGGATGGGCTGGATTATTAAAACATATGCACACTTATATCCATAAGCTCAGATGCTGTTTTAGTTTTTATCCAAGTCATGAAAGGAACTCAATGTTTGTTACATGAAAGTCTCACCAGATGATGCTGAGACAGTCGGTGTCAAGCGAGCATTTGAGTAAGTGGGTTATAAATTAGAAATGCTTGCACACACCTTTCATTCGATCCAGAGATTTGCACTTTACTTATAGGACATTATCTAAAACTATATTAATATATTTACCTTATAACCTTGCACTATTGAGACTTCATTCTTTTATCTCCTGAGATGCAAAAGTGATTTAGATGATAACGTTATTTTCCAAGTTGTGACTTATCACACTGAGGGAAGCCTGAAGATGCATTTCATAACATTTGTGATTCGGTAGTGTAAAAAAAAAAATCTGTTTTTGGAATTTTAAGTTTTAGATGTTGGGTTGGTTTTTTTTTACTCTAAGGGACAGAGGCTTGCTTTGTAGTGCTTGACACTATTTTCACTTTCGTGGTAAAAGTTGGATGTAATACATGATACAGTATAATATAAGGGAAGATTTGATTTTCTTTTTATGATTCATGTTCACCATCATGTTTTCGAGCCATTAGTCTTCCTCTGGGAACTGTTGACGAGAAAACAAAAGTTGATTTTTTCTTGTGACTTAAATAAGAACTTAGATTTATTTAAATCCTAAGTGTTTTTTTTTGTTCCAGTTCTCTGTAGCAATAGTTAAAATCACTACTTTCCTTTTCATTTTTAGCATTTAGACTTTTCTGTTAACCGTTTCTGCTCTCGCTCACGTTAAGTCCACTACATGTTTAGTATTTTAAACTCTGATTTAACTTCTGTCCCTATTAGACTTTTTTTTAAGGTGTGATAGTTAAAACTGAGACATCATGATTTCCTCTCAGCTTTCCTTTGCTCTGTTTTACAATTTAAGTTTATCCTGAAGTGATCATTCCCTGTAGTTTTATTTCGGTCCTTTTGGAAGCCCTCATGTAAACAATAAATAAGAGGAAAACTAAATGTCGTTCTTTATTTTCCCCCTAGACATCTACAGTAGTGACAGATTTGTTCAGAGTCCGGTTTGTTGCCCCATGATTACCAGAAGGAGGATTACAGGAGGCTCAAAAGCTGAATATTCCATTCAGCTTTTCATTAATGCAATCCCAGAATCTTGCAGTGAAGTGGAAAGCGTGACCGCATAATCAGGGCTCTCCGTTTCGCTTGTGCAGCAGAGTGAGTCAACACCATATTGGTTAGCGTTTAGTGTTTCCTCTGCTTGCATCAGCTGGGAGAAACATGCAAATGCAGTTTCTAACTGTTGGGATGCTTAGCAAAGACTTTATGTGTTATTCTGCCCTTAGTTTTGCCTGGCAGGTAACATTTTCCTCATTTTAGGTGTTTCTTTTAGTCGTATTCTTATCCGGCTACTCCTGAAGTGACGGTTTCCTCGAAACAGCAGCATAAATTAAAAAAATTGGAATCAGCTCAGGCTTAATAGGAAGGACAGTAAAAGACAGGTTCAAATAAACCAGAAATCCTCAGCTAAATCATTTTGTATGCTCATTATTTCTCAACCAGATTCCACACATCCTTCCTGGAGCCTTCAAAAACAGCGATTGATGGCAACAAGTTCTTTTTGTTTCTTTCTTTTCTCGGATTACAGGCTAACACGGATAATCAGCTTTGCAGCGTTGCGAGATCTGCATGCTTTTATTTTTATAACCAGAGTTTGATAACCTTGACCGGCTCACTGAGGACTCACATGGAGAGGGTCGCTGGTGTAAATGTGACCCTGGTGAGATTTTGGGTTGATGAGGTTGTTTTTGGTGTAACTGTCTCAGGAACCAGCAAAGGAATTCAAATAAAAACACTAATAAAGATAACAAACAGAACACAAGAGTTTATTGGTACTGAAGCATTTGCAGCGGCAACTGTTTATATCCTGGGAACAAATTCATAATATGGCTCAAAAGACCTTTGATGTGATTCAGAATCATTTTCTCTCTGTAATACTTTATTGTTGCAGCGATGCTTTTTATTTATCATTCTTAATGGTTGATCGCACATGAGTGGGTCATCAAGGTTTGTACATCCCGTGAAAGGTGACCGGAATGGAACACTCCACTTCTGCTCTGGCGATCTCAGACAGGTCCTTAGCGTTGAGGATGAGGAGGTAAGCTGGTCTCTGGGAGCCAGGAGCTGCCACAATGGTAAGCAGCACTCCTGTGGACGCAGCAGACATCAGACCGGGTTAACGGTACCCTGGACTTTCAAATAATCGCTATGACTTACCATCATCTTCATCGACCCCATCAGGAGTCTGCAAAAACAAGGGCTCTGAGGGATACGAGTCAGGCTCTTGCCACACCCAAGTCTCCTTGGTTTTCACATTCAACTTGCAGATCTGCAATTGGAGAAAGCATCAACTACAAAAAAACATGTTTTCCTATTTTTTCCATCTAAATTCTGTGGATTTGTTCTTTTACCCTGTCGGGTATGAAATGGTTGAGACCCAGGCCGTAGGCGTATGAATAGTTCCTCCCTCCATACCCCTTGTAGTTAATCTGAGGAAACTCAAAAGCTAAAAAAAACAAAACAATTGAGAATTAAACCAAGAAGTAACTGAAAGAGTAAAATATTATCCAGTACGTGTCCTTATGAATATGTGTTGGCACCTTGGCGAGGTCCAGAGAAGAGCACCTCAGGCTCCAGCCAGATCATCCCGTCGGCGTGCATCGTAGCGGTGGCCGTGGTGTACGGCAGACTCACAAGATTCTTCCCCTGCTCCTCCTGTGTCATATTCAAAATAAAGCAGGTGATGGAAAAATAAAGATGGATCTGTTTGTGGTATTTCTATGAGGACACGAGGGTCACCTTGTGGACATCCAAAGGAATGACGTATCGGCGCACTTCTGGTTGGGGCGCCATCATGGCTGCCTTCTTTACCTCATCCCAGTTGGCTCTCAGGTTGGCCAACCAGAGGTAGTTGTAAACAAACTCAAAACTGTAACAAAGCTAAATTAAAAACAAAAATGTCGATGGCATAATGGGTAAGATAAAAGTCCAGACTGCTCACCCTTTCCATGCACACAGGTCAACAACGATGAACCCTTGGTCCTCATAGGTGTTGATGTGGTGGAACATCCCGATAGCTGCTCCTTTGAACTTCAGGTCGATGTACTCTCCTGGCTCTTTCTTGGCAATGTGAAAGTTGGTCTAGAAGAAGTTTAGTGAAGTAGACGTTACATTATGGGATGGAAATTGAAAATATTCAGTGAAAATTTAAATCTCAAACGTCTTACTCCCTGGCTCTCATTGGACTCAAAACAGTCCATGTAGTTGGAGCCGCGGATGCTCCAGGCACTCAGAAACTTTAGCAGGTTGATTTTCACCGGGGTTTCCACAAAGACAAAGTAGTTTTCGGACATGCCAAAGCTGGAATTTGAGAAAAAGGCATCTTAGAAACTTGCGTTATAGACAACAACACTGAGCTGATAAAAGAGTCACCTGTGTACGTAGGAGGGCTTGAACCTTTCAGCACTGGGAAACTGCACCACCACTTTGGACTTCTCAATAGGATCCGACTTGTCTGAGGCCAAAAGATTAACATTTAATGACTGATTGCTTTGAAATCCAGGTCAAATCCTCAGATATGCAGTTTGAAACTGATCCAAACCTTTCTGTGTGGGCGGGATCCTGACGATGTTGTAGGCCAGCGTTGCACCTTTCCCCATGCAGTTTCCAATGTTGTATACGGTGCCATCGTTCTCAATATGAGGGTGAGCGGTCACTCCATTGATGTTGACATAATCGCACATGTCAACCTGCGCAGAAAATAATCGTTTTAATTGAGTTAAAAAAGAGAAACCCTTACGTCCATGCATCTTTA
>SSNS01000405.1:475614-520005 GCA_006937985.1 Aphyosemion australe | reverse complement strand
ACCCCAAAAACTGCTGTTAAATTATGACTTTTTGACTTTAGAAATGGCACCCCATACAAATTATGCTTTAACTTATTGTAATACTATAAGACTTTCTTTTGTTTGACTAGTATCGATATTGACATTTAAAATCATGACTAAAATCCTACAAGCAGCTATGAGATTGATAACTCAGAATCATACTTCCTGAAGTAGGTGACCTGGCCGTTCTTGAAGTCAAACTTATGCATAAGGGCCTGTCCATCAAAGAGGTGATAGAAGGGTTCATCTCCAACCTCAAAAAGTCCTGGTCCCAAACGAAGAAGGCTACCCTTCAAGTATGAAGGAATTCTGCCTGCAGGATGAACACGGGGCAAGAAAAAGTTTATTTAATGACTCAGACTGACAAAGATATACTGGAAAACACACAAAGTGTCCAGTTTGCATGGAAATTGCTTTCTTTAAAAAAAGTTAGCGTAAAGGTTGCAAACAAACCTGTAACTGTTGTTGGCAGAGGTTCAGCGAGCTCCTCGCATGTCTCAAAAATCTTCTTATAGGTACCAGCTGGGTGTTCAAATCTGTTATCACAAAAGATTACTAATGCATACCAAAAATGTGAATTATTAGAAGGTTACGTACATGTGTGTGTTGGTTCAAAGCTGCATTTGTTTCTGGGAAGTCGTAGAAGGTTAAATATTAAGTTTACAGGTGCTTTATTCTAGAGCAGATCCACCGATTTGTCAAGAAATGTGTCAAATTTACAGCAATGACACAAAAAAATACATTTAGTTGAAATTTTGTTAAAATTATAGAGGAAATCAGATGCATAAAACCAAATTCAATGTTTGTTACTGACACAAAGTATTTAATTGCATGTGAAACTCACCGGCTGACCATGTTTTCCTCTCGTCGTTGTAACACAAAGCTAACTCTGCAGTGGTCACCTCTGATCTGGAAGCATCTGATCTCTCAGAGATTTGGGGTATTTATTTATCCGGAGCACTTCACAGTTATTATGCTGCTTGGTGAGACTTTCTCCTGGCCAATCACGTCACACCAAGAACAAAAATCCCATTGTGTCAACATCCCCAGTTCAGTGACATAAGGTTCTGCCCCTCTGAATCCGGATTTGTTCAGGAGAACGTGTGCTGCACAGAACAGTGCTTTAGCGAATGTGCATGTGCATTTTTCCCCCCCGACTGTAGTAACTGTTTCAGCTTCGCTGCGACATTATAAAAATAGCACATTTATAGATTTTGTATTACAAACATGGTGCACAAAACTGCTGAACATACAGAAATGTGATTGACTCTTCAAATCAATAAATCCTAACAGCACCAGTTGCATGTGTGTATATTTTAAATTTACAATCATAAATAAGTAATTATGAAAGAAACTATTATTGAGTCTAAAATTTCACCCTTTGGACATAACTGTCACCTCATTTTAGAAGATTTAGACGTCTGTAGAATATATTTTGAAATAAAAACTAATGAAAGATGGGTGTTAGAGCCATAATCAGGTGATACAATAAAACCACTGCTACATTTAACTCTTAATACATGAAACGTGTAGGCCTACTGTTGTACTTTGGTCCCCATTGCTTGTCTCTTGCATGTGCCACGATAATCCATGTGGATGGATTAGCCTGAAGACAGACTCTACATTGTTTCTGCTGGGAAATAAACAAAACGAAGGGAATGATTTTGCAGCTAAAGCACATGTGTGACGCGGTTCACATGCAGTAGCTGCCATGAGATTCAGGTCAGACTCTGTACAAGGATGTTTGTACGTTCTGACAAACCAATCTCAATGCAACAAGCTCTAAAATGCTTGCAATTGTGATTTTCCAGGGTGGAATGTGTTTATTTGTCTAGATTATATGTTATAGATGTCAAATTGTGAATCAAATGGATATCAAGCAAGAAGAAAATTGAAGTTGGAAGTGAGTGTGATGTTTGAGTGTAAAATAAAATATTTATCTGTTTAGGCAGATGATACAAACCCAGAGAGTGAACATTTATGAGTGACTTTTAACAGCTGGAGCAATTGCAAAAACATAGACCTATCACAACAATCAACTGGAGTCAAATAGATGTGATTGCTGTAACGTGTGTTCACAGTGACAGGTGGTGTACATCTGGCCAGAAAATCTGGAAATCTGCATTTGACAAACCCACAGGGAGGGAATTCTGGAATAAGTTTTTATTTTCTAATTTTGAATGTGAAAGGTGATTCAAAGTGTGTAAATTATTTAAGGATTATAAATGACAGGAAATGTAAAAAAAAATCAGAAATTAATTAGCATTAGATCATTAGCATTAGGGAAATCACATTTTTTTTCTTCTTCATATTCCTCAAAATGTCACACATCTCCCATCATTTTGTCACTTGAGAAGCAAGTGCGCCCTCTGGTGGCTCATTATCGCAGCGTTGCTCTCCACGCATGCGTACTCCGTTGGAAAATTATCCAATATGGCGTCGAGCTTCAATGGCCGTCTGTTTCTTCTCGTTTCTTTAGTCGCCAAGTAACATTTATTTCGGCCATTATTTTCCGGAAAGCTTATTTAATAAACCGCGAATTGCCACGGCTGTAATTTAATAATTGTCGTTATCTATTAATTAGTGGTTTGAAAACGGTAACTATCTCTAAAATGAGTTATACGACGAGGGTGGTCCAGGTGACCAATGTGTCGCCGAGTACGACGTCGGAACAGATGAGAACATTGTTCGGTTTTCTGGGAACCATCGAGGAGCTGAAATTATTTCCACCAGAGTGAGTTGTCTATATTGTTGCCCAATTGATCGTGTTGCTATATTTTAAATGTATTAACACACTTGTGCTTGTCTAAGAACGGGTATAGCTGTTGAACGAAAACAGTAGGCCTGTGCTAACCAGCTAGCATTAGCATAATTAAAACGTCTGTTTTGCTTTGTTTACAAATCTGATCCCCGTGTTTAGTTACTGTGGTGAGTAAATGTAATCATTTGGGAGGTGAACTCTTGCTTTGGATGTATTGTATTATAGGAAAATGATCAAAAGTTTAAGTTACATTTACATTAGGGTTGGCTAACTGTGCCACAACATATAAACACATTCTATAGGATTTTCAGTCACACAAGTGTTGAATTGATTGCTAGTTGTATAAGACTGCAATATTACAACTACGTTTTCTCAACTTTATAGGTTTGTATACATTTTTTTCTATATTGTTTTGGGTGAAATTTTGAACCATTCTGTTTTTAACAATATTGTTTTTTATGCAGTGATTCTCCCATGCCAGTGACCTCTCGAGTGTGCTTTGTGAAGTTCCATGAGCCAGAGTCTGTGGGAGTGTCTCAGCATCTGACTAACACTGTGTTTGTGGACAGAGCCCTGATCGTGGTCCCGTTTGCTGAAGGTTTGTCTCATCTGTTTGCCCGTGTGTGTGCACTGTTTCTTGTTTTGAATAAATCGCATGATTCATAAGTTGAGTTAATGTAAAGGAAAAAAATCCATCCGCACAAGTCAACTCACCTTGGTTTGTTTAAATGCTGCTATTTAGATAATTCGATCTAACCTGGCTTTGTGATTTTTTTTCGAAATATCTGGAAAAGTGTATAAAGCAGATTGTAAAAAAAAAAAAAAAAGGTTTATGATCGGTAAACCACGATGCAACTGTTTTTGCTTTGTGCGATTCCCTCCCATCAGGTTTTTATGCTGCATGTATAAGGTGCAGTATAAAATCTGCTTTACACACTCGGAGTTGAACATTTCCCAGCAGCAGGCGCTGCAAACACTTCAAGGTTCTGAATCAAAGTAAAATAAACACATGTGCATATTTTTCCCCCCACATTGGACTATCCACTGTTAAACCTCTCTCTGTTATTTGTGTGTGTGTGTATGTGTGTGTGTGATTTTTGTAGTGAAGAAGGCAAAGGCAGCTCCCTCGTTGAAGGCTGAAAGTGGTCGTCTGCCTGCCAACAGGGAATTGTAGACATTTGCAAAGGCCAGCAAGCATTCAAGCCCCTCCCCTCTTTTTTGTCCTCTGTTCTGTCTCTGCCTGGACTTTTTCTTTCCCTCTATTTTTTTTCTTTCCTTACCCAAGTGGTTAAAGGTATAAAGGTCAGATCCAAGTCATATTACTGGAAACATTGCTTACAATGCAGTGTGTTCAAACTCAATTGCTGCTTGGCCGTTCATTTTATTTCTAAAGGATCGTTGCTTTGCGGCAAAGCCTGATTAGTTCTTTGTTCTGTTAATGTCAACAAGTTCCATGAACAAAGACGAACCAAAGTACCTCTAAATTCATATTTATTCATTAAAGTGAAGGAAATGGAGTCAAAGCCACAGGGAAGATCATATTTGTTCACACGCAGTGAAAAACAAGTGATTTATGCATCTAAGAATTGTTTAAAAAAAGAACTGCCTCTTACAATCAGAAGATTTCAGTAGTAACAACAACGCTGACAGAATAGTGCAAGATGTTTATTTGGTTCTTTCATGGGATTTGTTGACAATTCTCAGTTTTATTCTTGTTTAAAGGGTTGGCTGCGTTGTTTTAAAATAGCAATAATTATTTGGGTCTGGTGCTGTTGGATCAGTATGTCTGAATCCATGATCACCACACAATACGATGCCTAAAAAACCCAAAAGATCTATTATGTTAGTTGGGCTGATGACATGTACTGATTGATAAAATTGGTCGGGCTTTGCTCCCGACAAGACAATGTTGGTACAATGTTCTCTTTTAACATTGGTCTTTTTTTTTGTTGTTGTTGTGTTTTACAGTTCTTTTTCCTGGCTCAGCCAGTCCTGTATACCAGACCCCGCTGAAAAAACCATCCAACCGTTTTGTCCTGCAGCAATTTCTCTCTCCAGTGTGCTCTTTCAATGTCTAAATGTTGTCTTTGTTGTGTGTCTGCATTGAGGTCATCTCATTTTGTAAATAATTTGCATTGGAAAGTGGACTGAGAGAGGTGATTATGATGTGTTTAGTCATTTGTGCAATTTTTAAAAAAACAAAACTAAAGACTTAAGGATGGGCATTTAACGTTAAACTACTGTCTGGTACTCTGAGGAATTGTTCGACCATTTTTCGAACACCCCTGACACAAATACAGGTGTGCACACACACACTTTACGTGTGTAAGGTAAGGATTTGAAGCTAATGATGTACACAGCAGGCCCGCCTCCTACCCTGAATTTGATCATTTAGCGTAACCGCTTAATCCTGAAAATGTGTTTTTGGTAAGTAGACACTGATGGCTTGTCTGGTGTTCCTGCCAAATCCTTAAAAATTCTCTCTGTTGTTTGTATCTCGATTTTTCTCTGTGCTTTTAGTAGCGAAGCCGCCAGCGTGAGTCGCTTGTTTCAGTAAACATCTAAATGAAAATTGAGGGCACACCCAACTGGAGAAGCCGATGTGCTTGCTAACGTTTGGTTCATGACTTAAAAAACACACTCAGGTGATATATTCTTGGCAGTGTTCATTGGAATAGTGTGATTTATTCCAGCTGTAGATGTTATTTTATGATTTAAGGGAACTCTGATCTGTAAGGTGACCTTTTTGTTGAACCTAAATTGAAGAAATGAAGTGAGAAGACATTTTTTTTTCCTTTTTGTTTTTTCCTGAACATCATCTATGAAGTTTTTGTGTGGTTGTAAACTCACTCCTAATATTTGTTTTCTATTTTTTCTCTAGGATCTATTCCAGATGAGGCTAAGGCTTTGTCACTTTTGGCCCCAGCTAATGCTGTTGCAGGGATTCTGCCCGGCGGAGGGCTTCTCCCAACACCGAACCCCATCCCTAATCCAGCTGTAAGACTCACCGTTTAAATGTGATCAACACAGAATATATGTCAGCTAGTGCACGAAATTCCAAAATTCTTAGGATTTTCTCTTCATCTTTGTCATTATTGTATAAACAGCTTTTCTTTTAAAATAAAACTATTTTCAGTTGTTTACGGTGTTGGTGGCTGGAATACAGGTGTAGGTTAACTCATGCATAACAGATATTTTTATTGTTTATAACTTAAAGGTTCAGCTGCTGGCAGGTCATTAAACATCTGAATTGATGTAAAGTTCAAGAAATTAATTATTTTTGAAAAGTCTCACATTTCAGTGGTTTAACAGCAATGATCACACTTGCATCATGGGTTGTTAGCTTGTAAACAACAGTGTGTGACAGGCTGGGGGGATAAATAATAACCTAACATTTGTTTTATTTTAGCTTGGAGGAAATCCCTTCGGCGGTCCAACCATTGATCCGATGGCAGCGTTTGGATTTGCAGGACCCAACATGAACCCTCAGGTTGGAGCTTTTTAACAGCAACTAAATGCTTATAAAAAACATTAAATAAAATTATAATTAAACTCAAATTAATGGACTTTTAGAACATAATTGTTCTGTTTTCTTGCAGGCTGCTGATCAGTTGTTGAAGATGATGACAGATCCAAAGTAAGTTTTGCAGAATGTCACATTTGTGTCTCTGTGTAGCGATGGTGACTAATTGATTTCTTTTTTGTTAGGCTGAATCCTTTGGCTGCTGGTTTAAACCTGAGTGCCAGCCTGAAGGCCGATGCGTCTAACAAAGAGATCGAAGAGGCCATGAAGAGGGTCAGAGAGGCTCAGTCTCTCATTTCTGCTGCCATCGAACCTGGACGTAAGTTTACAGACGTTTAGATGGGTCATGTTGACTCTCAAGGGCAAAATAAAATGATAAATCACAGTTTAGGTTAATTATTTATCTTGGTTTATTTAAGTTCAGTTAAGAGAAAAAGTTCATGAAACATGTATTACTGTACCTTAAAAGGTTTAAAACAAACCTTTTCTTTTGACCTCAGATAAAGAAAGCAAAAAGAAGCATTCTCGGTCTCGATCCAGGTCCAGGAGGAGGAGGTCCAGATCACGGTCAAGACACAGGTATTACTGTAGTTGAACGGCTGAGATGATACGTTTTTTTAGTGTGTAGACCAGTTCATTAATGCTTCTACTCCAGTCGCAGGCGAAGCAGGAGCAGGTCGAGGCGCAGATCAATCTCAAGAAACCGGAGGCGCTCCAAAAGCCCACGCAGGAGACACACTCACTCCAGAGAGAGGGGCAGGCGATCACGAAGCAGATCCAGGTGCGGTCACCTCGCCTGTTATCAAAACATTAACATCTGGAAAGCTTAGTTTGAGATTGGTGTGTTTAATTTATTCACAGAGAAAGGAAGAAGGAGGATGTGGGGAGGAGAAGATCTAAAACGCCACCTAAAAGCTACAGCACAGCCAGAAGGTCACGCAGTGCGAGCCGGTGAGGAACGCTCGGGGGTTTAAAGTAGTTTTAGCCTTTGTTCTTTCTGAACGTTCCTGTTGCTGCAACTAATGTGACCAAACCAAAGTTCCATTGCCTTGGCTTGCAAATACTAACATCTTAGTTCATTTATTTGTTTTTTTCTTCTTCACAGTCGACACCGGAGAAGCCGCAGCGCCAGCCGATCTCCTAAGAAGTCTCCGAAAAGGAGAACTGCATCTCCATCTCCTCGAAGGTTGGTACTACGTTTTATTTAATTTTTTTAGGTTTCTCTTTGCAACTTAGGGTGAGACATTCCTCGAGTCAGCATTAATATCATTTTTTTTATCTGTCTTCTGCAGACACAAGAAGGAGAAGAAGAGGGATAAAGAAAGAGACCGGGACCGCAGGAGCGATAAAGAGCGCAATCGTGATGAGCGGGAAAACTCCTCCGCCAAGAAAAAGAAGAGTAAAGACAAAGAGAGGGAGCGCGAAAGAAAATCAGAAGGAGACAAAGGGGATATTAAGGTTTGTGAGATTGTGAGAGCATCACTGTTCTGATAACTGCGTGTACATAAAGTTACACCAGCGATTGTTCATCCTCAGATCACCAGAGATTACGATGAAGAAGAACAAGGGTATGACAGCGAGAAGGAACGAGAAGACAGGAAGGATTCAGACGACTCTGCCTTGTCTCCTCAGTCAGCGGAAGGAAACGGCGTAGCGCGGCTAGCGAAGCACGCCAAAGTCAACGGTGCCGACGATCACCAGGAGGAGGACATGGATGTTAGCGACTGAGCGCTTCACACTGCTTAATCTCCTTTGTTTATAAACATGTTATGATTTCTCTTTTCTCCCACTTGGGCAAATCTAAAATGTGAAGTGTTGGGTTCAAAAAGATCCAGACTAGTCTGCTCTTTTGTAAATGTATCCTGCAGCCATCGTTTTCCTAGTTTGTCAGATTTGCTTCTTGCCTCCACAGGTGTGATCCCTTAAAAAAAAAATCAGATGTAGGTTTGCAAAGCTTGTTTTCAGATTTTTGTCGCTTCATGCTATTTTTTCGTAGTGGTGTGGTGTAACAGTCTCTCCTCCACAGAACAGTTCTGTTTTGCTTCTGATCTGGAAGTGTTTTATCAAGTTTCTTTTATATAATAAAGCCTGTTTAAAGAGCTGTGACTGGTTTTAATCTTTAAAACTTGCTAAGATGTTCACTAAACAAAACAGGAATAAACTAGCTGACAAACATCTAAAATGAAAAGTTGGATTTTGCATACGTTTATTTTCAACAAAGCAGAATGAAACACAAAAAAAGCTGCTTTGTGTTCATTACACTGAAAAAATGTCTTAAACGAACAGCTATTAGAAGGAAAAGTGCAAAAATGTAAAGTTACTACAGAAAAAGCAAGAGTTTCAAAAGGATTTTACACAAACACTTGCACAAAGTCAGCTGAAACGTGATGCTGGTGCTTTATTTAAAGGGATGTGAAGTAGTTGCAATACATACTAGCTGAAGCAACAGCTCAATGGGTCGTTTCCTGTCTGGACACATAAAATCCAGCTAAATCAACTTCACAGCTTGGGTTTCATTTAAAAAAAAGAACATTTGCAGGCAGATTATCAAAGAAAACACTAGTTCTAAAGTGTTAGTGTTACGTTTTCAGCTTTTCTACACGGGTGGGTCTGCAGGTAAAACACAAGAACTAAAGATGCAGGTGATCCAGGAGGAGGCCGACGCGGCCATAGCATGCCTTACATATCAGTGCAGAATTAAACCTGATATCCCATCGGGGCGGGGTGTTTCTCCCACACATAAAACATGATACACATATTCACCCACACTAAGCACAGAGTTCATACGATCACAACAAAACGTGGAGGTCGAGAGGTAACGTCAGCAAACCTGAACTCACAGGAAACTCCTGCACGTGAGAGGGGGCGCATTTTTCTGCAGAACCTTCATCCCAGCTGGTTAAAAACATTCTGTAGTACTGGAAATGTATTGCAACACAGTGTTTATATCCATATATATTTATATATATTTATATCGTAGACAATAGATAAACGAATATTGAGCTCAGTTTGAGGTTATAGCTATATGTGTTCTTATCGGTGAATGAAACTATTTACACAGAAGGGTGAGAGTGCAGCTTTTAAGATGAAAGATTTTCAAATATTAATGACATGTACAAGCTGAGTCATGTGACAGCTTTGACCAGTAGAGAACAGCAGCGGCTCAGCTTTATGTACAGCAGGTAGGAGAAAAGCCGTCGCTCCCTTCGCAAAAACAAACCGCCGACACTTGTTTACAGGTCACACGGCGGCACTCGGGATATTTACTTGCATTGATCTGCTTTGGGCACATCAGCAAGATGAATAACTTAACAATAAAACCAGTTTCCCTCCTTTTTAAACAGTTAATATTCTCAGAATGACACTCAACTCTCCCAAACACGCGTTTGTGTCGGTTTACAGGTCAGAGGTCAGGAAAGCGGCTGGGATCTTCCTTGTACTCAGCGGGGATGATGAAAATAGACTCGTCAAACTCGTCGTAGCGGAATTCCTGGAAGGTGACAGTCGCTGTGATCGTGGGGAAGACGGGGATGTCTGAGGAAACAAAGGAGAAGATGTTATTTTTGTGATCTTACAGCTGAAGCTCGCCCACACGCAGCCGCTCAGACACGTACCGAGTTTGACGGGAAACCCGGGCGGAAGCTTCATCTGAACAAACTCTCTGAGCTTGTTGAAGTGCTTGAATGGGGCGATGACTTCTAAGACGTTTAGCAACCTGGAGGCAGAGGAAGGTGAGTCACAAAGAGCATAAAGGAGGTGAGATTCCAGGTGTAGGGAATAAAACGGGCATTTCTGACAGGAAAAATACAATTCCTCAATATTTTAATCAAGAATTGTCTAAATATTTGGCTGTAGGGAAAGCCAAAGGGACATAAAGTTTACACCAAAACTTGAGCTCACGTGATCTGCTACAATAAAACATAATGTATTTATTTGTTTTTGATGATTCGGACATTAAACCACACATTATCAAAGTTGCAAACATACTTTTAACAATAAAGTGACATTAAAAAGCCGTTAGCAGCGATAAAGCATGAGGTTTTAATGTAGTCTCCATTATGGTTCACTCAGTAGAAGACAGAGCAATTTACTTACATAACAGCCGGCACCAATGTTTCATCATCATCATCTAACATACGTCTTTTCTTAAATCGGCTTTATTTGGTCTCTGATTTAACCCTTCAGAACCCAAACCCTTTTGAAATAGAAAACTGATTGGAATAAATACATCAAAATGTAGAAAAAAAAATAAAATATCCATCCATCCATCCATTTTCTCCCGCTTATCCGGAGTCGGGTCGCGGGGGCAGCAGCTTAAGGAGGGAAGCCCAGACCTCCCTCTCCCCAGCCACTTGGGCCAGCTCCTCCGGGGGAATCCCAAGGCGTTCCCAGGCCAGCCGAGAGACATAATCTCTCCAGCGTGTCCTGGGTCTTCCTTTGGGTCTCCTCCCGGTTGGACGTGCCCGGAAAACCTCACCAGGGAGGCGTCCAGGAGGCATCCTAATCAGATGCCCGAGCCACCTCAACTGGCTCCTCTCGATGTGGAGGAGCAGCGGGTCTACTCCGAGCCCCTCCCGGATGACCGAGCTCCTCACCCTATCTCTAAGGGAGAGCCCAGCCACCCTGCGAAGAAAACTCATTTCGGCCGCTTGTATCCGCGATCTCGTTCTTTCGGTCACTACCCAAAGCTCGTGACCATAGGTGAGGGTAGGAACGTAGATCGACCGGTAAATTGAGAGCTTCGCCTTTCGACTCAGCTCTCTCTTCACCACGACAGACCGGTACAACGCCCCCATCACTGCAGATGCAGCACCAATCCGCCTGTCGATCTCACGCTCCACCCTTCCCTCACTCGTGAACAAGACCCCGAGATACTTAAACTCCTCCACTTGGGGCAGGACCTCGTCCCTGACCTGGAGAAGGCATTCTACCCTTTTCCGACTCAAGACCATGGTCTCGGATTTAGAGGAGCTGATTCTCATCCCAGCTGCTTCACACCCGGCTGCGAACTGCTCCAGCGAAAGCCGGAGATCACGTTNCATCCAGAGCCTTAAGGAAATCCGGGCGGATCTCATCCACCCCCGGAGCCTTGCCACCGAGGAGTTTTTTGACCACCTCAGTGACCTCAGCTCCAGAGATTGGAGAGCCCAACCCAAAATCCCCAGACTCTGCTTCCATCCTGGAAGACGTGCCGGTGGGATTGAGGAGGTCTTCGAAGTACTCGGCCCACCGATTCACAACGTCCCGAGTCGAGGTCAGCAGCACACCCTCCCCACTGTAAACAGTGTTGGTAGTGCACTGCTTTCCCCTCCTGAGACGCCGGATGGTGGACCAGAATCTCCTCGAAGCCGTACGGAAGTCTTGTTCCATGGTCTCACCGAACTCCTCCCACGCCCGGGTTTTTGCCTCTGCGACCACCCGAGCCGCATTCCGCTTGGACTGCCGGTACCTATCAGCTGCCTCCGGAGTCCCACAGGCCAAAAAGACCTGATAGGACTCTTTCTTCAGCTTGACAGCATCCCTAACCGCCGGTGTCCACCAGCGGGTTCGGGGATTGCCGCCACGACAGGCACCGGCCACCCTGCGGCCACAGCTACGGTCAGCCGCCTCGACAATGGAGTCACGGAACATGGTCCATTCGGACTCAATGTCCCCCGCCTCCCCCGGGACGTGTTCAAAGTTCTGTCGGAGGTGGGAATTGAAGCTCCTTCTGACGGGAGACTCTGCCAGACGTTCCCAGCAGACCCTCACAACACGTTTGGGTCTGCCAGGTCTGACCGGCATCCTCCCCCACCATCGAAGCCAACTCACCACCAGGTAGTGGTCAGTTGACAGCTCCGCCCCTCTCTTTACCCGAGTGTCCAAGACATGCGGCCGCAGATCAGATGAAACGACAACAAAATCGATCATCGACCTGCGGCCTAAGGTGTCTTGATGCCAAGAGCACATATGGACAAGAAGTAAAATCATTTTTAATATATGTATGGATAGAATGTCACCTGGCGTCGTCAAACTTGAATATATGACTCAAGAAAATTTGCAGATGTTTGAATTGGGCTGACACCAGTGTCACCACGGGTCGGTCCCTAAAGGTCTAAGAGCCTGAGTCAATAAAGTCAAACCTACTTTTACATTAATTTTTTTTGTGTGTGTTGGCAGTTTTGGCTTGTTTTTAGCACCCCCTAATGTTCGTTAGCGAAAGCAAAAGTGAAACTTATCTCCTTGTGACACAGATATAGATGTGGTCACATTTTTTGATGATTTTTTTTTCATCCAATAAAATGTATTCTAGTTGGTTTGGAGCAACAGAAAGCTTAAATTTAGTCCTTTAGGATGTTTATTTGTTCAGTCTTTGTAGACTTATTTATGGTGGTGTAATACTCCTTATTGCCAGTAGGGGGCAGCAGGTTGCTTGGCAACTGACCAGAACTAGGGTTGCTGTTAGCGTTAGCTCTCCCTTCAGTCTACATAATAATCTAAGAATGTCCATGTTTGAAAAGATTCAGAGTAAAAATCCTGATTTGTTTTGGTTATCAAATAGTGAAATGTTAAGTTGGCTTTTGACAAAGAATTTTTTAAGTTAGCTAAATTTATAGAGAGAGTGTGGAAACAGACAAAATGTACTTTATCCTGCTATGTAAAATAATGTTTTTTTACATATAGCCTATGGCCATTTCTTCTTTTTGTTAAATAGTGTCTTATAAGCCCTATATGAGCTGGGTACATGTTGTGCATGATACTTAAATAAAATTCATTCATTCTACAGCAAGGAGCTAACGCAGTAACACCATACCGTACACCTGCTCATTTAACTGTTTTATCAGAATCATCTGTTGCTCGACCGCATACCTGGGACTTGCAACAGGTTCGTCTTTTTTAACACCTTAATCTAACTGCTGAAATGTCTCCTCAGCCTTCATTAGTGTCTACAGGAGCGGTTCATCACTAAATCAAACAAATCAGCTGTGTTCATGATTTCATAACATGCTGGAAGCAGACTGCAGCACCAGGTATGCCAGCTCCTTTTTCTAAATCCAACAGGGAGCGGCCGGCCACTCTGAAGTTGCAAGTGCGATATTCTGGTCACAGAGGGCGGTGGGGGTCTGAGTGACATTTCATTAACCCTGTAAAAAGTCATTTTAGCACAAACTGGCTCAAGAAAAATTTTGAAAAAGTTGCATAGTATGCCTTTAAAAAAAGAAAAAATTTGAAAAATCAGTTCTAATAGAAATGAAATGTCTGTTCTATTTGAATAAAATACACTTAATGTTTGAAAATGGTGACTCAGTCTGTTTTTTTGACCATAAAATAAGACGATTTTTTTTATTCCTCTCCCAAAAAACTAAATAAAAAGACATTTTGTCGCTGCTTCCATAGATCTTCTCATCAGCGAGACACCAAACCCTTCTCATACCAGACCTTATTATCTAAATTATTTCATCTCTATTCAGCCTCCTTTTCCCAAATCCCGAGAGGATTTTCAGGATCAAGCGGCTCTCTGAGTTTTTGCGCGGAGATCCAAGGAGGATGGGATGTACTTACGACTCGATGCCTAGGGGGAAATCCTGGCTCATGGCTACAGTTGCTTTGAAGTTCTTTTTGCTTTCCTTACACATGAGCTCTCGCCCGAGATGAGGAGGCCTTTAGGTGAGAAGAGACACAAATGGATGAAGTTGTACGACACATTAAAGAGATTTTCTTGTTGCTGCTCGGAATAAATTGAGAAATTAGTGATGGAATCAGAGTAAACACAAGCTGCTTACTTCCCCGGCTCTGCGGTGATGTATTCCTCCCATGAAATGGTATTGGGAACCGGAGCTGTGAGAGACTGCCTCCTAGCAGGCTGGAGACCGGGACATCAACCACAGACATAATCAATGGATTAAAGAGTTTCTACCGTTAGCTGCTGATTGATGAAACCAGAATCGTTTATCACCTCGAAGTTCTGCTCACTGATGCTGCCTCCTTTACTCAAACTCTCCATGATGGCTTTGTTCCTCAGGATGTCCTCTTCGCTTAAGTGCTCCCGCCGTTTCCTCGACTCCAGCACCAGGCCGTTCACCGCGTAGAAGTCAGCCAGGAAGTTTCCAACCCTCTCCTGTACAGAGAAGCAACGGATGCTGAACCTGAAACTTAGAAAATGTGGTGCAGAGAGGTCGTGTGCAGACACGTTTAGAGTTTATCCATCAATCCATCCATTCTCTTCCACTTATCCGGAGTCGGGTCGCGGGGGCAGCCTGAGGAGAGAGGCTCAGACTTCCTTCTCCCCAGCCACTTGGGCCAGCTCCTCCAGGGGAATCCCAAAGCGTTCCCTGGCCAGCCAAGAGACATAGTCCCTCCAGCGTGTCCTGGGTCTTCCTTTAGGTCTCCTCCCGGTTAGAGGTGCCTGAAAAACCTCACCAGGGATGCGTCCTAACTAGATGCCCGAGCCACCTTAACTGGCTCCTCTCGATGTGGAAGAGCAGCGGATCTACGCCGAGCCCCTCCCGGAGCTTCTCACCCCTAAGGGAGAGCCCAGACACCCTGCAGAGAAAACTCCTTTTGGCTGCTTGTATCCACAATCTCATTCTTTCGGTCACTACCCAAAGCTCGTGACCATAGGTGAGGGTAGGAACGTAGATCGACCGATTAGAGTTTAGATTAGAGTTTAAGATTAATCTAAAGGGTAATTAATCCCAATTTACTCCTAAAGCAGCAATCTGGAGTTTCCCCTCTTTCAGTAATTATGTACAATTTCCTATAAATCCTTAAAAGTGATAGTGACCCTCTCTACTGTGATATAACGAAGGCCTCCGTCTCATAGAGCTCCATGCAATTTGAATTGAGATGGAACTTCGTTCCATAAAAAGTATTCATATTTGCATCTGCAGGACAAAACTAAAAAATCATCTGCACATATAATGAAGCTCTAAAACTTTACAGGCCTGCTCCAGGGGGAGATGCATGTGGGAATGCATTTCAAAAAAACCAATTACTTAACAAGAACTGGAGACTAGAGGAGGAGATGAGTGAATACAGCAGGTAAACCAACGGTTTCCTGCTGTTTTCTGCTGAAATATGTCTCTTCATATATATATTTATTCACTTCCAAATTTATGTAGCGTTGACGTCAGCACAAAACCTTTCCTGACTGTCAATAAGCTGCAAACAAGACAGCTATTTATTTAAATGTGTATTTTTTCCCATCGTGCCTCCTTCCTGCTTTTTCTTGCTCTGAAAAAACATCACATGCAGAGAATGAAGTGCAAACGTGAACGAGGAACTAGTGGGGGGGACCGTTCGGACCAAATTCTCTGCATTTGCCTTCTGGGGTTCATCGGTTAAAAAAGCAAATTTCTCTCTAAAGATTCATCCCGAGAACAGGGCTAGTCGAGCTCTCCCACGGACTTCATAAAAGATGGATGAAGCCACTCTGAAGGGGACGTTTGTTTTATTTTAAACCTCACCGTTTTATCCTCTCTGAAGAGCCAGCCGATCTGACTGCGAGAGAAAGTGATGGACTTGGTCGACAGGGTTGCAGAGTAGACGTCGCTGCTCATCAGAATGTCTACTTCCTCCTCCGTCTCCATCTCGGACTCCTTGTGGAGAGGAGAGGAAATGAGGTTTGGGTTTTCATATCAAACACATTAAAGTGGTCATCCCAGTCCCTCACCTCATGGTGTATTCTTTGGTACACTTTTGCTTCGTTATCCAGAACCACGAAGGACTGCGAGGGTGGAGCGTCGCCGTTGAAGATGAAGCTCAGGTCTCCGCGCTGACACTTCATATCGTTGAAGTCTATCAGGGTGGTGTCGAGTCTAAATCAAGATAGAGGGCAGATGAGAGAGATTGTTATGTCCTACTTTTGAGATCTAAAAGAAGGTCTCGCCCTAGATATGTTGGTACGGAAACAGAATTGATCTTTTTTGGCGACTAACCTGATATTTATGCCCTGCTTGTAGATTTTACAGGCATCAGATGGGAGCATCCTGGAGAGCAAAGGCACTGCAACAAGAAATGAGTTGATGCAAATTAATATTAGTCAACCCTTAAAATAAATAAATAAAAGACAGCTCACCCCAGCTTTGAAAGTCCCAGTGCACCTCCAGATAAAAATCACCAAGCTGTAAATAAATAAATAAATTTAAATAAAATGTCCAATTTCACACAAAAAAAAGGTTTTCCAGGTATGCATATCAGTGATTTTTTTTTTCCAGCTTCAATCATTTTAGAGTTTTGATGCAGAACGTTAGTTTAGGATGTGAATATTTGTGCTCACCTCTCTCAGAGCTTTGAGTAATTTGGGCCTCTTGTCCTCCACGCTTTCCCTCGACTGCTGCTTTAACTTCCTCAGGATTGCTGTGACTGGAAAAAAACAAAGAAAGAATTTAAATCCCAATTAGATCACCTCAAATACAAACAACACACTCGTTTGTTACAGATGTTTTAACGTCACGAGTTATAAGAGATTACGTCAGAATCATGCAAAAACACATTGTCATGGTCATAAAAGTCTATTTCACAACTGCGACTTTTATTTTGGTAAATCATTACATTTATGAAGAATGTTTGCTTTGTTTTTCAAGCTGTTTTGTTATCTAGATAGATTCCTAATGAACCGTTGCCTCCACAAATCAAATCTGCTTTAATTCTTATTTTTAAATGCATGTAAACATGATTAAAATAAAATCAAATCCAGTTACAGCAGACTGAAATGATTAACTCAAATAAAATATCGTCTTTTGGCTTTTCAGTTACGTTTCATCATTAATTATTTGACATTTCTGAAGGACTTTGCACACACTTCAGTCTGTACAAGAGATCCGAATCTAACTAAATTAACTTTCTCTTAGTATAAAAAACAGTCCAGTGCATCGATTCTCTCATGCAACTGACACAGAAGACCCCACTTAACTGCTTCTGCTAATTTATATATAAGATGACTGCAAAGGCCCGAAACAGCAAGGATTGGATCAGCAGAAATATCTCAGTGGGTCATAAAAAAAAGTCACTCAGAAACGGATCGGTCACCTCATAACGATACTGGACAGAGCCGAGTAAGTCAGCACATCTCGGTGAGGTTATTTCAGCCAGTAGAAATATGTGACTAAAGGGGGGCGGTGCTGACAAGGCGCTTACCACTTGTGATTGCGCACACACACACACACATACAGAGTAAGCTGCTGCAGTAACATGCACAACTGTAAAAGGAAAAAGTGATGGCTGGTACCGACCCTGCAGTGTTTTGTTAAAGATTGTTAACCCACACACACTCATCCGCTATTTCTTGATTTGACCACCGACTGTGCATTACATGATTAACGAAAGAATTCAACACACCCTGCTGTGTCATTAGTGTTCGACTTTTCATGTCCTTGATGATGATGTCAACCCAGCCACTAGAACTAGTCCCCAGCCGGCCTGTCATGACAGGCCAAGTAGCTGAGATGCATACTAACAAAGATCAAGGAGATTTGTCGAATATCCAGGCCTCAAAGCCTCGAGCGGAGTTAGTCTGACTACAGGATTTCTATAATTATATGATCTATGCTGCCAAAAGCAGGAACTAACCAATAATTAATAAATCAGACAAAGTCAACACAACTTACTCATCTGTCTGTCACCGTAGCTGATGGCTTCTGCTAAAGGACTCCATCCCTGTGCGTTTTTTATCTTCACAGGTGCATTATGGGCAAGAAGAAGAAGAGCACACTCTAAAAAAGAGAAAACATCAGATGTTTCCAGATCCAAGAGGCAGGAAGCATGGGTTCTGATTCTTGTCTGTTACAAATGTGCAAAATTTGTACTCCAAGTGAAAAATACAAGACAAATCTCAAATATTTTTATAGGAAACTTAAAAATCATAACTTGGTCAGTCTGGAAAGCCAACGAAAGCTAATTTTATCAAAATTTTGTTGTAAAAACAAGATAAAAATATATAGTTGTGCGCCAAAATAATGTGTTTCTATGTGTTCTGTGAATGCACAATGTTTCTAAGGCCAGTTAGTAATTAAATAATCACCAGAGATAAAAATAATAAATAAAAATCTAGTGTTTCTTTATTGGGGATGTTAATTTGTCTCAGCAAATTTCTTTGTTTGAAGGAGAATTTAAGTTGCAGGTTTTGTGTTGATTCATCTCATCCTTGCCGTTATTTAACTCTGGATCTACTAAAGACATTGAGAAGTAATCTGAAATACAAAAACAGCTCCAAATAGGACATAAAACACTGAACAGTTCTAGAGTTTGAGTAAACACAAGCTGAAGGCAGATGCTTGGATATGGAGCCCGGCCAAATGTTCTGGGCTCAGCTAGATAACAGCAGATTTGGCTTTTTGATTTGCTTTTACATAATGAGTCTTAATCTTTCGGATGCTAAAATACTTGATTTCAATTTTTCATTCTGATATTATTCTGCTTTACCTTTGTGGCCCAGCATCACAGCCAGGTGAAGAGGCGTGTTCCCTGTAAAAACAAGCACATTTGTCCAGATCGGGGGTACAGAAAGATAAACATTCGTAAAGCATTTAAAAACAACAACTTTTACCATGTAAATCTTTCTGAGAAATGCTGTGGGTCCTGATGAGAGAGGAGAGCCGACGCACATCTCCCTTGTACACACACTCATGAACAGGGAACTCCAGGTCATCACTGGTCAGGATTATTGGGTTTTTGTTGTCATCGTCCACCACTGATGCGTTTCCGTTTATGTTGTTTGCATTAAGCTGCTGCGCCGAGGTTTTGACTGATTTTTGAAAAGCCTTGTTGGATGTATAGTGGTTGTATGTACCGTTAGAGATCGTCCCGTTAGAGGTTTCCTCGTACGTGTCCATTATCTCTTGGTTCTTGTTTGCTTTTTTGTGATCCTTTCGCATGGTGCGGATCTTTTCACCTGTCATGGTGCAGACTACAGTACGCTAATAGCTAGATTACAAACCGGTGAAGGCGTGGCGTTGATTAAAGCGCTTAAACGCTCCGTAAATAAATAAAAATGACAAATAGTGTCTTTGCTTATTTTATATCTTTGATTAAATACCGTTACAGCTGATGTCCCGAGTCAATTAGCTCCCCAGACGCTAGCTAGCTAGCTATCCCACAATAAAATAATGAATATGGTGGGTGCGGCGATGAAAACATCAAATAACACTCGTACTAAAAGAACATAAAGCTAAAACGTACAGCGACCAACAGGCGACTACATTGTTATCTATTCTATCGCACCTTAAATCCACGTTTTATAAATGTAATCGATTCAGTCTTTGCAGCAAAAGTCGGGCGGACAGGTTGGTATAATAAACCAAAAAGCTAACATTCTCGCTAGCACCAGCGGCGTACCGCAAATCTCGCGAGATCATAGGTTTAAAATGTAAATTTTTTTGAGTAACTTAAAGAAATGAAGTGATTTCGTAACATCTAAAATACAACTAATAAATTAAAAAAAATCCATAAAATACATTTTTGTAATTATTTATTCAACCAAGGTTTATATGTGTTTAAACACGAGAAAAAAAAGAAGTATACACTTGTTTATTGTCAAGTAATTAATTTTCAAGGAAACCATAAAACTGTTTTTACAAGAAGTCTTATTTTGTTATTGTACTATTCTGGAAAACGTAACTTTAATTATTATTGAAAATTGTAATACTCACAAACCAATGCATCCTTATGATCATGTCATTTAGTCTTTATTTTCTATGTTCTTTATTTTTTGCGTTGTTTATGCTTGAAGAGTTTCTGAGTGTCCAACAGTCTGCCAAGAACTACTGATGAAACTTTGCCTGCATAAAATCTTGCAAACTTAGAGAGGTTATTTTTTAAACACAGAAGAAATCATAAACAAATAACTAAACGTTGTGCAAAGACGTGAAAATCGGCAACATTGACAAATATGTCGCTTTTAATGATTAAAACAAAAATTTCTAAAATGTTAAACATGCTAAAAAAGTGAGAAGAACAGAGGACGTTCTATGAAAATCAAAAAGAAAATTGAATAGTTTGCGTCATTCCAGTTCAATTCCAGTTGGTGGCAGTAATGAGCTAGGCGTTACTTGTTACCCGCCATAAAGCCAAAGAAGAAACGTCATCTTTATGAGACGCGTTTTTACAGTGTTGTGAGCTAGTAGCTATCTGGCTAACAAGGCGTATTATTAAAGATGGCACCCTCCAAAAAAGGAAAGAAAGTAGTAAATCAAGAAGAGCTTCGGCGGTTGATGAGAGAGAAACAAAGACAAACCACCGATAAGAAGCGCATCGAGTCTCCTTTCGCTAAATACAACAGTCTCGGCCACCTCAGCTGTGTCCTGTGCAGCGTCCAGGTGAAGTCGGAGCTACTGTGGCCAGCCCATGTTCTTGGAAAGCAGCATAAGGAAAAAGTTACTGAGCTCAAGTCAGCAAAGAGTCAACCAGTGGCACCACCGAGTCAAGCGGTGAAAAGGAAAGTGTCAGACAGCGAAGAAGTTACTGGGAAGAAGGCGAAACCAGCGTCGGTTGCTGGTCAGTCTTCGTCAGGAGTTCCTGGAGATTTCTTCGAGAAACCCAGTGATAAAGCCCCCGTCTCTGCTCAAAAGTCTGCAGGACTAAGTCTCTTGGCAGGAGTTTATGACGAGGATGATGATGAAGAGGCGGAAGCTGGTGAGACGAATCCACCTGCTCAGAAGGCTGAAGTCTCAGGACTACCAGCTGACTTCTTTGACAGCTCCATCCCACCCACGCCTGCCATTTCTCATTCAGGATCAATCCTTAAAGCAGACGTCCAGGAGAAGGTCACTGAGAAGAAAGATAACACAGCAGAGGCGCTGCCTGAAGGCTTTTTCGACGATCCAGTCAGGGACGCCAAAGTGCGCAACGTCGACGCGCCAAAAGATCACATGGACAAAGAGTGGGAAGAGTTTCAGAAGGAGATACGACAGGTGAACACCAAATCAGAGGCCATCGTGGCGGAGGACGACGAAGAAGGTCGCATTGAACGCCAGATTGATGAAATTGATGAACAAATCGAGTGTTACAAAAGAGTGGAACTACTCAGGGACAAGAGAGACGTGCTGAAAAGGAAGGCTGTGCACGCGCAAAGTGAACGCATGCAAACAGAGGAGAGTGTTGAAGAGGAGGACGAGGAGGATGAAGAAGGGCTCCTGGGGCTTTTGTCTCGAGACTGGAGGGCTAAAGGGGCTCTGGCCTGAAGGTCTTTTCCAAAGGAACATGTGATTGACCTTATTTTTGTGCAAAGATGCCAGTTTAAGATCTGTAAATAGATTTGGTTTAAAAAAATGTGATTTTGTATAATATGACAGTGAATTACATCAGTTACCACAAAACAAATCCAAACCATTTACTGTCTTTATTGGTGCTCAAACAAAAAGACAATCATAAAATCTCCCATTTACAGCAACATTGTGGACCCAAAATTTACATCATGATGGTGGCCAAGGCCTTGACATGAGCTCAAATAACCATTGTCCTGCATAACCTATTGATGAGATAGATGGTTAATTAAAAAAAAAGTTCATGTCACATTGAAAAGCAACATGCGCAGCACAACAAAATCATTAAAATATTGTGATTAAGACCATAAATTAAGTTTTAACAAGCCAACCCCCTTAAGATAACCAGTAAATACATTTTTACAAAGCACAACAAAGTCTGATTATGATATTTCTGCGATGTAGATGCTCCATTAAAATGCAATAAAATGTATTACGTAAATAGTGATCGTCAGTGCTTTTTATACTACCTGTTATATACAATGAGCTAGGTTTGCTTTCTTCCCACTGCAAAATCTCAAACTATTACTTATTGCTACATATGTCTGATAAATAACCACTTCAAAGTGTTCGTAGCCCTTCAAATCTACAAAACATGACAAAAGAAATTAAAAAAAGGAAAGAATGGATACATGAACAGATGGCATTTATGTGATCCGTTATAAACCTGGTGAAAATAAAGGAGGAATAAATACAAATCCTAAAAGGAGAATGCAAAGGTTTACACTACTGTATTCACTTGTGGTGAAAAAAGCCTGAATATGGTATTTCTAGTGTTCCTTTGTAAACACAGGGAGTTTTAATGTTTTGCTAAGTTGTACCGGGTGTTTATATCAGAACATTTGCAACTTGATAGAGCTTAAAACAAAGTTTTAACATCAAGATGAGACTGAAAGAAAACAGGGAAATAGATGATTACAAGAACGCAAAAAGACTGACGATAGGAATGAGATTAAAAATAACACCAATGATATCAGTGGTTTACTATTATAAACCAAAGACATGGCTAAATAAGATCTGAATATTTTCCTTACAGATGCCCATCTGAATCACGGCTAAAGTGTAAGTCATGATTTGTGACATCTAGAAGTGAACTTTGAGAGTGAGGGGTGTGAATGAGGTGTGTGTGTGTGGGGGGGGGGCATACCAGTGCCATTTTTTTCAGTAAGACAAATATTCAGTTCACAAAAAAAGTGCAGCAGTTACAGAAGTGGGTTGGGAACCCCAAACCCCCAGACCCTGCTGGGTATCTAATACTGGTCGCTGCTGTCAGTGAAGCTGCGTTCACAAACCCACAGCAGCTCTCAGCTCCATCAGGGAATACCTCTGGTCTCCGTCGCTGTCAAAGCACTGCAAAGCACGCTCGCTGGGGGTTGATGTACCAAACAATCTCTTCAAGTCTTGGTAGGTGACTCCAAGTGAATCAGGTCCAACGCCGGCTTGTGTGAAGATGTCTTCCAAGTCTAAAAAAAAAAACAAAATACATTTTACTTTGTTATTGCTTAAAGCTGCATTCATGTTGCTGCAATTAAAGATAGGAAAGGCAGAATTAAACTGATTTGAAGATTAAAATATTTTTGGATCCCTCAATAGCAAGTTCTTCTAGTTTTATCAATTCAAGATTTCTAGGAAATAAGAGGAGACCGCCGCAGTTTTAGCCCGCAATAAATTACTGCAAAATAACTACAAAAAAATAAATAATACAGCTGTGTGAGTTCTGAAAAACCATCAAAACTGATGAAAATTTCTGACACCTTTCAGAGAAGAGACATCAGGCAGGAACACCCTTGTGGGACATTTTCTGCCCGTGTTTCTCTTGGCTCGTTTGGGGGTTAAAAAGCGAGGACGTCTGCTAGTTGGTAACTCTGTCATTGGTGGGGATATTCCTGTCAGAAACAAGGAAAGGGGAAGGGTATAATTAGTCAAAAACACTCTGGAAAGAAGGTGAAACGGCTTTATTCTAGGCTGTACCTGTCAAATCTTCAGGAGTTGCCTTAGTTGTTATCACAGGATGTTCACTGATGATTTCCACTGGAGCTGCTGCATCACTATTCTGCAACTGCAAAAAAATAAAATAAAGATCAAATAGTAAAATCCCCGTAGGTCTGGATTACTTGCTGCTGAAAGTGTGGACGTTAACATTTAGAAGTTGGATCTTAAAACACAGGCAGCAAGTAAATGTTTAGATTTTTATGCACAAAAGGTAAATTATGCTTGATAAAAGTAACAAAACCTACATAAAACGGTCAATAATAAAGCATGTGAATTAAAAAAATTGTTAAATGATTCAAGACAAACATTTTTTTTGTATTTACGGCTCCGTTTCTTTACCGTATCTATCTCCCATAACTAAGTAGACCTGAAATAACAAAAACACATTACTCACGCTGTGTTTTGACCCATTCTCCAATGAGGCCACTCTCTGATGGAGGTCTGCGACAGTAGAGAGGAGGATGTGAATCTGCTCGTCAGTCCACATGTGGTGCTGCTCTTCTGTCTCGTTTACGTCACTCATGGCTTTTTTAAGGTCATTTATATCCTATAAAAACATGATTAGGTCATCGTTTAGTTAGAAATGTCAAACATGAGCAACAAGAATTGAGATCCATTTGATTAAGACGCATATATATTTAACACATTTGACAGCTAACAGGGACTACTAATTTACCAAGGTCAGAGTATAGAACACCCTAATTTACAATTATTGGATTGTTTCCTACTCCCACTTTGGGTTTGTGAAAAAGAAAAAAAAAGCAATTCTTTTAAATATTTGACCTAGTTTTAGTTACAAACTCAAAGATCTGAGCTCCCAAATATAGATCGGTACTTGTTTCATGTATAATGGATTCAAAGTCGAGGCACAGATCCAAGAAATGACAGGACCTTCTTATCCCAACGGCTGCTTTTAACATCAGCTTGACAAGAAGTGCCATGCATGCATGCATGCATGCGTGGGTTAACGCGTTAGCTAATCTGGCCGTGGCGACCATCAACACAGCTTCTCATTTGGACTTGTGCCATGATTAGACTGATCAGCTGACATGTCATGAACAGAATCACCGTGCTCATAAATATGCACGTAGCTTCAATTCTTAATGAGAGAAATATGCAAGCTGCAGCGAGGCTGCAAAGAGGAAGTACATTAAATGCAGTTTATACCAATTTATTGATTACATTTACTTAAGACAATGCTTTATTAGGTTGTTTAATGCACACACGCCCATTCGGAGTGTCCTTTCAAAAATAATAAGCTATAAGCAAAGTATCCTCCAGTGAGCCTTGAGACGTCAAACTGAAAATACAATTTTTTATTTGACCCAGAAAACAATTATAAACTATTTCAACTATTTATAAAGAGACTAAACTGAGAAATCAAGTTTTGAAAAAGACAATTAATTTTTCTGCATCCAAACAGAAAATATTCAAAAACATAACTTTTGATTTATTCAGAGATATTAAGGGATAACTGTAAAAAAATAAATAAAGTGATGTATTGTGTGTGAATGTTGCTTTACAAGAACAGAAAAATTAAAACAAAGTGAACAAAATCAAATGGTTGATTTCCTCAAGGAGAAGCCTAAGTGGTAATCTCACGGTGTTGAGGTCTGCAAGCCTCAATTTGCAATTTAATCTGAACAAATTACAGCACCAGTAGTCTTAAAAGCTTCAATGTAAAAAATGAAAACACATCAAGCCCTTCAGGAAAACCTTCTTATGAGTTCTTCAGTTTGTTTCATTTCAAAGAAAACTTGTGTCCCAATAGAAAAAGAAAAAGTCCTGCTGCCTGTTATATAAGTGCAGCAGCTGATCATTTAAGGGTTTAAAATAATAAATTATGGGAAAAAGGTCTTGTTTTTAAAATTACCGTTGCCTTCTTAGAGTCGTCTTCTTTCTTTTGATTTTCTAGCGTTTCCTGCATAGTCTTCACATCGTGTTGCACGCTTGTCAGTGTGCTGCCAATCGTAGCGACACTCTGGAACAGCAACACAATTGAGAGGTTAGCAACTGAAATCCGAACAAACCATTTATAAGACTCCAAGCATCTAGAGGCGTCACCTTCTGCAGCTCTTCAACGGTTGTTGGGAGGCTGATTAAATCTGCAGCTGATTTCAAGTTGACTTTTAAATGGTTAACAGCAGAGTCCAGCAATGTAATCTGTGAAGGTAAAATAAAACATATCCATGAGGAGGAGATGGCGTTTAGAAAGGAAGTATTTCAGCAACATTCTATGATGCTAAAAAAGGAAAATTTATAAAGATCTCCATAAAATTCTGTCTTAGCATGTTTTATTTTCCTAAAGGTGTAGTGGGAGATGTTCCTAGAGCATTTTTGCCATGTTGCTTGAAAGTCTCTTCACATCCAATAAATTAGATGTTTTGTTAAAAAAATAACAATTTTAATTGTCTCTGAAACATACAATCCGGGAAAAACCTCATCCAATCATTGAGAACGTCCCGTTCCTAATGATTGGATCATGATATATCTATCAACCTTCCCTCTGACTGTCTCTCTCCCGGCTACGAGTACCCCTCTTTGGGCACGAATCATGTGTTCTTGACTTGGAGCAGCTGAACAGGAAGCAAAGCCAGAGCTGGACTGCCTAGTTTACATGTTTTGTTTAGAGTCTGGTTCTGTTCTCCCTGGGGGTGTTGGACCTTTGAATTGTGTATTTTCAAATAATAGCTTGCTTGAACGAGAAGAAAGACACCTATTCCACCTTTAATTTAAGTGCCTGTTGACACTGAATTCAAATGATTACTGGTTGCTGATCTCTTTATATATAAATAAAGTAGACAAATGCTGTTATGATCCCTCTTCTTTAGGCCACAAGCATCCTTTTCAAGTTGTTTGCAGCAGATACTTCAAACAGGAAGTAAATTGCACAAAAGTACTCTCAAGAAGACATGCTTCTGAAAAAGTAATCTCAGTTTGTATGGCCTCATTGTTTACTCTCCATATCATATATTCTCTAAATGTTTCTTTAAAAAGCTGACTGTGCTGATGTTATTGAAGATTCCAAACTTTCAAGCAGACATAACGACTGACCTTTCGATTAATCTCCGTCAGATTAAACCAGAGCTTGCTCAACCCCTTGTCCCCGTTCTCAATGTCGTCAAGTTTTCTGTCCTTGTTTTTGAGGTCCTCGCTTATTTTGGGTATTTCACTTGATGACACCTTCTGACTGGATTCCACTGCAACAAATAAAATAAAATGTGTTAAAATCATCACTACATGGGTAGGAAATGAATACCTAGCTGATCCACAACCAGTGTGAGGTGTCCAAAGGGCAGAATTATTGTTTACTGTCGTCACATGGTAACAGCTGGTTTGTGACACTTACTGCTGTGCAGCTTCTCCTTCAGTGAGTCTAGATCTTCCTTCAATGCAATCTGCATCCATATGAGTCCAGCACAGGCCATGACACAGGCAGCAAGTATGATGAATAAAAATAAAGGGTAGCACACATTGCAGCACTGCGTGTAGCTTCTTCTGTTGAAAAAAGTGGTAAGATTAGACACTGTAACTGGATAACCTGATTTATTATTAATAGAGGAATTATGTTCAAGAACGGATGTTGGGGGAATTTTGAGGGCTGCTTAAAAGGAATTGTTTTTCAAATCAGGGACTGATTGATACGATATCATAGTAGTAATAGACCTATAGTGTAAAATTTTATTGAAATAAAGATTATTGAAAGAAGTCTTGAATCAAGGGATTAAAAATAAAGATGGTTTAGACATTTTTAAAAGTCTATACTAATGTGAGTTCTTCAATATGTGATTTCTGCTTGTTTTTCTATGGATGTTATTCCGTCATGATATAATTTTGTCTTAAAATCACATTAATCTCATCTCTTCATGTACAATATATTGATCAGGACAGGCAATTACTGGATTTTTACCTAAACTAAAGCATGTTTGAAGGGCACAATTTAAACTACTGAAACATTCAGAAATGTAAACATTAATTCAATCTAACAAACTGATCGCCATTAAATTATTAAAAGCAACTCTGTTCAGTCATTTTTTTACACCAACAATCATGTAAACCCATCACCTACTTCCCAAAGGTAGCTCCGCTGTTAGGATTGTTGAAATCATCATCTTCAGAACTCGATTCTGACTCCGAGTCTGGTGGTTCGGTTCGGAGAAGTCGGTGCCCAGAGCCCTTTTTGGTCTTCTTTCTCTTACTGTCACCGAGTCCGATAAGGGCGTTTAGCTCCTTTCTCTTCTTCATCTTCTTCTGGGGAGTCAGCGAACCCGCCGAGCTCGATTTAAACCCAACCAAATCCAACGTTTTGTCCAGTTTGATGAATGTTGCCGTTTACGTAGAGGCTAAGCTAATGTTCTTCTGCTAGCTCTAATTTCAACCACGTAACAAAGCAAACGGATGTAAACACATCGGATTTGAGCCGAGTGGTTGATTGGACACGACACGCCTATCACATTAAAATGTCTAAATTAATCAGCTTAACGATATAACACAACAGCTTATTTGAAAAGAAAAACTTTCTCTAAGAGCTACCGGGTTATCATGTCGTTAAGCTAACTCAGCTAGCACATGCTAACAGAGGCTGTTGTTATTGAACTAACATAATCTCCGGTTACGTCAGAAATTACATGCTCAAAAAATCATTCGTTTTAGAAGAGCGGCAAAAAAATCTCAAAATAAAATATTTGAGCTTAAAAGTACAAAATCAGATAGTGCGGAGCGAAATGTACAAAAATTTAACCTACTGCCTGAATTGTTTAGGAAGGGTTGTCCAAGGAGGACCCTCAAAGCTGATTGGTGCGACCATAGATACCATATATAGATGCCTTAACTGGGAGTCGACAGCGTCCCTACACGGCGGCCATCTTACCTCGGGCAGCTTACGTTCCGTTCTCAATGGTAGCAGATGGAAGGTGAGTGAACTTAAACAAAAACACGCATAACTCCATTAAATATTAACGGATTTACAAGCGGGTTGCATTATTACAAACCTTATAACACATAGGCTTGATAGCACATACTTACACATTTTTAAATTAACGGGACAACTCCGTCATATTTTACAGCCACATCTCTGGCGTTTATAACAAATCAAACCGTTTGAAATTTGGTTGAAAATTGAGCAAGTTAGAGTTATTTAAGTAGTACATTCACTATTGACACCAATGTTACGAAAGGGGGCAGCTGTCCGAGGTAAGATGGCCGCCGCGTTAGGGACGTTCGTCCAATTGACGAACAGCGCGGGTAAGGCATCTAGTGATGATATCTATGGGTGCGACGATAAAGCTACAACTTCCGCTATCAAGTTTTAACGGGTAGCGAAACAGCGCAGAACACCTCCCACATGTGACGTCCGTCTGTACGTTCCGTTCAAGGCCATTAAATTAAGTAAAATGCAATTTGTTACAGCTCTAATCTAGTTTGATGTGTCACTGCGTGTGAAACGTGTTCTACAAACGTTATTTTAGCTTACTAATGCTTATGTTGAGCGTGTATTTAGATTATCAGTCATCCAGGATATGATAATCTTGAAGGTTTAGTTTCAAACATCTGGACTGTTCTTGATTTCCTTGAAGACACCTCTCACCCAAGAAGCTTTCCTTCTGTAGTGATATTAAAAGTAAATTAAACATGATAATTATTCTCTTCCCCCAAAAATGTGGCCATGTGGGCTTATCTCATCTTATCATTCTTTTTTCTGTCAGCACAATTAGTCATTGAGACAAAAAGTATTATAATATAACTTTAGGAGCTGTGATAATCATTTTTATCTCAGGGTTTCTGTTGATAATTTCAACAATTATTTTGAAAAATGATGTAATAAGTCCAAACACATTAGGACCATTTTCAATGTTATTTTGATTAGTGGCTTGATAATGTCTGAGTATCATTGCAAGAGCACAGTCCACACAGGCTAAAAAACTAAATTAGAAAGTGATAATGTCTTAAAAAGAACAAATGTAGTTGTAAGTGGTGATCAGATGAGTCATTCGTTGCACTGGTTACATTATAGATTGAAAAAACTTTACTGTCTGCTATGGAACTAAATCATCTGTTCCAGCAGGGCGTGCTCATCCTCTGAGTTTCTTGAAAGCATGAAATGGATTTTAATTTTTTTATTCTGCTCTGTACATCCTACAATCCAGCAGAAAACTGAGTATAAGGGCTGCAGCATCACTGAACCTTTTCAAGGTTATCCTTCACACTCCAAAATACTTCAGCCTCCTCAGGACGTGGAGGTGACTTATGTTCTTTTTTTTCCTGCAGATGTTCATGTGCAGGAGGTTAAATATGCACCATCTGACGAAATCCTTATGAGTTTCCTGTGCCCTAAGGAAATAAAAGAGATACTTACAGTACTCTTGGGGTGCTCACTGTGGGAGAGTGATCTTTCCAGCAGGTAAATGACTGCATCAATGACTGGTTGGTATGCAAACTGCAAAGGTTCCTGCTGTGAGCTCACCAGGCGTCAGACATAGCCAAGTACAATCATTTCCATCCTCTTCAATAGATGAAAAGTCAGACGTAGGTCTAAAGTGTTTTGGGTGGCTGGGGTTTGTGGTTGTCAGTGATCCAGGAAGTTTAGACTGGGGCAATCCACGGTTAAGCACATTGAGAGGAGAAAGGATGGGGTGTGCAGATGCTGCTGCTGGTGTTTTAGGTGTTGTGGGGGATTGAGTGTGCTGTGGCCAGTTAGCCTAGAATTTAGATCGTCAGTTGCCAAAACAAAATGATTTTGCTCCGCTTGTTGGTCTAGCCACGCTCCAGTGGAACGCCCACAGCCCCGGACGTCTGGTGCCGGTCCAATCACGGTGCCCTATCTGTTTGGTGGGTGGGATGTTAGTGCGATTTAGTGAAACTAAGGCAAGTTTCACACTGCATGCAAAAGCGCATCAAATCCACTTTTTTCCCACATGCGACCCATATCTGATTTTCTTGTGACAGTCTGAACAGTACAGATCCGTTTTTTTTTCTAATCCAACCCAGGTCATTTGCATATGTGGTACTGATTCCGAAACATATCCAAAGTTTTTGAAAGAGACTGCAGTCTGAACAGTCATGTCGCATTAAATCCACCTCCTACGTCACTGATCAGCAGAGGTAAGCGTCATGTCGGGACGTTCCTGAGGAGGAACGCTGAAGAGAAATGCTGACAGACGGACATCTTGTCAAGTTTTGGAATTAAAAATGCAAGAACGCATGAGAGCGGGAGGTGCTGCTGCAGTGACGTGTCTCTCCGGTCTCTGTCTCCGTGAGAGCGGGGCGGGAGGTTCTCCGTGGATGAACTTAATACCGGAACATTTTCAGGGAATACTAATTTGGGAAGATGGGGGGAATAAGAAGTAAAATAGTTTATAGTTTTAAAACAGTTTCCAGCCCAAAACGGGAGAGTTGATAACTGTGATCCTGGAATTGACTGAACTGTCAAGGCTTTCACATCACAACTCCACCTCCTCTGGTTCTGACTGTGACTTCTTGTCTTCTGCACATGTGGGTCGCTTTGAGGCCGTGAAGCATTCACACTAGAGAGTGTTTGATGTCGTATTTCAGTTATAATGTGAACAGCCACACAAAAAAATCGGATTTACTCAAAAAATCGGAATTGAGCATCAAGACCTGCAGTGTGAACCTAGCCAAAGATGGCAGCGGCTCGTTTGAAACAGCTTTGGCATCAACTTTGGACTATTTAGACTTGGCTTTTCTTTGAATCAAGTGCAGATAGAGGTACTTAAGTCCTTTATTTAGAAAAAGGATGGATTTGCATTTTCACCAGTGTATGGTGGACTGCAGCTATTGTGTCCTACTACTGTCCAATTTAGCTTCCTCCAGTCCTCCAACATAGTTTTGCTGCAGATGCTTCTCAGGATTCTTCTTTTTTCTATTTATTTTTTATCCTTCTGCACTCTTTTCTCCCTCCCCTAGTTAAAACTCCATTTTCTTTTCATTTACCAGGGCCTATATATCAGAAGTGACCCAGGGGTTATTCCTGGAAAACACCTTCATTTTCTGGCAACAGCAACGTTCTCACTGTACACAGACATTTACGCAGTCATGTAACGCTCTCCGTCTCAAACGGTGCATCTTAATCAGGTTTTTTCTCAACGCAGTCACATCACTACTCTCTCAATATTCCCTCTTGGTTGTCGGGGGATGTGTTTTTTCCACTACAGCTGTGTAAACAAGCTGCAGAGGAATAAGGTTGTGATCTTAACAGCCGAGTAGGCGAAAGAGCGATGATCTGTATTCACCCTTACTCCTTAGTATATCCAGTAAATCCAGAGTTTTATTGTTCTGTGTGTGTTGTGTAACTCACTGGGTGAATGTGGGGAAAGTGGAGTCACCGGTGATAAAAATGCAGGGACGAGAGGTGGAAAAAAACTGCAGCTTTGGCATAACGGCGTGTGCAGCAGCAGCATCGTGATCTGAGTGCAGGATGTACGCTGTTTTTGCAATGATGTGTGAAAATTCCCTTGAAAGTTATCGTGGCTGAAGGGCAACCATTAATGTCCCCGTTACACCGTTTCTCTTGAAGGCTGCGCCATCTAATTCGCATACATCACCACAACACTGCATTAAATCATAATACAAAAAAATGACATTATGTAAATGTAAAAAAATGAGCTTTTATTTTTAATGAATGTCCATATTTATGGTGATTGTAGCGACTGAAACCATGAAAGTACCACAAGATTTGATCTGATTAACTGTTCAGGGCATCATTTTTCATTGGGCACTAGATACACTTCAATGGTTGCTTAAAGGCAGATTAATGCTGCAATAATATATTTTTTTATTATGGATCTATAATATCTGCAAAGTGTGTTTTTGCTGTTTTGTTGAAATAGTAAAGCCTCTCCCAGAAATAAAAAGACGTGTTTACTATCGTTGCTCTGCCAGCTGAGCGATGTGATGCACATCAATCATTTCTGAAACAAAATCACTCATTTTGATTCCACAGACTGAAGAAACCTGTATTTAAACGAATCCACGTCTAGAGAAATGTTTCTGGGTCTGCTGAAATCTTCTTTGGATTCTTCTTTATAATTCCGAGATGAGAAAATGTAGAATAACTTTAGGCAAGTGTTCGCTTCTATACTTCGAACAGACTCATAAACTCTTTTTCATCTTCACTTCCAAAAGGCTCCAAGTTGTTCTTTTTAGACCAAACTGTCTTACTGACCTGTTTCATATTAGCCTAATTAGCAGATAAATGTTCCACCAGCATGTTTTTGTTTTAGTATTCAAGTCTTCTGTTCCCTCGCAGTGGTGTCCCCAAGGGGTGGCCAGGGGTAGCTAGCCACACCTAGAAAATTGCTGCCCTCTCCCAGGGAAGACCAGTGTTAATAAATCATGTTCACTCAAACCATAAATGGATCTTATTTAATCGAGACATAAATGTAAACCCCAAAAAATAAACATACAATTAATGAGTAAAGAAATAAAAAAACAAAAAAAAGTTTATATCTCCATATTTTTTGTGAATATGGAGATATATTCTCCATATTCACAAAAAATATGAATATGGATAATATATCTCCATATTCACAATGGAGGTGACACTTTGGCCCTCCAGCCAAAGTGTCACATCCCACACATACACAAGCATAAAAAGAAGTGGTTGGAATGGAGCGGCGGGGTCTACCAAAACAAAAGCACAAGTTTACAATGAACAAAACACTAACCATAGAACATGTCTCCGACGGCTATGGAATCATGGTATTCCGGATGAAAACTTGCACCCAAAGCGAGAATCATGCACCTAGAACACGATCCCGGACGAGCCCCCATTCAACAGGGGAATTAAACAAAAAAAATTATATTCTAAAATAAAATTTGAAATAACATTTCAAATAACTGAAATGTGTTTTTCTGAAATTTTTGTGTTTCTCAAATTTGAGGAAAGAGTTTTGGATGCATATTGTTTTTGAAAAAAAAAAGAATAAAGGAGCAATGCAATGCATCGCCACAGGTTAAACTCTCCCAGAGTTACCACAAAAACCAATTTGGTGTGCCACCCCTAAATTTTTTTTGGTCCCATCTGGCCACCCTTATCAAAATTTTCTGGGGGCACCCCTGTTCCCTTGTTTTTTCATCATGTGGGTGGCGTTACTCTCAAAAGGAGCTCGTATTTTATAAAAAACAATACAAGTTCTCAGTTTTACGTCTGATTTATTGTCTTTGTGTAACTTTTGATCCTGTTGTAAACACAGAGTTTTGCAAATCATTTCATTCTGAAACTCAAACCAGCCTGCGTGCACCCCACTTCCTTAATAAATGACAGAATGATTAATCTGCATTTACTTCTAGAGTCACTCAACAATAAAAACACACATTTATTGTGTTGTACTATAACCACACGCTAGCCCATAGAGTTTTGTCATCAGCTTTGTGTTTGCATAATAGTTTAATGAAGTCAACAATGTCCACAAAACAGCACTTATTTCTGTTTCAGTTTGTCAAGTCCAGCATGAATCCTGCCATAAATCCAGATGACCCGGAGGGGGATTGGCTGACCCAGCGAGACACGCGGGCTAAGCTGAGGCAGGGTTGCCACAGACTGGCTTTTAGCTCTTTTTCATTGAAAACAGCCTCCCACTGGCCTGCTCTTGGCTTTGAAATATTGTCTTTTATGCGCCTGGTACTCCCCCCTAAAAACCACAATACAATGCTAATAGTAATAATAATAATACCGAATGAAAATCCCTCTCCAGATGAATTTACAGTCACACAAAGGACCCGAAATGCTCCTCACAATCTCAGTATGAGTTTGATTATTGAGTTTCAAAAGCTGAGACCTACTGCTGATGCTTTATTATCCCTCAGAATAAAAAAAAAACCTCAAGGCAATACTTGTCAGCTCATGATAATAACGCGACGCCACACAGAAACACAAAGCTAATGTTGTCATAGTTTAGCCAAACGGCAGCGCTTGTTATATAAGAAACCGGGAGGAAGTCGTGTTGTTCTGAGTGCATTTTCTATACGTCCAGCCGTGTCACACAGGTAGCAAAGTGAAATTCAATCAGTGCCTCTGCTTAGAGCACCTGGGGAGAGAACAAGCATCATGCTGGGGGCCTGTGTGGAGCCATGCCAGTATGAGGCTGCAAATCAAAGCATCAAAGGTGTTTCATCTCTTCACTGGAGTCTGTTTTTCATCGGGGGTTAAGACTGAAAGGATGGCGCCTCAACCTCTGGTTCTGCACATCTACGAGCCACAAGGTACGGAGCAACGGGCGTCAGAATTCAGCATCTCTGATTTCTGCCAAACATTTGTTTTTACACTTTGTTCACAGCAGGGTTGTTCATATTCTCACCAGGACTGATTCCTGTAGCCGTGGGCAGGGAGCAGCCTTGGGTGCCGACTGAGAACGTAAATAGTGGTGGCACGATGGAAAATACTGAATAGAATTGACTGCTAATTGAAGGCTTTCATGTGACATGGCAGACTGTGTGAATACAGATTATCATCAGTTGGAGGAAGGGCTGCTGAGAATACAGATTCCTCCCATCAGATGTTTTTTTGGTCCAGAATCATTCAGCTATCATGGTGGATGACTCAGCCACCAGCACGCATGAACATTTCATCTAACTGGAACGCATGTATCACCTTTATTTTTAGGTGATGCCTTTTCAGAAAGCAAACAATTCTCTCAGCAGTCCCCTGATTGCTGTTTACTGTTGCCAACCAAATAAGCTTTTGTGGTTTTTAGCTATTCCTTAAAGAGACAATGGTTAGTTTTTACTGGAAATATCCATCGAAATGTTGTTGAAAATGAATTAAATGATGCCCAGTGGTTGAAAAATATTGGCTTCATAACATATAACTATAAAAAATTGGGAGCGTGTCTAAGTGTCTTGGCGACGCCTTATTGGATGCCATGTTTCCTTCTACGGGAGCCCGTGAGGACAAAACACATTTGCTGATTTGTAACAAACAGTTATAAAACTTTGTTGTTTTAAACATTTACCTCTTCACTTGCTGCCAGTGATGAAAGGGAGGCCCAATTCCAATACTCGCACTTCGACCCTTGCGCCCTTCAATTGTGCGTTCCCAGCCAGGGGTGCGAGTGCGTAGGGTGTCCCAATTCCCAAGTGCGGAAGCTGACCACGCCCATTTTGCACCCTTAATCTGCACTTCGCCCAAGTCCGCAGCGATGCGGACTTCGGGCAAGGGTATTACCCACAATCCATTGCTGCGTGGGAATTTTGAGAAGAAGGTGGAGCAATGACTCAAGTTACTTTTCTGAAAACATGTATTTTCAAGTGAAATAAGTTCATTCACAGGGAGGGAGGTCTGGGGAGAGGGAGGTCTGGGCTTCCCTCCTTAAGCTGCTGCCCCCGCGACCCGACTCCGGATAAGCGGGAGAAAATGGATGGATGGATAAGTTCATTTTAAGACAATTAATGATATTTATTCATACTTTACCTCTTCACTTGCTGCCAGTGATGAAAGGGAGTCTGATTTGCTTGTCATTTTGCTGGAGGTTGCACTCCCAGGGATTTTTGACCCTAATGGCCATCCGTTCCTAAGGTCTTACTTCAGGGGTGCCCAATCCTGGTCCTGAAGGGCCGGTATCCAGCACGTTTTAGTTTTAATTCTGCTTAAACACACCTGATTTCAATCACAGGTGATTAACAGGCTTCTGCAGAGCCTGATGAGCTGCTGCACAGGTGATTCTACCACTGAATCAAGCGTGTTGGAGCAGAGAAGCCACTAAAATGTGCTGGATACTGGCCCTCCAGGACCAGGATTGGGCACCCCTGTGACTTACTTGAACACAAAAATACAGCTTGCTTGCAATGATTTAGGTATGTACTGCCCCCTATTGCCAGGGAAAATACACACAGTCACTTTAACGCATAGACTTAGTGAGAGGTAATGCCCTATGGTATTTTTGCCTCTAGTCAAGCTTTGAGGGCTTCTTGGTCTGAAATGTTGAGTCTATGTGTGCAAAATGCCTGATCATATTGATAAAGCGTTATTTTAGAGTGAAATAATCCAAGCCACGCTTATAAAACCATTTTATTCCAGAGCAGATTAGCTGTTAAACTCTTAATTTATTAACACTCGTGGATGTTTTCCCCTCAAAACTTTAGTTTGTTGCTCTTTTTAGTCATGAATATTTGATGTTGTGGTGATGTATTTAAAGTCCGAAGCCTAGTTTTTAGGAGCCTCGGCACTGCAGAGCCACGATACATACGTTCCTTTAATTAGTGTGCTTCTTTTGAGTATTTACTAGAGAGTGTGGCCAGATGGATTTTATAATGCTTCAGTTCCAAATGATTACAAATAACATGGTTAGAGCAAAGGTAAAACACCAGTTGCTGCAGATGAAGCTGACACCAAGGAAGGGAGCCACATAAAAGCTTGTCAAATTGATTCTTGTTCTGCGTTTCAGCGACCCCAGCCCACAGGTACTCACTCTCCCGGCATGTTTTATCAGTAAGTGTACAAAAGGGAATCAGCAGGGGGCAATGTTCTCACATCAAAGATTAGCAGGCGTTCAGCATAAAGGCAACACTTGAGTCAAGGACAAATGAGCTCACACTCACTGGCTTAGCTCCGGCTAATGAAAGCAGTGCAAATATTGTTCATATGCGGCACAGTGGTAATCACTGATCATGGTATTGCTGTAATATTGACTGCAGTATCGTGTGCATGAGGGGCTTGTTTATTTCCATTCTTTTGCTTATTGCCAGACAGAAATGGCAGCATTTCCCACAAACACACACACACACATACAGCCAGACACGCAAAGGGAGCAAAATGCATCTGAGATCATGTTATAATAAATAATTAACAGCATCGTAACATTCGCCATTGTGTGCCTGGCAGCGTTTTTTTAGTGTGAAAATGCTTCACACTGAGATGACAATTTGACGACTGCTCGGTGCTTTTCATCGCAGCTCCCTCTGTGTAGTCAGATAAATGCCTCATATGTAAAAGAAAATGTGCCAGACGGGGACATTATGATTCAACAACTAATCCCCCCTGTCCTCACCCAGAAGAATTCACACTGTAGCAACACTTAAATCTATAGGAGAGCGCTGCAGCCAACCCGAGAAGCTCTGATATCATCTGAAATTGATTAAAGAGAATGGATTAATGTATTAAGGGCATCAAACCTGTGAGAAATGGAGAAAAATGCACATGAGAGGAGTTTTTGGATTGGAATTTTTATTCAGTGTTCAAATAATAATTTTATAATTGGATCATAATCGTAAACATATGTAGAAATCAACATGGAAGTCTTTATTTTCCTGCTCTGTGCTGCCAATAAAGTTGTTTCCAATTTCCTATAGTGCAGCGTATAGCCTTTTAAATTCAATGAGACTGAGGATTGGTTTCATAGAACGCAAAAGTTCTCTTCTTCACTGTATTAGACCAGGATTAGTTTAATCCATGTCTGTGAAATAGGCCCTTCATTTTCCTGGGAATATCTTCGGCACACCAGTATCATCTTACTTGGTTTTTCCCTTTTTTGAGAGAAGAAAAAGCAAAATTAAACAATTACAAATCCATTTCAATACAAAAAAAATAGTTTTCAGCTAGTTTACATTTCTTGAAAGAAATGAAAAGTGACTGAGAATCAAAAACAACAGAGCAGGATGAAAGGCGAAACAGATGAATGGAAGAAAACATCTGACATGTTAAGGAAAATCAGAGAACAGAAAGTGCTGAGAGAGGGATCTGAAAGGAAAAACATCATTGAAGTTTTGCTAATTTGATTAAAACTGTTTACGTGAGTGATTAAAGCATGCAAAAAAAAAAAAAAAGGCTGGTTTTATTGGCGACAGAGCATCCGGAGCCCAGAGAAGAGAAGAACAATGCTAATTTTCCACCACACTGTCTCTTCAAGGTGAAACAGGATGTTTTTGCACGTGTTTTTTCTTAAAAACAGCCTCCAGTGCATGCTGCAGGTAAACAGAGATAAACAGAAAAGCAGCTCTGGCCAAAATTTCTCCCACACAGCGGCTATTTTATTAAGTATATCCAGACTCCCTTTACTGCTGCTCATCTGTGACAAGGGCTGATAGATTTTTTTTGTGCTTGCAAACACAGCCATAAATTTGCAGAAAGCTGCTGCTATTGGAAAAAAAAAGAAGTTTGAATTTGTACTTGCCCTTGTTTTACCACAGTTTCTGGATTGATAGGGAAGGGTTGTGTCATGTTGGATTTATGTGCATATCTTCCTTCTTGTGTAACTCTCCCGTCCATGAAGTTTTCCATAAAATATACTGTTAAAAGCACATTTTTATATGTTTCATTCCAAATGGTTTAAATAATAGGTAAGAAGGTTTTTCCCCTTGTCCTCAAAGTCAGAAGGTAAAATTTGACATTGTATTGCACTCTTTACACATTCTGACAAGCTGGATAAAAGGAACTCGGATAAAATAAATGGTAGAATCAAAAATGTAAGAAAAAAGGCTGTACTCATATATCTTTCATGTTCCACCGTTAGTCTTAGAGTACTTTTTATATCAGCAAACTCTATATTTTGCCTTGTCCTCTCAAATCACCTCAACTTTTCATAAAACTGCATTTAGAAATTGATAAAGTGAAATAAAACATCTTTCTTTTTTGTTTTCATAAAGTAGTTTTTTACTCCTAATTGTACTTTAAACTCAAAAGCGTAAGAATGCAAAATGTGCCCTTTTTGCACGTTTTATTTAAAACTACTTCACATATGTGAGGTTGAAACCGATAGAAACATCTGTTCAGCGTTATCGCCGCCTGCACCTGATTGGAAAAACTGAGAGTGTTACAACTGCACCAAGTTAATAGTCTGATTACATCCATGCACGTGGTGGTGGGGTAATTTGAGCTCTGTTATAGTATCTACCATTTACTTATTTTTATTAGAATCAAGCAGGAGTGTAAAAAAGGAAACATCTTTATTGACATTTAAAGGCACACTTGGCAGTTTTGCTTGCTTATAGCACCCCCTAGTGTCTATTATTAAAGGTGACCAAGAAACAGTTAATCAGCAATCTAAAGCTGATCTTTGAGCCTCTATGAAGCATATAAAATTTTGTTGGAGCTTAAAATATCCCAGGAGCCCTGAGAAATGGCCAACTAAAACACGCATAATAAGGCTCATTATAAATGACCTGTTTTCCCTGCCCACTCCACCTGTGTGAGTGTGTGTGTGTGTGTGTGTGTGTGTGTGTGTTGGGGTGTTTGAGAGAGACAAGTGAAAGCAGAAACTAAAACTATAGTCAGGGTTTCTCAGAAAATCCCCCACTCAAGCCTTATATTAAATTAATTAGTGGAACTTTTAGCAAAAAGGCTTCAAAAACAATATTTGCACTACATATAAATTACTTGAATTTATTCTATATTTTTGCACCCTGGCACATGTTCTGTGTTAATTTCGTGTACATTTTGTGATTTGTAACCGTTCGTTTGTTCAATAAAGTTCTGAAAAGAAAAAAAAGACAGGTTGCTTGTATAAGGGTTGCAGATGAACAAGGAAGAAAAATATTGGACCGACAAGCTGTGAATCTATCTGGCATTCACTTCTAGTCAGGATTTAACCAGTATATCCTGGAACCTGAGTGGTGAGTGCTTGTTTTTCTCTCTTTCAACAAGGCTGTTGCTAGCTGAAGCTAACAGCTAGCTGGTGCTAACAGAGGCCGGGCTAACCGTGGCTCTGCGGTAGCGTTGCTGCGACTAGCGTTTTAATACTGCTGAGCCTGAAGTGGGTTCAAACTCGTAGCTGTAGCATGAGTGGCTTCATTGTGACATTGTTATAAAGGCTTGCTCAGAAAAGGAGTGTTTCTTTTTTCAACTTTCTAATTTACATAAAAAGTAGGTCACACACGTTTGACGGCATGCTACTTTGACCACCCAAGCTGTCTTATTCAACAGCAACAAGGAAAATGTTGGTTTACATTCTTGGTGTCCTTTAATTATCTGTGGTCAAACCAAAAGTAAAAACTTATCTCCTCGCTGTGCGTTCGTCTTTTTAACACCTTAATCTAACTGCTGAAATGTCTCCTCAGCCTTCATTAGTGTCTACAGGAGCGGTTCATCACTAAATCAAAAAAATCATCTGTGTTCATCTAAAACATGCAGGAAACATGCTGGAAGCAGACTCCCACGCCAGGCATGTAAACTGAATTTTTTCCAAGTCCAGCAGGTGACAGCCCGCTACTCTGAAATTGCAAGTGCGGTATTCTGGCCACAGAGGGTAGTGGGGATCTGAGTGACATTTCATTAACCTTGTAAAGTGTCATTTTAGCACATACTGGCTCAAGAAAATTATTTAAAAATATGAAAAAGTTGCATAGTATGGCTTTAAGCCTCTGCTTTAGAAATATTGGGACGATAAAGCAAATTAAATAATAAATATTTGTTTTACTTATGCACGTGTGTTTTTAGTTGCAAAGACTGACACAAATGTGCAGAATAAACCAAGAGATCAATTACATGTTTAAGACTTTTGTCCAGCATGTGGAGGATCATGAATTTAAGAATAAATCAAACCCGTGTTAAAAACCTGGCTGTTATTTTATTGTTAGTATTCCTTTCCCTGATTCCTGCTCGCCTCTCAGTCTTGTTCCATTAATGAGCTACTTGTGTGTGTGCGTGTGTGTGTGTGTGTTTATTTACTTTTTTATTTTTGACCTAAGAACTATAGCTGACTGGATGCTGGTGGGTTGTGCAACACAGGGAAAAGCGTAGGAGGGTTGTCTGTTTAAGAGCTACTGGAACCATCATGCTTGGCGAGGCCAATCACAGCGGCACCCTCAGTGCTGCTTAATTTAGGAAAGCCTCGTCTGTCTGCTTTGTCCTGCAAAAACGCAGCCATGTTTCTCAGATTCTCTGCCTGTGCCGACTGTAATTAATGATGCCTTTTGTCTAATAATAATCTTTCTGAATTTTACACGCGACCAAGATTTGCCACAATTATAAAGCAGCTAAGAGCTGATGTATTTAAAGATGCTGTAAAATCCAGAAGGCATCATTTCCTTTCTGCATTTTGCTTTTTTATTTTTGTTTTTTGTTGATGTACCGGCAACACAGTTTAGCTCCTTTATACTTGGCTGTAGTCTCATACTGTGAATCTGAAGTTGATATGCGATTCTCTTTGTACCAGATCCTCTCCCGGCATCTAGAAACCAGACGCACGGGGGAGAAACCTTGACGAGGCGCACAAGAAGAAAAACAGCACATTTGGGTATGACTATAAGCTTCAAAGCATTCCCCATCACAAGTTTTTTTTTATTATTTATTTATTTTTTAATGTTTGATTCAGACTGTGGTATAGAAGAACAGCGCGTGGCAAAAAAAAAAATCTTTGTATTTTCAGCAGCATGTGTTATTTGTGTTTCTGTGGACCTTGAGGTTCATGGAGCCCCCACAGAATGTTGTGTGAGCTTGCAGCAGATGCGAGACGACGTGCAGTATAGAAATTCCACCACCTCTGATGAGGCTGAGAGGAAAAAACATGTTTTCTTTTAAAAAGAGAAAGAAATAAGAGGATTATGGCTGATAATGTGTGTGTGTGCGACCTCCCACAAGGAGGAGAAGAGCGTGCACTGCTGCAGAATACCTGTGGCTAATGTAAGGACTGTTTACAATTGAGTCCTATACAAAAAAGAGGAAAGCTCTGATTGGTTCGTGCTAAAAGCATCTATACTGTGAGCTTTAATGAAACAGAAATACCCAGTGTTAGTTTTTATCCTATTAAAGGCACGTGAAGAGGAAATGTGCATGTTAGACACTGACACTGAATTAAAATGTTTACATTAACTCAGAAACACATATTACCTCACTGGATATTTATGTGAACTTGCAATTAAATCATGCCAAACACACTGGTAGCTACAAATATTTATTTGGAAAAATTGTAACTTCAGAGAAAAACGCAAGAGTGTGAAAAAGAAACAATTACATACCTTCCATTTACATTAATCAATCATTTTTTCTGTATTTTATATTTTCTTCCTATTTTTAAAGGGATATTCCACCCAAAATTGAAATTTTGTCTGACATATTTTCCAGAGTTCGATAAGTGGGGAAAAAAATATTTTTAACCAGCCCAGTCATTCTCCTGACCCGGCTGTACTCCTTTAGCGTTAGCTTAGCATAAAACACAGTAAGTGAATGGATCCAACTAGCATTGTGAGGAAAAAAGTCCTTAAAATCTCTCAGTAGTGATCCCAATTCTGCTTGGTGACCTAAATAATCATACTGACTGCCAGTGAAAATAATTAGTAACATAAAGGAATCACAGGCGCTATTATAGACTTGGGACTACTTTATGACAAACCACAGCTGTAAGCCTCTGCTGACACCTGCTGACCGTAGACACAGATGCACACGTTGTTAGCAAACCGGCATAAAACACACACACATAAATTGGGATCACTACTGAGTGATTTTAAGGATTTTTTTTACTCGCAATGCTAGTTGGATCCATTCACTTACTGTGTTTTATGCTAAGCTAAAGCAAAAGGAGTACAGCCAGGTCAGAAGAATGACTGGGCTGGTTGAAATTTTTTTTTTTTTCCCCATTTATCTAACTCGGGCAATTATATCAACAGACAAAATTCCGATTTTGGGTGGAATATCCCTTTAAACTCGTTCTTCTGAGTACTTTCAGGTATTATTGTCAGGATCTTGGTCCAAATTTTGTAATTTGAACATTTTCTGGGTTTATTTATCTTAAGAAAGCAGACAGTCTCCAGATGTAATGAAAAACCGCCAAAGACAACATTATTATTCCCACTTTTGCATTTTCTTTGCAGACCCCGGTAGTAAAAAGCTTGATTGATGATGTTGTCAGAGCGTCAAGCACTGCCCTTTTTGCCACATTTACATTTGTTAAATCGCCGCCAGTGGAGGAAGCGATCTTGGCACTTGTGCCATTTGCAGAGATTAATCAGCATAAGTAAATGAAATGAAGGAAAGGTGATTAGATGGGTCCGTGGGGATTTTGTTTCTCTGACAAAAGGTTTTCAACATTTTCCTCTGCCAAGCATCTATTGGCTTCCTAATCCATATCAGATGTCTGGGTGTTATCAGGACTTAAAACAGTTGTTATCTGGAGCAGCAACCCTGCTGGAGACAATGCCACACAGTAATCAGCTCTGCTTAGAGTTATATTGATTCCCTCTATTTATTCAGTGTTGTTTCTTTAATCAGCACTACCGCTTTAAGAAATATGACAGCAGGTTGCGTTCTAGTTATTCCAATAGGTCACATATCTCTTGAAAAGATTAATACACTTAGAAACTCACTCGAGATCAAATAAAGACATTTAAAGCTTGCACCATTACAGCCGAGCTGCTAAAACGTCTTCTTCAGTGCATCAAAGAAAAACCTTCATTAACAAAGAGAGCGTTTGAGTAAAATAATAAAAAAAAACTCACTGCAGTGTGAGGAGCACAGATGGTTTTCTTAGACTGTGCTGAAATTTTTCAGCTAGAGGGTTTTTGAAGGAGGGTGGAGCGCTTGTGCCGTCTCCTGCTGCAAGTTTCCTAAATTACACTATGCGGGTCTTTTTCAAAGGAAGCAAAAGTAGGCCTGCGGCGTAGCTAATTTGTGTATAATATCAGCTGAAACAATGAATCTCCTGTGAAGCACCATCAGGACTCTTGTCTTTGACAATTTGTAGTGCTGGAACTGAAAACCTTGTCAATTATATGCCAATACTCGACAAATGATTGCTTTTTTTAACATTTTATTTTTGCTACTCGTGTGTTTTGTATACAAAAAAGGCACTACTTTCTTGGTAAACAAAGCCATTTGAACTAAATACTGTAATTCATGGTAAAAATTTGACCTCACCTCACGCTATTTATGCAGAATAAGCTTTAGGTCGTAATTTAAATGTCCCATATAT